>JAQPPZ010002487.1:10000000-10560000 GCA_028583015.1 Wollemia nobilis
CTAGACCAATACCG
This sequence comes from Wollemia nobilis, assembly GCA_028583015.1. Lineage (NCBI taxonomy): Eukaryota > Viridiplantae > Streptophyta > Pinopsida > Araucariales > Araucariaceae > Wollemia > Wollemia nobilis. Next base: position 10,000,015 of record JAQPPZ010002487.1, read on the forward strand.
GATCCGAGAACCTTTCGTACCCTAGAAAATTTGCATGTATTCTCTTCGGAGGGTATAACGCTGACTGGGGAAAAACGGGTGAGGATCTGGGAGGACCTATGCTCCTTGACCATGTGTGGGCTTCATTACCACACATTATAGGTTGGATTACATGACTTGGAGTTCATAGCCAAGTTGTCGAGCTACGAGCGTACAGGTGAAAGCCATTAAACTGAGAATAAAATCCAACAAGTTTTGCAAAACATGATAAGAGTTTCTACACTGATACAACAAATCATTGAAAACACATCAAATAGTTTAGGGCTCAACTTTTAAAATGTAAAGGAGATAATCACATTGTTTACTTTGTATGCTTCTTTATTGCTTAATTCATCAAGATAAGGCCCTCCTTGAGGCCACAATTTTTAGTAAGAGAGGAAACCTCTCGAGTCTTGTTTAGTCGGTTCATCATGATGACTAGGCATGATAGAGCTCAATCACGAGCTAATGAGTCGGAGAGTTCATGGAGAGGCTCTGAATGCTTTTGATGTTCTCCTGAGGATATTTCAAACCTCGTATGCCTCCTTGCTAGGCATCGCACTCATCATGCATCTGAGGATCCAATCCTCCTAGCATGACATTCTAAGAGTCATCGCGAGCTCCCTTCATCACATAGGGGGTTCACCCATACAGATCATGGGGTTTCCTCACACACAGTGAGAACCCACGTCATTAGGTCTTCGCCTAGTGAGATAGAGAGTTGTGGATCATACTCCATGAGTCAGTCCTATAGGGAATCTGAGTCTCATGCAGCCCATGAGATGCGACTACTCCAAGACCAATTGGAGGAGGTGCGTCGTGAGCATAAGCACCTAGAGCGTGAGTCCACAGAGAGAAAGAGAGCGCATCAACAAAGGTTGGATGAGCTCCAATGGCATGAAGAGAGGATTTACCAATAGAAAGCACGTGAAGAACAATCATGTGAGGTAATTCCCAAAAAGAAGCTCATACCTAGAGTGCTTAGGCAACAAGTCAACGCGATGCACCCAGTGCATCATCAAGAGTTGCCACTTAAGCAAGTAGATAGCCATTCTTCTAGACAGATAGACATGCCTAGGGTTATCGAAGAGCAACATAAAGAGATGTCTAAGGATCCCATGCATAAGCATGAGGTCAAGAGTAGTCAAGTCCGACAGGTGAGCAGTGTCAATGCTCAAAATTCATCACAATCCTTGGGGTATATATAGTCTATTCCACCATATAAGGAACCTGTGATTACTTTCCATAAACAGGAAGTCAAACCTATCCCTATCAAGGAATCTGATCCTCCATTGCATATCATAGCGAGGATACAACAGATTGCGTATAAGCGAGTGTTGGTGGATACAGGATCATCGATTAATATCATCACCACCTCAGTGATCAAACATCTCAAAATTCCACCGTCCCACATCAAGGAAACAACTTTAATGTTGCAAGCCTTTAACGATGTGGAATACCCTATAGTAGGCACAATAGTCCTCCCCATCGAGGTGGGATAGAATATTATTCCTACATTGTGCTACATTTTAGAGGGATCAAGACAATATAATCTATTTCTTGGAAGACCATGGATAAGAGCCATGGAGTGTGTGCCATCAATAGTGCATCGATGCATTAAGTACACCCATGGAGGTGAAGTCCATGTAGTTGAGGTGGACCCAGATCCCTTCAAGTATTATAAGCTTGAGGATCATCCGTAGGAACCTGGTGAGGCACCTATGCATCTACAAGTTAAATTGGATGAGTCTATCCAAAGTGTGGATGCAGCCTCGCAGACGGTGGTGGAGTTACCATCCCCATCGCTATCACCTGTGGAGTCACCTACAACCCCTGCACTCTCAACACCACTTAGTAGGGAAGGATTGATGAATGCCCTTACGAAGTTTCTCATAGCCGCTTCGGAGGTATCATTAGAGGATCTTCACACTCCTATCAAGGAGGAAGAACCTAGCATGGTCATGGATGCACCTGAGTGTATCACACCCTCTTCATCCATCATGTCACCAGATAGTTCTCATGAGGATGATGATGAATATGAAGAGCTTATAGAGGCTAGCATTACGATGCTACCCACCATAGAGTCCACTGAGGATCTAGGTCAACTTTTCATCGAGTCTCCACCTATGGATCCTATCCTGGAGACATCGTATGAGTATGAGGAAGGTTCAGTTATCATGACTGAAATAGGACAACCTCAGTATGTTGATAAATTACCTATGATGCATGCAATTGTGGAGTCTTCTCATGAGTTTGTGGGAATGGTCGACATTAGGCTAGAAGATCAAGTGATTCCTAATCACATAGAGCCGGAGATGGGGTAATCCAGTGGTGTTTCCACATTTCCAAGGCTATAACTTTTGAAATTAGTCACTCCTGACTCATTTCTCATGGCACCATCTCGAGAGCACAAACAAGTAGGTTCCTCACATCAGATTGGGGGTACCAAAAGTGACATAGTTCAACACAACAAAGTGAAACAACAGCTTGAGCTGAGTCATAGGCATGAGCATGTGGATAGCACTGATGAAGTGTGTCATCAAGAAGCTTCCACATCAACTCAAGCGAAGGAAATAGGTGATTTGCAATTACCTAATGGATCCATAGCATCCACTTTTCTATTTCCTTCAAATGACAAAGGTATTTTGAATCAGTCATTGGAAATACATATGAATTCTTTGTCAGTCTTGCGATCCATTTTAAGCCATCTAGAATGGATGGAGCATCAAATGGATGAGCAAGATAAGGCATTGCATTTTATCAAGAACCAGCTTGAAAACCTAGAATTACAAAAGCAACCCTTGTCTGAGGCTGAATCGCTTCCTATGCAAGTACAGGAAAAGCCTCAATGAAAGCAAAAGCCCATGCGGCCAACCCAACCATTGGATTCTCAAAGCAAACCAATGCGGGGCAAGAGCCCAAAACAGTCATAGCATAGTGGGACTCCATTAAAAGAGTCTATGTCTGACATATTTCAAAAGTTGCAAGAGGCTAAGGTCATCACCTTGCCTAATGTCATCCCTTTAAACCCAAATAGAGTTAAACCTATGGGTTACAGGGAGCATCACTATTATCTCTATCACCGAATAGAGGGTCATGGCATTCGAGATTGTCATGAATTTAAGAGTGTGGTGCAAAATTTGATAGATAAGGGGGTGTATCATGTAGATGGTTCTCTCAGAGTGCCCCAACATGTTGAAGTGGAGGTCACACCTCCTCAAGAGTGACCTCAGAGTCATCAGTCACCTCGTAGGCCCAATAGGCCAATGCAACGAGTAGTTTCATTTCAGATGACTACTCTAACTTTGTTCCAAAAGTTACATGAGGCACAAGCATTCATATTACCTGAAGTCAAGCATAGGGCATCCGAGACTGGGTCACCTGATAGGGGTCCCTTTTGTGTGTATCATCGAGTGCATGGACATGACATTCAGAGTTTCCAGTCATTTAAGAGGGTCATCGAAGACCTAGTAGAATGGGATGAGATCCACGAGGATGGTTCTCTCGTTCACCCATGCCAAAGCATAGGCACACCGGTGAGGTCCGATCTTCACTTGGGGGAGTTGATTTCTGTCACTCTTCCTAAACAAGCTGATTACTTTTTAGTGAATAGCATGCATGTTGGGGGTCTTCAAGGTAGCATACCTTTCCCACCAGCCACACCAAATTCAATAAGGAAAAATGAGGAATCTAGAGGTATTGCACCTCCCTCACCATCATCGAATGGCACACTCACTAGGGGTATATAGGGCAGTGTGCCCTTCCCAAAAGGCTCCAAGGGTTCCTAAAACCGCTTGGTCATGTCAGTCAAAGGCCCCGAGGGTTTGCTTATAATCGCTCGGTCATCCTAAAAGGCTCCAAGCTCATTTGTGAGTAGTTTGGTCAATCAAAAGGCACCAAGAGTTTTTGAAAAATTGCTTGGTCAACCCAAAAGCTCCAAGGATTCTTAAAATATCACTTGGTCATCCCAAAAAGTCCCAAAGGTGCTCATAAACCCTTTGGTCAAACCCCAAAGGCTCCGAGGGTTTGCTTAAAACCACTCGGTCATCCTAAAAAGCTCCAAGGATTTTGTTGAAAAATCGCTTGGTCAATCTAAAGGCTCCAGAGGCATGTACTCGCCGTTTGGTCAGATATGAGGCTCAAAACTCATAAAAATTATAAAATCAATAAAATCCAAAAAAATTGGTAAAGCATAAAAATCCAAAAACATTTGCATTTGCATTTGAATTTTGCATTGTCATTTTTTGCATTTACTCATGCATCCATTGCATTATTGCATTGCATATAGGCATTCGTCATCCATTGCATTCCATAGTAGGAGGGATTATGTTTGTCAGTCTTACAAACGACACCACGTTTGTGTCTAAATCATGCATCTCTGCATTTATCATGATCCATCATTCATGTGAGTAATTGTGTTTTTCAACACAACCTATTTTGTTGCTATGGAGATATACTAGGGTTTTTTGGTCACTCAACCATACCTAGTGGTCTTATCAAGAGTTGGTAGAAAGATTGCTTTGCTTTTGTAGCTAAGGTTCAATTAGTATAGCCCTTAGCATATCAGAAGCCTATCACTAATCAACAAATTAAACAATCCTAACAAGGACTAGGGGAAGATGAAAGCCATGAAGCAGGACTGGGTATCCTGAAGTGAAAAGAGTTATTCTTGCTTATCCCTTTGTGCGGATGGTATGGGAAATGTTGGCAGTTGGCAAAAGGACAAGTTAGTTCCCTATTCAGAATCCCTTGCTTACGATAAAATGAGCAATATCCTAGAGTGATATCCCACATCAATCCTCAATATTGATACCCTAGATCGATATCATAGATCGACTTCCCAAGATTGATATCCCATATTGATATCATAAGATCGATATCCTCAATCGATATACCAGAAATAGTTTTCCCAAGTAAATCCCCCAAAGGAAAGTTTTTGAAGAAAATTATCAAATGTAAATGCCGAAAAGTGAAGATCGAATGAAGATCAGAAAACAGGCTCAAATCAAGTTCAAAGTGAAGATCAAATGAAGATCATAAATCAAAGTTCGAGTGGAGATCAAATGAAGATCCAAAATCCAATTCGAAGAGAGATCAAATGAAGATCCAGAGATAGTTCAAAATGAAGATGGAATCGACTCCCTTGCTTCACTACATATGAGCAAGTATCCCAAAAATTGAAGGATAGAAAGGAATGAGCCTGAATCCTTGGAATTATCGGCACTACTGTACCTTACGCATGATGATATGTCTGATACACTTGCATCTCGCTTGTGGGTAGACCAATGTTTGAATGTGGAGGAGCTAGCTTTAGGTGTCCTGCATTGCCTAGTGGCTTAGTCCAACTAAAATCTAAACTTGGGATTGGATAAGACATTTGTGGTACCCCTATCTTAGCAATGGGCTGAAAGAATCCTGCTTGACATTGGGGAACGCTCGTGTCTTATCTTAAAATAATCATGTGCACACACAGGGATAATGAACAGTTAGGGCCTATCCTAGCAAAAGCCTTTTATCTCAGAAGTCTAGTGTGGTTAGTATGCAACTTTTGATAAGTCTATTAGGGTGTTTGAGTCTCATGGAAAACCTCAAAAATCTCTCTCATAGCAACAAAATATCAAATATCACAAACCATATAAAATCATCAAATTGCAAAGTATCGAGTCCATGATACATCATCATATAGAGCACAATCAAGATATAGGATAGATACCAGATGGATATTAGAAATAATATTTAGACGACCACTGACTATATCATGCATATTTTTCAAATTTGCAAAAGAAAATAGAATGACACATTATATCATTCGCATCATACAACTGCATTCATTGCATTTCATATATGGGTGATTAATTGATTAAATTCTTATCTTAAGGATTTTCAATTACATTCATGATTTTTATACATTTTGTGGTGTCATCCATTAGATTGATAAACATATTTGCATTCATTCCTTATGTTTTAAGTGATTAAAGCATACAAGTTCATTTACATTAGATCACCATCATGTAAATAAATCATTAAATACATTAATGCATACAATAAAGAAATATCAAATATGCGTTAAGAGAAAACATTGCATCCATCATAAATCACACATCTAAGCATCTAGATCACTGCATATCATCATCATCATAAATCAAATAGCTATCTAGTGCATGTCATCCATACATCACATCATATAGCATCAAATTAACATAAGCATTGCATCCATGTGCATAACATAAATAGAAAATTAAAAATATATACGCAAGTACACATAATGAGCCATAAATGATCATATATATATATATATATATATGTGTGTGTGTGTGTCTCAAAGTACATCAGGAGTACAAAAATACCCATAGGCTACAACTGTGTAGGTCCTAGACCTTACACCAAAAATGGTACAATATACATCAGAAGATATGTACTAAGGAGGGCCTATGCCTCCAACCAGAGAGTCACCAGTATCACCTCTGTCATCCCTGTGCCTCATGTGCGAGCTGGCTCCATGTGTGCTAGAGGACCTATGCATCCTCTCGGTCCTATGAGTCCGGTGGCTAGAGCTCATCGAGGACTGCCCTGTAGTCCTGGATCTGGTCCTCTAAGACCCCGTAGCATGTCTATCCTCAAGTACCTCCAAGCCCCGTAGTCTGATATAGCCCTCTAACTGAGAGATGTGAGCTGCCCTCACATCACAAAGGTCATTTCCCTCCTCTACGAGGGAAGTGAGCCACTTGACCTCTACCATAGGATCACCACCTCCTAGCAATGTAACTGATGGAGTAGCTGGAGGTCCCATAATAATTTGAGAGGATGGAGGATCCCCCTCTATGCCTTGAGAATATATCTCTCTACAATAGCCTCACCTCGTTGTGCTAGTGCCAAATCACATGCACTAGTGAGCTCATAGACCTGAAGCTCTACCACTGTAGCCCATGCTATAAGACTCATGATCTACTCTTGAGCCATAGCTAGCCACCTATCCCGGTCAGCTAGCTTCACCTCCAGACTGGTGATAGTAGTATCTCGCTCCAACTACTAAGTTTGATACTCAAAAACCCCCCCCCCCCCCCCCCCCCCCACCAGAAAAAAAAACCCCCCATGTGTAATATAGTGCTCAGTATGTTCGACATGGATTCTACTCCTTAAGCCCTCCTCCTCATGAGGCCAACATGCGGCATAACACTAATGAGCATCATCCATATCTATAATGTGTAGTGGTAGATCTCTAAAATGCTCTATCCTGATGTGCTACCAACCCCAGATATGTAGCAACAGGTTACAGCTAATCTCGCGGTGGCTCCAATTAGTAACCTGATATAACTCCCTATAAAGTTGGCACAGTAGGGTGCTCCCCCAAGCCAATCATAGTGGCTAATCCATAGAGCTCTAAGTCACTCTCCTGACACTGGCTAGGAGGTTCTAGGGAATCCTCATGCCCGAGGAGTCTGGAAGAACAACCTGCACCACCAGGTGCATAAATATGGCCTCCCTCATGGAGAAGATCTGCTCACCCTGCTAGTATCCAATATGAACTCCTTCGTGATCGATCTTTCACTGAGCCTCCTAGCTTTGGTCATCAAATATCACATAAAAAATGGGCCCCTTAGCCCTAGAAGTAGAAGAGGTGATGGCCTCACCATCAATAGGGATCCTAAATATCCGGTATACATCCTCTAGGGTAATAGTCATTTCACCTGTAGGCAGGTGAAATGTGTTGGTCCGCGCATTCCAGCACTAGGCCAACACAGTCAGATAAGCCTGATCCACCCTAATCATGGGTAGATCCAGGATGTAGCCAAATCTGATGGCTCTAAACCATCTCCACTCCCTAGGAGTGAGCTATCCATGGAGAGTCTTAAGAATTTCTGGCTCGCAGGCTCTAGAGGTCAATGTCTGAAATAAAATCATGGCATAAGAGGAAATCTAACTAAAAATACAAGCAAAAACATTTAAAAATGACCTAAAAAATGTCAAAAACATCTAAAAACTGATAAAAATACAAAAACATGTCATCAGGCAGTCATAAAAATAAAAAATATCACTTAGACAAGTCAAAAATGCATTAATTAGCATTAACTGCCTATAAAACCTTAGGAAAATTAAAAATTTGATAAAATTTCCTAAAGTCCGTGAACCGCGGGTCAACCTTGCGGTCCGCATGTGGTCAAAAATTGATCATTGGGAGTTTAAATGCGGACTGCAGCTGGTAGCTATGGTCCCCAATTGGTCAATTAGGAACCACAACTGGTACCTACGGTCTCCAACTGACATCCGACCAGGGTTATTCCCCCCTTCGAAAAACAAAAAAATATATAATAAAACCTAAACTAGCCTAATCTAACATGAGGTTCGTTACCAGCAGTTTAATTAGGTTCAATTAGCCCATTACTTAATGAGGTTAATTTTAATGGTAATGGATGCGAGGTCTCGGTTTCAAATTACCTTACCCTCACCGTGGCCTCGTTGGATGAAGCTTGCCCATGGTCTGCCATCGTGCGGTGTGTAAGGTGTGGGTGTAAAAGTTTGGTAGGGTTTCAGGTCAGGTTTAAGTTGTCACTGTCTAGAGCTTTGCAATCGTCACTGTCAAGGAATAATGAAGCAAATTTGAAAATTGAACCTTTTATAAGCTTTTCTTATTTCATGCGGATCGCAGCTGACACCCGCGGTTCCCAAAATTGCAATAGGGAACCGCAGACCCTAGCCGTGGTTTGCAACTGGTAGCAAATTTAGTCAAATCCCACCGTGGGAAGGTTTAAAATGACAAATTAATGACTCCTAACGGATCAAATTTCAATAAAAGCAATCAAATTTTGTAAATTTGGTGATGTTCAAGCACCAAGATCAATTCAAAATTAACAAAAAAAAAATCAAATAATTCAAAAACCAAATGCGCCTCGTATTCAGTAATTTACCCTATACACTTGGCGGTTGCAATGACTTGTGATCCATGCAATTCGACAAGATGAGTAAATTACCATAAGGACATTTGGGACAAAAATTGTCATCGTTGATCTGATATGCTTCTTTTCAATCCCTAAGAAGGCCTTCACGGTTGGAATTCTCCATGGGAATGAGGCATTTCATGTCATGTCTCCTATGACATATTTTCAGCAAATCATCGATAACTTGATTCAACACAAAACTAATTGGAGTTGTCTCATTTCGATTCCCTAAGATGGCTATTGTAGCCCGATTGCTCCATGGGATAGGAATGTGCAATTACTATTAATAGTTGGAATCAGAAGCTGAACTAGGCCTAGCCAAGGCATTAATATGCTCAAATCTAAATTTTTTCAGATAATCCATGGTGGTCAAGCGACCTCATCGCTTTAATCATTTTCATTACCCTCATCGACTCATCGCTTGAGGGGGTAGTCATAATATCAAATCATAATCAAAATCAACAGAAGATCTCGGAGATCGTAGATCCCTTGATCTTGTCAAAATTGTATTCGTCCTTGTGAATCATTGTCAACAACTATCATAAGCTTACCCCTTTGCTTGGGGAAAATAGCAAATATGATAATTTATTTGTAACTCTCATCCCTTTAGATTGATAGGCATGAAATCCTACTTGGCATTGATGCTATCCGAATGTCTGATGATGAGTACAAAATTTTCAAGTTTAAGCCTCCAAAGAGTTGGAAGCAATGATTCCAGGATGCACATCCTTTTGCTGGACAAGAGGCATCTAATGTTGATCTGACTAATGATCATCATAGAACCTTCGGCATCATTTTAGGAGGTATATTTTTTCTCAATGTTGTTCGATCTCACAATGCATCTCAAAAGGGGCATCTGTAGACACCTAAAACACGTCATGTCGAGGGCGACTACTCATATGGACATGCTACAAGACCATATGGAGGATCTTGGACAGACTCCAAGATAGAGCAGTGGTTCTAACCACTCAATTTGGGATCCTTGGCCTAATCAGTCTGAACCACAGCCTAGACCTGTAGTCTACAGGATGAACTATAGCTGAGACCTGCGGTTTACAGTCTAGACCATAGTTGTAACCTATGGTCTTAACTGAAGTTTAGTTGGCCTTCATCCGAGCCAAATTGGTTTGAACGACCATTTGTTCTAGAAGAAGGTGGTTAGAGGATGAAAGCTTCCAATCCAACTATCCTAACCACCCCTTCTTGATCTTGGCTTCTCCATGAAGCCACCCCTAGCCCTGGGACATCCTATAAATACCCCTTCGAATTAGGGCAATGATATAGATGATTTTAATAGCGAAGCACTGTCAAATTGTCAAAAGAGAGTGCATTTTGGAGATCAAAGCAGTGAAGCCCTATCGAATTGTGGACTCACTTGAGTGCATAGAGAGAGCCTTGTTGCCATCCCCATTGTTAATTTGTCAAAAATAATGACGAATTAGGCCATGGATGCCCTAAGGACCTAGGAGAGCCAAGAAATGCAAATTCAGGAAAATGGAGGCCCCTCACAATGATTCAACTACCAAACTTGTTAGAAGGACATCGAAGGCAACCCTTGAACATCAATTGGACAAGGAGGTCAAGCCCACTACCCCTGATTTTGAGGGTAAACTCACTTGAGTGCTAACCGCGGCTTTCAGCTATGGTTTATAGTGCAGACCACGCATCAGTGCTGCGGTTTGCAACAAAGGTATCACCACCTTACTATTCTCATTTCTGCCCATCTAGCTAGATTATATTAGTCATTCGCATGATTAAATTGTAGTTTTAGAGACTTCTGACTAATAGATTAGTGTTTTTGCTAACTTGTTTTCATCATGGTAGTTTAGATGCTAATGGTTTATTTTTATGTTATAATGCTTCATTTCAAGTAATTGATTCCATAGATTGATAGTTGTGCTCTTCATTTACATATTTCCATCAATCTTGATATTATTTGCATATGTTTAGCATAGTTTACGCATTTTCTTGATTTGATGTCATTATGCTATTTTCATGCTATTTGTCTTTAAAGGGCCTCATCATGAGAGGTTGCCTATGCTTTTGACATTCTTGTGTTGTTTCTTGATCGTAGGAAACAGGTTTCTAAGGAGCTACAACCATTCATTTCCTTCCTCAACACGAAGAATAGTGTTCACTCCACCATAGAGTAGTTCGTGTCACCTTAAGGGATTGATAGTGCATTTCACCCCTGAGGGGGATTGAAATAATTGTAATTGCGTATCAAATAGAGTATCCCTAAGAGGGACTTACTTGTAATCAGAAACTCATTGATTTTAATGGAATAATGGAGGCATTTCTTGTAATTTCTATGTGTTTTGTCCATTTATGTGTTTGAATATCAATTTTACCTTGTTTATGCAATTACAACATTTTGAGTGCACACATTTTTGGTCTTATAGTAATCTCAAACTTCCATTTCTTGAAGATACTTGACTATACCTAGGCTCATTCTTGGTGGTTCTTTCTCGGTGAGCACATGGTACATCGATGCTAAAAATATTCCACATAACTTTGAATAAGGTAAAGTTCCATCATAGATGCAAGGCAACCTATCCTAGATAATTTCCCCCAATACTCCTTCAAGTTGTTAGATAGCATCATATTTGAACTGCCCAATGATTAGGTGTACAAGGAATGAGTAGTGCGAGAAACGGGGTATAAGATCCATATTTTTCTTTATGGCATCTTGTAATTCTTTGAATTATTTGTCTATTGTATCACATATTATGTCTTGCCACCTATACATGGGAAAATTCTAGGTCTTATTGCACTGCACTATCAAATACATCACTTCAAAACTGACCTAGTTGAGATCCTCTACTCCTAGCACTACATGAATCATGTTGGCGTAGTCTCTCACCCATTTGTGGAACTGATTCTTATGGATTGGAAAAAATATTGACACTAGTTTTTCATAATCAAACAACTTCTCATAGAAGGTGGTTCTGATCATGTGTCATACCTATCTTGAAATTACCTTTGCATCGTAGCACTATTTGGCTATTTCTATCCAAAACACCTATTTGACCTTTTCTGGTGTAATCCATTAAATGGGCTTGTTTCACCCATTAATGATGGCCCTAGCTCTTGGATCATACGATATGACTAGCCATGGTGATAATTTAGGGGAGAAATATACTCTTGGGAACAAAATTTTTGTTAGGTTTGTTCTCCATTTGTTGTAGAGGGGATCTCTCTTGTCTTTCTTTTTGTATGCCTAGTTGAAGATGTTCTTTAATAAGTAGTGTGGGCATCGCCACTCTTCTGTGCTAGATTGAAACCAGAAATCAGTGAGTTTCTCCTCACCCCATACTTTTTCTCCAGTATTTCTGTTATTCAATTTCTTGAATGGAACCTTCTCATCTAATGCTTCAATACTTATTTTGAGGGGTGCCCTATTGGAGGAGGCCATCACTCAAATATCTATTGCTGATTTTCTCGGCTCATCAAAATAGTCTGAGAACTTTGTAAGCACTATGAGTTGCTTATGACTGTGGCCATGTATTTAAATTGGTTCATTCATGAAGATTTATTAACATCATACCAACTACCACTACATTATTGCTATTATCAACTCACCACCTCAATCCCCCATAATTATCGATCGATCATGAATATTCATTATCCGTTGATTTGCATAACTGGCTGCTAGATTATATAAGTGTTAGATTTTGAGTCATTTTATTGGTACATGTTGCATTAAGAACCATACTTGGGGAGATTTGAGGTTGAGTTTTTTAGTTGGCTTATGTGCCCGTAACACTAAAAGTGGTTCAACCATGTCAGCGAGATCATCCTTGGTTTGAGTGTTGCATCAGCTTTTCTTGAGCGAGGGTCCATGGATTTGGATCTTGTGCTTTGGCTATCATTGATTATGGATCAACAGACCAATGGTTTAATTAGGTCAAAAATGTATGGTTCATTGATTAGATTATCAACTAATTACTTTTGTTATATTTTGGTCGACGAATCACTTTGATTTCACATGAATAGAGATTCAGTCACTAGAAGCCATTAATTGGATGATATGGCTTTGGATACTTATGCACGCACTACTTTTTAAAAACTTGAGATAGCTTTTATCAAGGATGTCAACTAATAATAATCATTTTTAATTAATATCTTATGCATGTGAAATTAAATGGTGACATACCTTAATATTACTGATTTTACCTTTTATTGGCTGGGTTGGTCTTCCTCGTTGATTTTGTTTGGTCGATGAAATTTTGATGGTGAGGATGTGTTCAAAAATAGATTTAAATGCTTCTATTTTTCTCGATTGAAGGATTTTTAATGGTAGTTTTTGACCAAATCATCAATTGATATTTACTACTGTTCTACCGATAAATGCTTTTCCTCAATCGAATGATAATTTTTTTTTTGTTGAGTGGCTAACTTTTGCTTTTTACCAACTGAAGGAAAGATCATTGAATTTTTAAATTTTTAGCTATCTTTTAATTTGTTTCAACCAACGACATATTTCCATTAAGTGACTTGCTTTATATTACGGTAATTACTTACTACGGTCGATCGAAAAAGAGTTTGTTTCTTTCATGGTCGATTGATCAACTATCATTTATATTATGTCGGCCAAAAAAGTTTGGCAAAAATTTTCTTTGTGTCGGTTGAATCAAGATTTATATGTTCTGCTTACTTCAACTCTTCGACCTGACTGGTCGACCGAAATGTTTTATCGATTGACCAAATATTTTCTTGCTTGTAAAAATACCATTGGCTCTTTTCTCATGGGAATATACAAAAAAATATTTCGACAACATTTGGTTTTTGCTGGTCACTCTTTTTGGTTAGGCGATGTTTTTATCACCGGCTGAAGAGTGCTTTAAATTTTGAAATTTATTTTTTTGCAAAGTCTTCCTATTAATTGGCTGAAATGTGAATTATTTGCAAGGAAAAGGTTGGTAACCCCTTAAATTTAAAAAAATGGAAAAAATAATTGTTGTAGGGGTTGGAGATGTTCAATAATATAGGAATTATTTTATTCAGACTTGAAATTTTTTTTTTGGCCTATCACAAAAAGTGTACCTTCTTAGGATCGTTAAAATTTTTAAATTATGGGTACATTCATGTTGTATCAATTTTATCTACAACATAGGCTCTAACTGGGATAGATGGAAAAAGCATGAGGTATTTGAGGACTCCAGAATCTTTGATTAATGACAAGACTAAGATGACAAGGATATGATATTTTTCAATAATTAGGAGAAACAATGAAGAGATCTAAATAATCTAAGAAGAGAGAAACTTTTAATCAGACAAAATAAGATATTATGGTGTTAAAAACAAGTGGACTTTTCACTCCTGAAGGTTGGATGTTCTAGAAATATCTTTAAAGTGCTTTCAAACAAAATCAACTAGAAATAACTGGCACATCAAGCCTAGTCTCATTTTGTGCTAGTATGTTCTTTTATTACTTTCTCAGATCAGGTAGAATTTTCATAAATTTGAAAGGAGTTGGGCCTATTAATGATTTCAATCTTTTAAAGAATTTTCACCTTGTCATTGCTCCACTATCAGTCAAGAATTCATAGCTTCGATGGAGGTGACCTTAATCCTTAGGACCTAATATACTGCTAGATAGGAATCTATAGCCTTGGTAGAGGTTATCCAGATAGCCCCAAGCACTTGTTCATTTTGCATTATAGAGATTTTTCTTCTTTTAGGAAGAATTTTGATAAATTGTAAGTTATTTCAAAGTGTTCTTTCTGGGTTAAGGATCTATAAGGTTACATTATTGAGTGTGTTTGTATTTAGCCCAATTGCCTTATAAAATTTGATTAGATTCCCTAATTTCTAGAATTACTTTTGAGATCATGATATTATATGGTTTTGGCTTGATGTGTCAATATTCCCAACTTTCTTTTGTCATATTCCAAACTTTATGAGATGCTTACTAGAACTCAGCTTCCTAAGTTTATCATCTCATCTGTATTTAATCCTAAATTCTCTTCATTTAACTAATTAAAAAAAAATTCACACATAAATAAAAGCATAACAATAAGATACATCAAATCAAAAAAGCAAGTAAACAAAACTGGTTAAAAGGAAAAATAAAGACCACGTATAAAACACACACATTTTTTTTACTATTTTTTGGTACCCCAGTAGGGATGGTATAACTTCAAGTGTAGGTCGTTAATTGGGATTTCCATGAGATCTCCCTGCAAGGTTTGCAACCTATAAGTGTTGGGGCCAAAAACCTGAATTATTTGGTAGGGACATACCCATCTAGACTCAAGATTACTCTTTTCCCCATGTTTATCATTTTTAGGGTCCCAATATAAAACTATATCTCCTTCAAAGAATGGGGTTCCCTTGAATTTCTTACTAAAGAGCTATATGGTTTTATGAGTCTATTCAAACATCTTATCCAATGCATTTCTTCTCTCTTCTTGCAAATGTGCAATTTGATCCAATCTTTTATGTAAGGCATCAGGACTCTCATGATCCTATAGCAGTAACGACATAGATATTCTCTCTATTTGGGGAGACAATAGAGATTTTTCTCCAAAAAACCATTTCATAGGGAGTTTTACCTGTGTTCCTCTTGATAGACAATCTATCTGCCCATAAGTCAAACTTCAACTCATTGTCCCATCCTTTTTTATTCTTGCCTAGATATCTTTTAATTCTGGTAATTGTTGACAATATTGTCACATTCCACCAAGGGGCAAAAAAATTAAAACTGTGTATGATATTTGTTTTGGTTGAAAGTTTTCTTTGTTTATAAGTTATAGCAATTTTGATTTCCCTATCGCCCCTGGTGAACAAAATGAAAAGAAAAGAACTTCGGGCCCGAAGCGCTTCAAATCATCACTTCGGGCGAGAAGTTTGCCGAGAAAGCAAAAGAAACGCTTCGCACCCGAAGCATTCCCAGCGGCTACTTCGGGTGAAGAGTTTGCGAAGCGGCATCCAAGCAACTTCGTCGAAGAAGAAAAGATAGCCCGAATCGGCTAAGGCAATGAAAATACTTCGGGCCCGAAGTATTTCTAAAATCCACTTCGGCCAGTTTCCACCCGAAGTAGTAGAGGTCGAGAAAGTGTTTCGGCCGAAACTCTCCCGAACCGCCTTTTCAAAAGAAGATCGGCCCGAAGCGTTTTTCCCGACCCGTCAGTGAAGCGGTTTTGCCAGTGAAGCAGCGAAGGATAGAAGGAGATCGGCTTCGGCACGCCACGCCCCCGAAGTAATTTTGCGAAGCAAAAATCAGCGAGGCACTTTCCAGGAATGCTTCCCAAGTTGGGCATTTTCTCGAGGCAGTCAGAGAGCCTCATAAATGCATATTTTCTTGCCCGATAAGCCCGCTGCTCATTTTTGGCAATTGGATGCGAAGTATCAGTCCGAAAAGGAGAGCCCGACAAGCATGGCCACCACTCGAACACCGCACCTGCAATCCGAGGACACCCAGGTGGCTCATTTAATGCATCTTTCCCCGGCTGACTCGGTCACCATTACCAGTTTTGGTAGCCGATTTGAGGGATCATTCGCAGCAGCAGCGAGGCACCGATTTCTCAGGGCCCGAGGGTGTACTCCATCATTTTTGTAATAATGATTCAGAGGGTCGGGTCCTCTATAAAAACCCAGGCTCTGTAATGTAAAAGGGGGGGGAACTTTCTGCTAGAAAGCTGTTGTAACTTGATGTCCTGCGTCTAATACTAAGATACTTTGAGCTCATTTCTTCTCTTTTATGCTGCCTTCCGCGCTTGATTCTTCCATCTCTCTTTGTTTGTAGACTGAGATGCTGAACTCTGCGTCCGGGGTGCAATCAAGGACAGTGTCCTAAAACTCGTTCAGAAGGATACATAGGAGTAGATAAGTGTTGTGTTGTCTTTCTTTTATGCTGCCTGCCTTGCTTGATTCTTCCATCTCTCTTCGTTTGTAAACTGAGATGCTGAACTCTGCGTCCGGGGTGCGATCGGGGACAGTGTCCTGAAACTCGTTCGGGAGGATACATAGGAAGGTTGATACCACATTTCCTTCATTTTACTCTTGGTGTTCTTTGCTGCTATTCAAGTTGCTAGTTGGTGATCGTGCTTCCTATTCTCTCCCACCTCAAATCACAACTCTCTCTTCCCTTAACCCCTTTTTATTTATTTTTCTAACCCTTATCCCTTTTATCTCTTTCCTGCACTCTTGTCTTCAAACCCCAAAAGGTAGATTAGTATAGGAGCCGGCCTTTCTCCGGAGATCGACACGAGGGGCATCTCTTCCCTTCGGCCTTTCAATGTTGGTCACAGGTCCAGGGCGTGCAAACCCACCGAAAGTCCTTTCCTGTGTGGATTTGATGACCAACAGTTTTGGCACGCCCGATGGGACCCAAGGTCCCATATTTGAGAAAATTTCTAGCCCGTCTTCACCGGAGCCAGTAGTTCTAACAAGTTCTCGATGAGATCCGGTCAGTCTCACCCCCTGAGTAGTAGTGAGAATCGATGCTCTCATTACTAAGAGACTCTTAGCATCTGGCGACTCTGTTTTACCCGAGAATCTTCAAAGTCGTAAAGACCAGTACTAAAAGCCTATGCCTTCATGCAAACGAGATGGAGAGTTAGGAATAGAGGAGAGGAAACCGAGTTCTTTGAGCTTGATATTGATGCCTTTGGGGAACGCTCTAGGTTAGTTACCCCCGAATATCTCTTACGCGGAACATCCTCACAAGAGGCTGCTGTTGACGAGCAAGGCCTAACTTTCGATAGCACAACAGCTAGTTTTCCTCCGAATCCTCCCAACTCACCGAAGCATCCTAGTGCCTCCGTTCCCTTTGGCCTTCCGACGAGCAACCCAAGAGGGACTTCGGGGATTTCTGTTCCACAGAACCCAGGCACAAATATGGCACAACAACAACAACAACAACAGCAACCACCCCCAGATTATTTCCAGCATGGAATTCTTCGTCACCATTGAATCTCGTGGGTCAAGGGCAAGTTCCACCTATTGCAATAAAAAAGCTCCCGACGTTCGACGGAACCGAAAAGACTGCTCTGGAACATATCCAGGACATCATTTCCCTGGCGGCAATCCACGATATCATAGAAGAGCGAGTGATGGTGAAGCTCCTGGTTCTCTCCCTTAGAGGAAAGCTCCTCTATTGGTACAGATCTCTGCCACCCGACACTATTACGGGATGGGACCAGTTAGTCGGGCAGTTGATGCAAGGCTTCAACGAGTCCGCCGATCCGACTTCTCTTCTACAGCAATTCACTTCGATCCAAAGACATCCACAAGAAGAAATTGTAGACTTCAATGTTAGGTTCGCTCGAACCTGGCAAAGAGTCCCAGTTGGGCTTCGCCCAACTGACGAAGCCACGGCGTACTACTTCCTTCGGGCATTCAACCCTGATATCGGCCTTATGATAAGGTACTCAAATGTCAATACTTTTCCAGAGTTGTATGGGTTAGCCAAGAAAGCAAAAATGGACCTCATAGCCATGGGTAAACTCCCTCAAAGAATGCCAATGCCTATACTCCCCGAGTTCCTTCAAGCCCAGTATGCGAGCGTAGTCGCTCCGTAGATTCCTGCAATCCCTGCATACCCGATCTCATCCTGGAACCCGAATCCCGTTGTCTCGCAGATCACCGCTCCATAGATACATTTCCCCATGCTTTCAACTACGCCGCCCACTATCACTCCAACATTTCCAATGTTGCCAACACCCCTCCAACATCCTGCTTTGCCTCCGATACCGACCATGGCTTCTTTACCATCAGTTCCCAAGGCCGATGATATGCAAGCCAAGATATTGCAAGAAATGCAATCGTTAAATGCCACAGTGCAGACCTTGTCCAACGACATGACCATTGTCAAGAAGAAGCAAGCGCAACAAGAGTTTCTACCAAGAAGGTCTTATCCCACGCCTGCACTTACCAAAGATCAAGTTGTCCATCAAGGAAAAGCTTCGACAAGAAATGCTGTGATAGATGAAGTCCCAAGCACTTTCGATCATGTATACTGGTGCTCTACATGTAATGATCCTCACGAGGAGAATACGTGCATGTTGCATCAACACTACGTGCAGACGCTAACAAGCAGCAGTCAAGGCGGTCAAGTCAACGTCATCCGACAATTGGATCAGAACTTGTCCATCGACGAGGAAGAGCCAGTCACGGTCCTTACCAGGGGAGGTAAAAGGACGATAGAGGTGGATGCTACCCAAATGGCTCCTTTGAAGGTACACGCTCATTTTGAGAAGGGACAACCATCCTCTTCGGCCCCGAGCGAAGCTCCTCCGCTAGCTCCAGTCAAAGAAAAGGCCCAAAAGGCCACTGCCGAACCACCTCAGGTGGAGACCAAAGAACAGGCTAAGGAGAAGCTCAAGTTTCCCTCACTCACCAAGCGACAAAGGGTCGAAGCGACAGAGCAATATCGCACCAAGTACGAACCAAGAAAAGAACCTGAGGTGCATAGCTCCCCAGCCTACAACATTGTAGAAGAATTAAAGAGAATTCTAGCCAAGATCAGTTTGTATGATGCTCTGCAACTTCTTGGACAAGTGGACCTGCTGCAAGAATCATTGAAGAGGATCAATACAAAGAAGGCAGAGCCACTCGCCCTGGTGCAGACCTTGTCCGCGTCCATTACGGGAAAAAATAGACCACCACCATTCTACTTATCTTTACAAATGGAAGGATATATCGTGCATAACTGCATGATAGATTTTGGAGCTGCGATGACAGTAATGCCGAAGGCGGTATGCGAGGAAATAGGCATGGAATACACATGAAGCAGTCATGGAGTCCTCCAGCTGGACGGTACCCCAGTAAAGACTATAGGTGTCATCAAAGACATTCCTATTCGGCTACATAAGACACCTCAAATCGTAGTCATACAAGAGGTGGTAGTCGTGGATCTGGAGCCCTACTTCAGCATGTGCCTGTCAAGGGAATTCACGGCAAAGCTGGGCGGATATCTATCCATGGACTACACTCATTTGGAGATCCCCTTCAAAGGGAAGAAGGTGAAGATCTATAATGAAAAGCCTTCTACGTTCCTGGTTGAGAAGATGTCCGAAGAAGAGAGCAGTGGCCCTGTGCATACGATCGCGGAGGAGCTAGAGCAAGTGGATCTGGTCCAGGAATCCCTCGCACAGTTGTGTTGCGAAGATGAATTTTCATTGGCAGATTTCAATGCCATGATAGAGACTGAGGTGGGGTGCTACACCATCGCCAAGTCCGAGAAACCAGCCGAAATAGGGGGAAAGGTTTTTGCTCAAGAAGGACTATGGAAATTGTTCTTCGACGGTGCCCGATGCAAGAACGGTGCTGGGGCAGGAATCCTTCTGATTTCGCCGTCCGATGAGCAAAAGGAATATTGCTACCGATTGACATGGAGCTGCACCAACAATGCAGCAGAGTATGAAGCCTTGTGCTTAGGACTCAAGAAAGCCGACAAGATTGGCATAAGACATCTTCAGATCTTTGGGGATTCCAAACTAGTTTGCAACCAGGTCACCAACAAATGCTCTTCAAAGAAGCACTATCTTAAATCATACCGCAATAGGGTATGGGACCTGTTCGACCAGTTTGAATCCCTCAATCTATAGTCTGTTCCGCGAGAAAAGAATCGACATGCAGATGTCTTAGCATCCATCGCAGCCCGATATTCTCCAGTGGATGATATGGTGCATAAGCCGAAGGCTGTAAGGATGATCTATAGACCCTCTGTCCCCGACAGGGATTTACACTGGCAAGTTTTTGACAATGACGAGCAGATTGTTAATTTCATGATCCAAGAAGCCGCTACAGTTGAAGACCGAAGCCCTGATGAGGAAGAATATGAAGGATTGGTCCAGTTGAAGAACAACCACGTTCCCAAAGGATTGATCACGCTTGAGAGCCTTTTCGATCAAAATGATCGATCGCTATCCCGCAGGATCCAGATCAGTGCACAGCAATATCAAGACTTAGAACTGGAACCTGGGAAAGTAATAAAGGTCGGGACCGATTGTACTTCGAAAGAAATAGAGCGAATCCGATGTTTGTGTAAGAAGTACCCAGATATCATGGCGTGGTCTTATCATGACCTCAAGGGATACGATCGGCAGCTGATCCAACACACAATCAAATTACAAGAAGGGGCCAAACCTTTTCGACAGAAGCAAAGGCCGGTTAATCCAAAAATCGAGGTCCTGATGAAGGCCGAACTGCTTAAAATGCTCGAAGCAAAGATCATTTATCCTATCAAGCATTCTTCCTGGGTAGCGAACTTGGTCCCTATCAGAAAAAAGAACGGAGACATCCGGTTGTGCATGGACTTCCGCAACCTGAATCATGCTTCCCTCAAGGACCACTATCCTCTCCCGCAGATCGATCAGATCTTGCATTCGGTGGCTGGAGCTCAACGATTCTCCTTGCTCGATGGTTTTTCGGGATACAATCAAATCTGGGTCAGGGACGAAGACCAGCATAAGACCGCGTTCACAACCAAGTGGGGCACATTCGCCTACCAGCGGATGCCTTTTGGCCTCTCGAATGCGGGAGCTACTTTCTAGAGGGCAATGGACCTTGCTTTTGGCAAACTTCTGAACAAGGTTATTGTTATCTATTTGGATGACATGACCGTCTTCTCCCGAAGGAGAGAGAACCACCTAGAACATCTTCAACAGATTTTTGAAAAATGCCAAGAATTTGGCATCTCAATCAATCCAAAAAAGTCAATCTTCGCAGTCAGCGAAGGAAAGCTGCTAGGACATGCTATTTCGGAAAAGGGTCTCACCGTGGATCCTGACAGAGCCAAAGCTCTGATGAAGCTCCCAATCCCAGCAGATAAAAAGGGCCTTCAATATTTCTTCGATCAGATTAACTTCGTAAGGAAGTTTGTCCCAGACTTCACCCAGGTCATTAAGCCGATGTCTGAGCTTTTAAAGAAGGGCACAAAATTCGTCTGGATAGAAGAGAGGAGAAAAGCATTCAAAGAAATCAAGGCCCGAATCGTTCAGGCACCGGTCTTGATCAACCCCGACTACAGTCGAGATTTTATCCTGTATGCAATAGGAGAACCTGAAAGCTACGCCACGGTCTTGACGCAAAAGGGGGAAGATGGAGAGGAACGTCCCATCGCGTTCCTCAACCAGATAATCAATCCCCATGAAGAAAAGTACAATTTCATCGAGCGTCAAGTGCATGCAGTTATGAAGTCTCTCAGGAAATTCAAACAGTTCATTTCTCAGAGTCGCACGACAGTCTTTGTCATTCACCCCGATGTGCATAGTTTCATTATCCAAGGGGAATTGGGAAGCAAGAGAGCTGGTTGGGTAAGAAAAATCCAAGAGTTTGATATTGAGATCAAACCTACCAAACTAGTTCGCGGTCGTGCACTATGTCAAGAGCTGGCGAAGAATGCAACGGCCAAAAAAATAGACAATCAGTTGGATGACTTGCCAACAGGAGAATGCCTCGCTAATCAGGAAGAGGCTGACAAAGATTGGGTCGATGAAATAGTGGAATATTTCAACACCGGCAGATGCCCCTCACATCTGAATGCATCGCAGCGAAGACATTTTAGAATGCGGTCCGCCCGATACACTATGCGCCCTGAAGGCCTATTTTTTAGGAACATCGACGACGTCCTCCTCAGATGCATAAAAGACGATGATAAGAGAAGAATCCTGGGTGAATTTCATTCAGGACTATCTGGAGGGCACTTTGCTGGAAGAACGACGATGCTAAAGATTATCAAGGCGGGTTACTATTGGCCTACACTCTTTGCCGATGCCTTCTCCATTTGTCGAAGGTGCGAGCAATGCCAGAAGTTCGTCGACCGAAGCAGAAATGCTTCGATGCCCCTTCGATCGATACAAGTAGAAGCCCCTTTTCAGCAATGGGGACTAGATTTCGTAGGGGCCATATCGCCAAACTCCTCCATCGGGCACAAATTCATTCTGACTGCGACCGATTACTTCACCAGGTGGGCCGAGGCAGTCCCCACAAAACATGCCGATCAAGATACTGTGGTCACCTTCCTGGAAAGATTGATTACCCGCTTCGGCATCCCCAAAGCAATTATTACAGATAACGGTCCTGGTTTCACAGGCGCAAAGATCAACGAGTTCCTATACAAGTATGGGATATATCACAAGGTGTCTTCCAATTATTACCCCCAAGGCAATGGATTGGCAGAATCCACCAACAAAACCCTGTTGAGGATACTGAGAAAGCTGATCGATCAAAACAAAAGAACTTGGCACCTCCTTCTGGATCGGGCCCTGTGGGCCGATCGGGTTTCTATCAAAAGGTCAATCAAGACTTCGTCGTATGCTCTGGTCTACGGCAAGGAGGCCATCCTGCCCACTCACATCGAGATCCCTGCATTACAGCTGCTAGAAGAAGATGAAGCTAACCCAATGGAAGAACGCCTGGTTCAGCTATTACAACTAGAAGAGGAACGTGAAAAGGCCTACCAGAACTTCGCACGGCATGCCGAGGTCACCCGAGACTGGTTCAAAAGGAAATCATCCGATCGCACATTCAAGGCAGGAGACCTGGTATGGAGGTGGGATTCATGGAAGGCCAAGCCTGGGAATCATGACAAAATGGATGCGTTCTGGGACGGACCGTTCGAAATAGTAAAAGTAAATTCGGCCAATTCCTTCATCCTCAAAGATGCGAATGGCCAAGTTTTACCAATCTCAGTCAACGGTCTTCACCTGAAGACCTTCAATCGCTGAGGTATGTACAATTCTAAAAAAAAAAAAAAATCTTGCATATATTTTGTATATAGGATTTCAATGCTTTGTATATACTCTGTTCAAAAGATCACGGGGAGCAAGTACCATTTCAACCGCAAAAGCTAGATTCCTGGCTTTGGCTTCACAAAGCATGATCGAAATCGCCTTCGGGGGGGTTTCGGTCCGAAGTAGCCGATGAAGGGAAGTTCATGGCGAAGCTCTCCTCGATGAAATGAGTTTCGGTCGATGGTATTCATGAACCGAAGCAACAACATAGCCAAGGGGAACTTCAGGCCCGAAGTGAAGAAAATCAGCCCGAAGAAGAACTTCGCGACGAAGTATTTTTGCCAAACCTTGCTTTGGGGCGGACACATTTAATATGTGCCTCGGGGAACATGCCGATGATAGCATCAAAAGGGGACCAAAATGGATGAACTCAATATGAAAGAAGTGGCACTCATCCCAAGGCAGTTCGTCAGCCCAAAAGCCATGCAAAAGTACCAGGTGGCAGCAACTCACGCTCTCGATACAAAATCAAACCGCCGAATTGCATGGCCCCACGTACAACGCCGCCATATAGCCAATCAGATGTCGTAGCGATATTTTTGGGCTAGGCCCACGAAGTAATTACGATGGTTGCCATAAATGCCGAAAGTTGCCCTCCAAAGCTATAAAATGCAGACGCCCGTTAAGAACAAACCATTTGCAAGTGTGAGAGTTGAGTCTGCATTCTGCCACCTCGGAAAGCTTATGCATCAAAGGTTCCGCTGTTCGCCGTGATTACCCCGTCCTCTATTTTGAGGTGTCGAACTCTGCTACATCACAAGTTATTCGGCTGCAATCGTTCACAATGGGAAGGAGGAACCCCACGCGGAAGGGAAAAGAACCAGAGGCGACAACTCCAGAGAAGGCGAGAGCCGAGGAAGAAAAGAAGCA
The DNA here is from genome assembly GCA_028583015.1 of Wollemia nobilis. Taxonomy (NCBI): domain Eukaryota; kingdom Viridiplantae; phylum Streptophyta; class Pinopsida; order Araucariales; family Araucariaceae; genus Wollemia; species Wollemia nobilis. Next base: position 10,024,583 of record JAQPPZ010002487.1, read on the forward strand.
GACACCTAGGAGGGCCAATCCTCCCCCACGCATAGGAAAATAGGTGATGGGAGGAAGGGAGGAGTCCGATGATGAGCCCAGTGTAGAACCACCTATTGATAAGTGGGCAAAAATCAGAGACCCAGAGCTTTCAAGAACCGTGGCCGAGCTTCGGTATACCATCGACTTCATGAAAAGTAGGCTCTCAGCGGAGAACAAGAGGGCCGTGGCATATTATTCCCACATATACTGGTATCTGGTCCTTCCTACACATCACTGCCCGAGCTCATATACGCCATTGCTCAGAACTATCAGCCGCAAACCAGGCAGGTGTTAGACGCCTCGGGTAAAAAATTGTTTTCCATTCTGAAGGAGGATGTGCAGGCAGCGTTCGCACCGCAGCAAAGGCCACCAAAAGGTTATACCATTCGCAATGTCAGCCTGAGCGAACAAACGGATAAGTTCGCTTCCAATCCCTTCATTCTGAGCTTTTTGCATGAAAATCTCAAGAGCGGACTTCCTTCCGGCAAGCGACCCCAGATGCCCCTGCCCTTGGAGGCCTTCAAAAACATAGATATATTCTCTATTATTGCATGGGTAGGGGGCTTGTCAAGTGATACTTTGGTATGCCCATGGCAGGTGTCGCTAGCCGAATGCATTTCCAGAGGAGAGTTCTACGCTCCCGACGCTTCGCGGCCGAACACTAACCCAGTTTTCTTCGATTGGGCAGAATGGGTGGCCCAAAATCTGCATATGCGGTTGTCATCCATGAAGGATGCTAGCAAGGAGCCGCACTTCCAGCCTTGTTCCTTCTTGGTTTGGCTCTTTTTCTTCCATGTACATAAAACCCTTCCCCATTGTGATATTTCACCAGTCGACAAGGATGGGATCCCCTTGCCTGTATATCAGTGGACCCGTCTCCTGCTAAGGTCGAAGTCCTATTACCCTTTCAACCAACAATTTTTGGGACCTGCGATGCACATTCTGACAGGGTCTAGCCCTCGGGTGCCTCTCTACCTTAGAGATAAAGTGGTATTGGAGAGAAAAGGGGATGTGTTTCAATTGACACAAGGGCTTGTGATCCACCTCTTTGGCTTCACAGGGAAGCCCTTCTTGCTGCCCTTTTTCCCTTTGGAGTACCAATTTGCCTTGGAAGTTGCTCGACAAAGTGACGCGACCGATGAAACTTACGGTCATGGGCGGAAGTGGGCACACACCTGCGACTTCCCCTTCAAGATGGGAGTGATCGAAGTCTTTTCTCTGAAGCAGAACGTATACCTGGAGGAGAAGCTCACCGATTTTGGTCTGCTTCAAATACCATAGAGGTGGCTCTACGACCCGCTGGGGGTGATGAGGGATCATTTGAAAAGCAAAAACTTCCATGTCTGTCCTCGCCCCGAAGTTCTGGAGCAGAGAAATAACCCAAATGGTATGGACCTGGAGTGGCACTTAGAGGAGATGAGGACGTTGCCTCCCTGGCATGACTTCTATCCTATGGAAGTCGAATTCGACCCAGACCAGTACCCATTCCCAACTCCCGACTCCACTTTCTGGAGAAAAGCAAGGGACGATTTAAAAGAGGAGTTGAAAGACTGGGACGAGGAGCAGTTAAGAGAATGGTGGATTATGAGAGTCCATCACCGAAAGATGAATTCTTACGGGCTTCTAACGATGGACAGGGAATTCGCAATTGTGTATCAGACCAATATTGGGTCTTGGAAACCCTTGTCCTTCATCGATTTCGTTCCATCGGCCACCCCAAGGACTGACAATGTCCCCAGGGAAAAAATAGCTAGGGCCTCGCCAAAAGCTTTACCATAGGATCCATCCGAAGATCTCGAGGCAGCAATAGAGGAATCAGAGCAACCCCTCAAGAGGAAGAAAAGAAAGGAGCGGGAACCTACGCAGGCACCCCCGAACTTCCCAAAATGACCACGTATAGGCACACCGAGCGCCCCTATCGAAAGATCAGTATCGGGCTCGACCGAAGTAAACGACGGAGAAGCTCCACCAAATGCCGAAGCGATCCCAAACATAGATATCATCAACATGGAAGAACTCGTGGAAGTCATGGAAGCCGAGAGTACCGAGGCCCAGGAAGAACCAGGGCCGATCACCCAGGAGATCACCATAGCCGCTCTGCCAGGAGGGCACGTAGGTACGTTTTCTTTGCCTTATGCTCTGGTTGCTCGGAAGTCCACTCCGGCCCCGATCGAAAGCTCTCACCAGTCCACCCTGCCTCCACAAGGTCAGTCACCTTCTTACACCGTGTCCCTAACTGCTCCCCCCGAGTCTTTCGGCCAGGGACAAACCCGTCGAAGCCACTTCGCCTAGCCACACCGCCGATCCTTCAGTCATCAACCAGGACGAAGCCAATAGCCCAACACCGAACCTAGAGGCTCATCCCTCCATTGTACATAACGTGTTCCCACTCGCCGAAGCCCCTGTCACCCCTGTTGCCGAACCTTCGGGTGAGGCTATCCCCTTCAACTCCTTATATTTGTTCAATCCCTCGGTTGTAGACCCAACCACATTCGACTCCGAGCTATCCTCAATACGGGAGTCCCCCTTGGCCAAAAAACTCCTCCAAGCCCGATAGAACACAGAGAGGATGTTGAAAGAGGCAAGAAAGAAGAGAGGGCGTTCGCTCGCTCAAGTTGAGAAATGTGTCATCTTCGATTTCGAGGCGGGAAAGATGCATAAAGTAAAGAAGATACCCAAAGTCCAGAAGCCCCTGGATGAAATGACTCCAATGGACTATGAATATCAGGATAAGGAAAAGGACTTGGAACATCTGAATGTGGACAAGGAGTCCGCCTCTATGCACATTGGAATCGAGACCTTCAAGGCACATGCCAACATTGCCAACAAGCACAGGTTCGAAGCCGAAAATGCTAACATCAAGCTGGAGGAGGAGCTAGCAAGGGTTCGCTCCAAATTGGCAGAGGCCGAGGAGCAGTGTAAGCTGATGAAGAAAGAAGCACACGCCCTAAAGCTGCAGATAGCACAGCTGGAGTGCACAACAGAGAATCAAGCACAAAGGCAGGTCAAAAATGAATTGAGGACCAAGGAGCTTGAAAGTAAGATCTTGCAAGCTCAGATCCAGCTGCACGAGAAGGAAGGCCTAGGGCTATTTGATAGGAGCAAAATCAAGGAGATTCGCTCACATCTGCTCAAGAATTTTAGGTCTCGGGCTGCCAGTGCCCTTTCAGTTTTAGCTTACACCGTAGAAGCCCAGATTGCCACCGTCGAAGGAGGGCCAATCATCGAAGAAGTCATTCAGAATGTCAGAGCCCGACTCAAGCTGGCCCTTAAGGTCCAAGATGCAAGGTATCAAGATTTGAAGCTCGCAGCGATGAGTCGGACAACAAGGGATTGGTCAACAGCCCAGGCCATAGTTCGTGCCTTTTTCTCCATAGCCAAGAAGGCTCAAAAGGCAAAAATCCTACTGGACGCATTCGAAAGTGAGAGGCGCACGTCAATGGGCTACTTCAAGGACCTCGTCGCCTTAGGCTTCCCGAGCTTCACGGATGATGATGGAAAGCCCTTAGCCAAGGAAGAAATCATGCTGAAGTGGCAGCAGTTCGAAGACAACGTCTCGGAGATAGACGAGTGGGCCGAACCTATAACAGAGAAGCAGGTTGCTGATTACATATTGACATACTATAAAATTGTCGCTTCCCTAAACGATCTGTATACCAGGTCCCAACATGCAAAAATCGGGCAGATAGATAGGTTCCACGCCTTGGTCAAATCTCTGGGAGATCAGGAGCTGTTCACGAAAAAGGTCTGGTCTCAGGTTCGTCGAACCTTAAAAAACATCCGCGCCCACCTGGCCCCATTGCCAACGGCTGAAGACGTAGCAGAAGCAATGGCAACAAGAGGAGAAGAAGCAGTAGCGGAAGAAGAGGAGAGAGAGGAGGAGGAAGGACAAGCTGTGGAAGCATCCCCAGAAAAGGAACAAGGAGAAGGGTCTGAAGGTAACTCTGGCCCAATGGATGAAAGCTGAGGGTTCTACCACCGAGACGAGCTCGTTGCCCCACGAGCCGCCAAGAATGTTGACAATATTGTCACATTCCACCAAGGGGCAGAAAAATTAAAACTGTGTATGATATTTGTTTTGGTTGAAAGTTTTCTTTGTTTATAAGTTATAGCAATTTTGATTTCCCTATCGCCCCTGGTGAACAAAATGAAAAGAAAAGAACTTCGGGCCCGAAGCGCTTCAAATCATCACTTCGGGCGAGAAGTTTGCCGAGAAAGCAAAAGAAACGCTTCGCACCCGAAGCATTCCCAACGGCTACTTCGGGTGAAGAGTTTGCGAAGCGGCATCCAAGCAACTTCGTCGAAGAAGAAAAGATAGCCCGAATCGGCTAAGGCAATGAAAATACTTCGGGCCCGAAGTATTTCTAAAATCCACTTCGGCCAGTTTCCACCCGAAGTAGTAGAGGTCGAGAAAGTGTTTCGGCCGAAACTCTCCCGAACCGCCTTTTCAAAAGAAGATCGGCCCGAAGCATTTTTCCCGACCCGTCAGCGAAGCAGTTTTGCCAGTGAAGCAGCGAAGGATAGAAGGAGATCGGCTTCGGCACGCCATGCCCCCAAAGTAATTTTGTGAAGCGAAAATCAGTGAGGCACTTTCCAGGAACGCTTCCCAAGTTGGGCATTTTCTCGAGGCAGTCAGAGAGCCTCATAAATGCATATTTTCTTGCCCGATAAGCCCGTTGCTCATTTTTGGCAATTGGATGCGAAGTATCAGTCCAAAAAGGAGAGCCCGACAAGCATGGCCGCCACTCGAACACCGCACCTGCAATCCGAGGACACCCAAGTGGCTCATTTAATGCATCTTTCCCCGGTTGACTCGGTCACCATTACCAGTTTTGGTAGCCGATTTGAGGGATCATTCGCAGCAGCAGCGAGGCACCGATTTCTCAGGGCCCGAGGGTGTACTCCACCGTTTTTGTAATAATGATTCAGAGGGCCGGGTCCTCTATAAAAACCCAGGCTCTATAATGTAAAAGGGGGGGAACTTTTTGCTAGAAAGCTGCTGTAACTTGATGTCCTGCATCTAATACTAAAGATACTTTGTGCTCATTTCTTCTCTTTTATGCTGCCTTCGCGCTTGATTCTTCCATCTCTCTTTTTTGTAGACTGAGATGTTGAACTCTGCATCCGGGGTGCAATCAATGACAGTGTCCTGAAACTCGAGATAAGTGTTGTGTTGTCTTTCTTTTATGCTGCCTACCTTGCTTGATTCTTCCATCTCTCTTTTTTTGTAAACTGAGATGCTGAACTCTACATTCGGGGTGCGATCGGGGACAGTGTCCTGAAACTCGTTCGGGAGGATACATAGGAAGGTTGATACCACATTTCCTTCATTTTACTCTTGGTGTTCTTTGCTGCTATTCAAGTTGCTAGTTGGTGATCGTGCTTCCTGTTCTCTCCCACCTCAAATCACAACTCTCTCTTCCCTTAACCCCTTTTTATTTATTTTTCTAACCCTTATCCCTTTTATCTCTTTCTTGCACTCTTGTCTTCAAACCCCAAAAGGTAGATTAGTATAGGAGCCGGCCTTTCTCCGGAGATCGGCACGAGGGGCATCTCTTCCCTTCGGCCTTTCAATGTTGGTCGCAGGTCCAGGGCATGCAAACCCACCGAAAGTCCTTTCCTATGCGGATTTGATGACCAATAGTAATAAGATTCTTGTTTGATGATTCAACAAGACCATTACCTTGAGGATAGTAGTTTTTTGAATGAGAAAGTTCGATTCCATATTTTGCACATAATTCTATCATTTTAAATGAGACAAAGTATTTCCCATTGTCTATTACCAACTTCTTTGGGACTCCAAATCTGGTCAATATATTCTCCTCTAAGAAACTAATGACTACTACAGTTATTGAGTTCCTTAGGGGAGCTGCCTCTACCCACTTGGTGAAATAATCAGTGGTTGTGATAATCCATTTGTGTCGACCTTAGGAGTTTGGTTTTATTTCCCCAATGAGGTCAATTCCCCATTGTGTGAAGGGTGCTTCTATGATCATTGATTGGAGAGGCATTGCTGCTAAATTTTTCTTTCCTACAAATATTTGATAATTATGACAACTCCTTACATATTTATGAACATATTTGAATAAGGAAGGCCAATAATAACCTGCTCTCATGATTTTATTTGTAGTTGCCTTTGGGGAAAAGTGACCTCCACAGAATCCATCATGAAATTATTTTATGACCTCTAAAGTCTCTTTTTCAAATAAGCACAACAACAAGATACCATCTAGATGTTTCCAATAAAGTTTACCTTCCTGGACATAGTATTTCTGAGACTGTTGTTTTACTGACCTCATTTTATTTGTAGACATACCCCTTGGGAAATGATAGGGTTTGGAGGTATAACATAATATCATCATACCATTTGCATTCAACATTATCTATTCTTCTGATATCATGCATGTCATCAACTGTGGCAATGTTCTACATGTCCTCTCCTTCTTTTTTAGCCAGATATTTAGCCAGACCTTACCCTTTGATTATCTTCACAGCTTTGAATTCTACATCGTACTATAGTAATTTAACCATCCATCTAGTAGGGCTACCTATTGGTTTAGGTTGGGTGAAAATATATTTAATAGCAATGAAAGGGATACAACATATAATCTTATTTGAACCAAAAATGCATTTAAAATGTTCCAGAGCTTGAATCATAGCATAAGCTTGTTTTTCAATCATTTTGAACCTCAGCTGAGATCCCTTGAGTCCTGCACTCATGAAAGCTATAGGTCTTTCATTCTCTTCATCATCCTTATGAGAAAGGACTGCAATAATGGTATGTTTAGAAGCGAATGAATATAGACTAAAATTTTTTGAGTAGTTAGGGCAATTCAAGACTGGGGTAGTGGTGATGGCATCTTTGATTTTTTAAAAGTTTCAAGGTTTTTTTCGATCCATTTGATGTCAACATTATTTTTAATCATTTTATTGATAGGTTGAGCTATTTCAGAAAAAATTGGCACAAACCTTCTTACAAAATTAATCTTACCAAAGAATGATCTGACTCCTTTTAGATTTTTAGGAGGGGGTATCTTGGCAATAGCTTCTACTCTTGATGGGTCAATACTAATCCCTTTTTCAGAAACTATGTGGCCAAGGAGCTTTCCTTGTGTTGATCCAAATATACATTTCTTTGGATTCAAGGATATCCCAAATTCTTTGCACCTGGCAAAAACTGTAGCTAAATGTTCAAAATGATCTGTAGGGTTTTTTGAAAATATTGTTATGTCATCCAAATAGACAACCACTATTTTGAACATCAAACCTTTAAAAGAAAATTCCATGGCTCTTTGGAAGGTGGCTCCTACATTCATTAATCTAAATGGCATTCTCAGATATTCAAAGGTACCCTAGGGGGTTGTGAAAGTAGTTTTGTATCTATCTTCAGGATTTACCTGAATCTGATTATATCCTAAGAATCCATCTAGCAGAGACATCCTAGATGAGCCTACTACTACTTGTAACAGTTGTTCCATGTTGGGCAAGGGATAATTATCCTTGAGAGAACTTTTATTCATATTATGAAAGTCAACACAAAGTATGATCTCTCCATTCTTCTTCCTTACTGGTACTAAGTTTGCTATCTAGGAAGAAAACCTCACTTTTCTAACTATCTTGGCATCCAATAACTTTTGAACTTCTTTCTGCATAACTAGATGCAATGTGGGATTGAATTTCCTTTGCTTTTGCCTAAAAGGCTTAGCATCTTCCTTTAGGGGTATTATGTGGGTCATGACCTCTGTTTTAAATATTTTCAGGTCTTCATAACTCCAGGTAAAATATTCTTTATTTTTCTTCAAAAAGCTAATGTAGTGTTCTTTTTCTGGTTCTGGTAAAGCCTTATCAATTTTGACAAACCTGGGTTCCTCTTTTGTTCCAATGTTTACATCATCAATTTCTGTTTCTTTGAGGAGTGGTTTGTAAGCTTTATCAAAATCATCAAACAAGATTTCTAAAGAAACTAATCCTTTAGGGATCCTATTGGTTTTGAGTTGAATTACTTCAACTGGCTCTCCAATAATTTTTTTCAATTTTTCTTCATCCTCCTCCTCACATATAACATCTGAATACATATTCTGGAGGGTCATGAAGTCTTTGATATCCACATCATCTTGAAACACTTGTAGATATACAATATTATCAGGCACATAAGGTTTGTATACAGAGATAGTTGGGAACCTATCCATGTACTCAGTGTCTATTTCTGGATAATCTAAACCTGAAGCATTGATAGCTAAAATATCTGCAATGTGATTGTGTTCTCTAGGGATGTAAGAAATGTTAAAAGCTAGGAACTTGTCAATTTCTATTAGAACTGTAGATTTATATTGTTTCAATCTGGGATGTTTCATTTGATACTTACCTTTGATCTATTGTATAATCAGTTCAACATCTCCAGTAACAATCAAAAAATTTATCCCTAGTTCTTTAGCTTTTCTCAGACCTAACAGTAAGGCTTCATATTCAACTACATTATTGGTGCACAAAAATTCTAATCTATAAGGGATCCCGAGATAGTTTCCCTTAATATCTATTAAATTGACACCAACACCTACTCTTATTTGAGATTTAGCCCTATCAAAGGACATGGTCCACATTTCTTGGGTAAGAATCTTGTCGGATTCTGCATCTACTAATTCTTTGGTTTTAGGGTCCATATCTTTGGCTTCAGGGACTTCGGCTAGGAAGAGGTTATGCCAAACCAAGTATACTCCTATTTCATTCTCTTCTACGGAGCTAACCAAATTAACCATGGTGTCATCTGGTCTAACCAGTTTGACTGAGTATTTGTTAAATGGTTCTCTCCTTAAGGTTATGTTCTCTTTTCCTAAAATAGGGATTGTGGCATAAGACCAATCTAATTGTATGGAGCCACCCAACTATTCTACCCAATGTCTACTCAACAGTAACGAGAAGAAAGGATCTACATCAACCACCACAACATCCATAACTATACCTTTCTTAGGATGTTAATCAAGGTAGACTAACAAACCAGTGATAATACCTACATAGGGAATCTACCTACTATCCATTACTGATACAAGGGGAGACTCCCTAGTGCAAATCAACCCTAGTTGGTCTGCTATCTATTTGGGCATGATATTATGGGATGCACCACTATCTAGCATGCAATTGTGAATGACATACCTTTCTCCTTCATCTAAATTATACCTGAGTGACACATAAAATGGTTTGACAGATGAAGGGGTTCTAGTTTCATGATTGGAAGGCTTGACAACATTACAAGATTGAGTTTCTTTTTGTTCAATTAAGCCAAAAGCCTTACAGACTTGTTCTCTATATTTCTAAATATTCATTAACTCACCAAAAGTAATGTTGACCTTCTATTTACTTAACTTTGAGCCAACATCAAATTCCATATTTTTAACATCTAAAGCCTTGGAGCATTCATCATTAGGTGGTGGTTCATTTATTCTTACATTTTTAGGAACCTTTTTGTTCTGATCTTTCCCAATGGGTTGTTCTCTAATCTCTTTGGTTAAACTCTTATCAATTTTGTAAGGAACAATCCTATTTCTCAAATTCAAGGCATTTGCTTCTAGTTCCTCCACCTCTTGTGTTGTTGGAACTAGTTTTCCTTGTTTCATTTTATCATACCTAGTTTCTTGTCCTCTTTGTAGGATTTTTGTGTTTTCTACAACTAGGATTTTTGGGTGGTGATTCAAAGCATATAAATCCATGTCTTCTTCGAACAACCTTTCTCTAGATTCATCTTCAAGGGTCCAATAGGCATTAATCCTGATATCCTCTTTGGATTCTTCTTCCAAATCTACAGGATGGTGGATGCCTAGGTAAATACCACAACAATCTGGGTTGTGAGGAGCATCATAGGCTGAACATTAGTAAGGGAAATTTTTTGCTAGGTTTACAGTAGGAATAGGATTTGGAACCAAGTCCAGGTCCTTCTCTGTTTCTCTTTTTTTCCAATTATTCCCATTATTTCTATCAAGATTATTGTTATTCTAATTTCTATTAAAATTTCTCCTGAAAGGTGGTCTATTGTCACCTTGTTGTCTATCAACCTGAGGGTGAGAAGTTTCACCATTGCTCTCTTTATTTCTTTCCATCCTAGCCAACCTATTGTTCATTGTATTGAACATTTATGTTACTTGATTGGTCAGTTTTTCCATAGGATCATGCTCAACTCTCTTTTGTAGGTTAAATCCTACTTTCTTAGGCTTCCTATCAGAATGATTATCCTCTAGGGAGTATGGTTTCATTTTCCCACTATCTAACATATTCCTTTCAATATCTATGGCTTTCTCCATGCACTCATCTATTGTGTTAACCTGTTCTTGTCTCAATTCATAGTTAAATTCTCCAGGGAAAGCATTCTTATAAAAATAGATGGACTGGATATCATTTGGCCTTAGAGTAGTGGGAATATTATTTTTGGCTTTAGAAAACCTTCTATTGAAATCACTTACTGATTTGTTTTCTTTATTTTTCATAGTTGCCAGATCTGTCAGTAATGATTGTTCATTCTTCCTTTCACCAAATTTCTTTAAAAAGATAGTTTCCATTTTGGTAAAATTAGCAATGTCATTATTAGGAAGAGTATTAAACCATTCTCTAGCATCTTTCTCTAGAGTCTGTAAAAACAACCTTAACACCACATCTTCATGTTCTACCTCTAAACTGTCTAAAGCATATAAGAAGCTTTTGATATGATCCTCCCTAGTAACTGCATTGTTTCCTTGAAACTTAGGTAAATACTTGTGAGCCTTACTAGGGAGATCATGCAAAGGTGTAGGTAACTAAAAAGGTCTATATCTATTAGTCCTCCATAGCTGAACCGATGGTGGGTTAGCCATGTTAACTAATGGAGGTGCTTGAATTATAGTAGGAGGTGTGTTAGTAATTCCACTGGGAACAGTGGGAGGTGTTTCAAATAAACTTTCTAATGTAAAAATATCTGCATCAAAACTTTTTGGAGATGAATAAGAAGGATTAGTTCTGAAAAATACCTCTAGATTTGAGAGTTCAGGGTACAACTCCTGAGCGGTTCTTCTCATTCATGCCAGCATGTTCTTCTTATTTTAATCTTTTTGATATTTTTGGATTCATCCAATCAGAGTCACCAGCACAATGTGTGTAGAAGGAATAAATGTCTGGTCGAGATTGCTCAATTTATAGAACTCTCAATCACTCAGGATACAAATTTTTCAAGAATCAAGAAAATCAAGAAAACAATATAACTGATCGTTCTTGAAAAAGGAAAATTGGAAACTACGAGCATAGAAGGGAAATAAATTTGAAAATATTTTAAGATAAATTGATATTCTGATTCCTTATTTAAGCTAACTATTGCCAATAAATATTTGTCGTTAGGTTCCAAACTGTAATGAAAATTACGCATTCGATCCCTAGCAATGGTGCCAAAAAACTATTGGGGATTTTTCCTGCATCCGTAGGATAAGCTATCACGCTACAGGAAAACCTATTGCCAATGAGCTATTACAAGCTCTGGTCGACCTGCCTCTTTAACTTGGGAATAGAGTTCTTTTAATATTTTCTAGACAGACCAAGTATGGTAAGGATACCCTTGAGGTGAGCTTAAATTCTTTAAGTTCATGCTCTTCTAGATTTATGGTGATGAATTAACAATTATAAAATTTGACCGAGCTAAAACAATAATAGTTCTATTATACCTTATGTATGATCGGTGCTTTAATCCTTTGGGCTATTGTAGCAAGATTTAATAACACTTCAATGAAAATAGAAAGAAGGAGAAAAGAAAGAATCGGTGCAATTACGTTCATTCGAATATCGTAATAAACATAATAGTTGACCAATGAAAGAAGCGTTCATTATGTGTTCAAATAATGTAACCCATAACAAAGACACACAAAGCTAAACACAGAAATATAACAGGAAAGAAGCCCAGAATTGTATTAATATTTGAATGATATTACATGAAGAGTTGGCTTGGAATCACCATTTAACTCTTAGAAAGATTAATACAATAGAGATCCTCATTCGAATATCGTAACAAGGACTTCTCACTCTTCCGTTCGAATATCGCAATAGTCGAGTCTCTAGACCTTTGGCTCAATGATCTAGAAATATTCTTAGCTTCTTGGGCACTTTCCTATCAAAAACCTGCACAACAATGGGAGGAATGAGGAGATGGAAAAGGAGAAAGAAAACAAAGGAGATACAACAGCAAAGAATGGGCACTCGAGTATACCTCTTAGCAAAAATATGCTATGTCAAAGCTCGATCCTTATTCTGGCTGTAGACATCCTTCTTATAGTTGTAGCAGCCCTATAACTACCTGAACCACTTGCATCTAAACTGTCCACCTATCGCCATCTCCTGCCTTGTCATCGGTCGGGTGTTGTATAGTTTGTTTATCTAACTACCTCAAAATATATTAGCAAAATTTGGCCAAAAGTTGGCCTAGTTATCACTTATTTTCTCTTTTCCTTTTCCTATCATTGTGGGCCCCATGCTATTTTTTGACTCAGATGCTTGTTGACTCTTTCTAATTACCTCTCGCTCGTCTTGACTTGCACCAATGGAATCCACTATAAGGATCCATATTTCTTCATTGATCTCACTGATTGTGTGAATCCTGTCTAATGCTCTGATTCCTTTGCTTTTGTCTTCCCTTATGAATGGCTGCCTACTCTGGAAGAACCTGATGATGTCTAGAGAGTACGTGGTCAAAGATATGAGTTGGTCGGAGAGCTTGTCTTCGTCAACCTCTTTACAAGAGAATTCTTTGATATCTCGGATGATTAATTGATAGAAACCTTTTGGGCTGAGTAATTTTTGGGCATCAACATTAAGGTGCTTCAATCGGACAACTGTATATTTTTCTACTTTTTCTAGCTCTTTGACCGAGTTGTTCCATCTGGGTCTTTCTGCCTTGAGACTTGCGACTTTCTCATACTCTCCTAGGCAGCTATGAGTCTTCCCATCAATGGTGGTTACTTGCAAGGACCTAATCTATTCATACTTGGCCTTGCACCTTTCGTATACTGGGGATATAACTGCTATCTTCTCATTTGTATTTACCAATAGGGATTTTATCTCTTTATTTATCTCCATTATCTTTCCAAAATTCTTGCAACAAGTCTCTATCATTTTTGCTTCCTTCTCAATTATTTTGACCATATTTTCCTTGAATCTAGCTGCAAGCTTTGGAACTTGTAATGAATCTTTGTCAGAAGGCTTTTGCTTTTGAGTTTTATTTATTTTAGCTTTTAGCTTCTCATTTTTTGACTACAATGATTCTGCTTTGGATATCCAAGCCATCACTTCCTTCTCGATGGCCAACATAGTCTATGCATGAACTTGCACTCCGTGTTTTAGTAGTGAGATCGAGTCTCCTCCTATTGTTGCATCACCTGTGTTGGGATCTATTTGGAGTGATTGTATCCCATCAGTGGGAATGATGATGGTGGCCCTAGAAGTAGGTTTAGAACTTGATGGAGGTGAATTATGAATTCCACTTCTACTTCAAAATTCCATCGCCCTGTCTTCCATTATAGCTTCAAGTTTTTCCTCTTCCTCAGTAGTGAATTGTATGAAGTCTTATTTTCTGATCAGGGTGATGCTCATAGACTCATTGGCACTTGATCCAATCCTTGCTCTTTTGGGAGGAGGAGGTCCTGTAGTATTGGGCATCACTACCTGATAATTTTTGAAGATATCATTGAATCCTCCAGATTTTTTTTATTCTCTCCCATGCCATGGTAGAGATCTTAATTTCTTTATTGTTTGCCATGAAGGTTATTGGTACTACCCATGGTGATCCTATGGCTATTTGTTGTAGATGTTGCGAGGCCATCAGAGTCAATGCCAAACTCTCGGCTGTGAAACTCCTTGGGGTAGCAGAAATAGGCACAATCTCTTTTCCTCTACTCGTACTAGGGGACTAAGAGGTAGAAGAAGTACCAACTTTTTCTTCCATCGCCTGATCCTGTATCTCAGCTATGATTTTGATTTGCTTAGGATTCAGGCTCATAACCTCCATGATAGGATCGACGAAATATTCGGGTGGGATGGTGGCTACTTGAGGTACCTTTTTATCTAATGTATATTTTCTTACCATTCTTAAGTCCGTGGAGTAGTCCCCAATCATCTCTATGTGAGTATGTGCTTTTATCAAGTTTTTGTTGTTCCATATCTGTTCGAGATCAATCCCATTGTTCTGTGCCCATAGAAGATTTTTCTCGAACTCATCTTCTCTGTGTTCCATTGGATTAGACTCCAAAGCGATGCTTTTGTAATGACCTTTGGGATCATATGGTCTCCAAGTGATTTATGAGAAATAGAAAGTCCATCATGGGTAAAGCTTTTATCATCGTTGGATATCCTCGGTATACATACTCCCCTATTTTTCCTGGAGTTGTGATCCAAGGAACTCTGGTTTTCTTCTTCCTCCATCTTAGTTTGGCTTCTTCTGCAGACTACCTTACTATCTCTAAGGCAACAAGTGATTTGGGGCAATAAGTGGGCAAGGATTTCGGTGGCAATTTGCCTCCATATGTTCTAATGAAACTGAAGTGTTTATCAAGAAAGTAATCTCCAGCTTCCATTTATTGAAGATACTTGACTATACCTGGGCTCATTCTGGGTGGTTCTTTCTCGGTGAGCACATGGTACATCGATGCTAAAAATATTCCACATAACTCTAAATAAGGGGAAGTGCCATCATAGATGCAAGGCAACCTGTCCTAGATAATTTCCCCTAGCACTCCTTCGAGTTGCTGGATAGCATCATCTTTGAACTGCCCGATGATTAGGTGCACAAGGAATGAGTAGTGTGAGAAACGGGGCATAAGATCCATATTTTTCTTTATGGCATCTTGTAATTCTTTGAATTCTTTGTCTATGGTGTTGCATATGATGTCTTGCCACCTATACATGGGCATCTTCCAGGTCTTGTTGCACTGTACTATCAAATACATCACTTCAACGCTGACCCAGTTGAGGTCCTCTACTCCCAACACTACATGAATCATGTCGGTGTAGTCTCTCGCCCATTTGTGGAACTGATTCTTATGGATTGGAAAAATTATGAAATTGGTTTGTCATAGTCAAACAACTTCTCATAGAAGGTGGTGTCGATCATGTGTCATTCCTGTCTTGAAATCACCTTCGCATCATAGCACTGTTTGGCCATTTCTAGCCCGAACACCTATTCGACCTTTTTTGGTGTAATCCTGTAAATGGGCTTGTTTTACCCATTAACGATGGATCCTAGCTCTCGGATCGTACGAGATGGCTAGCCATGATAATAATTCAGGGGAGAAATGCACTCTTGGGCATAAGAGTTTTGCCAGGTTGGTTCTCCATTTGTTATAGAGGGGAGCTCTCTTATCTTTGTTTTCATATGCCTAGTTGAAGATGTTCTTTAATAAGTAGTGTGGGCATCACCACTCTTCTATTCTGGACTGGAATCAGAACTCAACGAGTTCCTCCTCACCCCATACTTGTTCTCTAGTATTTCTATTATTCAATTTCCTGAATGGAACCTTCTCATCTAATGCTTCAACTCTTGTTTTGAGGGGTGCCCTATTGGAGGAGGCCATTGCTCAAATCTCTATTGCTGATTTTCTCGACTCATCAAAATAGTCTAAGAACTTTGTAAGCACTATGAGTTTCTTGTGACTATGACCATGTATTTAAATTGGTTTATGCATGAAGATTTATTAATGTTGTACCAACTACCATTGCATTGTTTCTATTCTTGGCTCGCCACCTCAATCCCCCATAATGATCGATCGATCATGAATCATCATTATCTGTTGATTTGCATAACTGGCCACTGGATTATACAGGTGTTAGATTTTGAGCCATTTGATTGGTACACATTGCCTTAAGAACCATGCCTAGGGATATTCGAGGTTGAGGTCTGCAGTTGGCTTGTGTGCCCATAATGCCTAAAGTGGTTCGACCATGTCAGTGAGATCATCATTGGTTTGAGTGTTGCATTATATTTTCTCGGGTGAGGGTCCATGGATTTGGATCTTGTGCTTTGGCTATCATTGATGATGGATCAGTCAATCAGTGGTTTAATATGGCAAAAAATGTATGGTTCACTAATTGGATGATTAGTTGATTACTTTTGTTAGATTTCAATTTGTGGATCACTTTGATTTTGCACGAATAGAGATTTGATCGTTGGATGTCATTATTCGATCGATATGGCTTTGGGTACTTCTACACGCATTGCATTTTAAAAACTCGAGATAGATTTTATCGAGGATGTCAGCTAATAATAATGATTTTTAATTAAGATCTCATGCATGTAAAATTAAATGGCGACATACCTTAATATTGTTGATTTTACCTTTGATTGGTTGGGTTGATCTCTCCCATTGATTTTGTTCGATCGATGAAATTTCAATGGTGAGGATGTGTTCGATCATGGATATTAAATGCTTCTCATTTTCTTGGTTGAAAGATTTTTAATGGTAGTGCTTTGACCAAATCATCGATCGATATTTACTATTGTTCGATCAATAAAGGCTTTTCCTCAATCGAATGATAATTTTATTTTCATTGAGCCGACTTTTGCTTTTCACCAGCCAAAGGAAAGATCATTGATTTTTTGACTTTTTGAATGTCTTTTAATTTGTTTCGACTGACGACATATTTCTATTAAGCAACTTAATTTATATTTGACTGATTACTTACTACGATCAACTAAAAAAATATATTTCTTTTGTGATAAAAAAATCGACCACCGTTTAATTTATATCAGTCAAAAAAGTTCGACAAAAATTTTCTTCGTGTCAACTGACTCATTATTTGTGTGTTTTGATTGCTTTAGCTCTTCATACCAAGTGGTCGATTAAAACCTTTCATAGATTGGTCAAAGATTCTATTTCTTGTAAAATATCGTAGACTCTTTTCTCATGTGCATCGATCGAAAAATATTTCAACAATATTTAGTTATGCCCGATCACTCTTTTTGGTCGGGTGATGTTTTTATCGTCGATCGAAGAGTGCTTTAGCTTTTGAAAATTTTTGTTTTTGGCAAAGTCTTTCTATTAATCGGTCGAAGGGTGAATTCTTTGCAAGGAAAAGGTTGGGAACCCCTTAAATTTAAACAAAAGGAAAAATGAGTTGCTTTAGGGGTTGGAGATTTTCAAGAAGATAGGAATTATTTTATTCAAACTTGAACCCCTTTTTTGTTAGCCTATCACAAAAAGTGTACCTTCTTAGGACCTTCAAAATTTTGAAATTATGGGTACATTCATGTTGTATCAATTTTGGCTACAACAAGACCCCCATAAAAATATTATTCTATCTTTTATTAGATGACTTTTTCAAAGTCTATCCTTTTTAATATGATTCATCATGCAAAGTTTCTATGTGAATTCTCTAGGTGCTTCTATTCATGCAGGTAGACTATGACATTCACCACAATCATATTTAGATTTATTCAATCTTCATGAGGTAAATATAGAAGCTCATCCCATTGGACATGCCAAACAAATTGTTATCATCTTAGAACACACTTGCCAACCCAGGTTGGGGGGCTTGACAAGATAAATATGCTTGGGCCTCACATAAAGCAAAACATCAAGAAGCACCACAGCTGGAAAACAACATATAGGTCAACCTCTAATATTTTTAAGCAAGGCTAGATCCTCTCCAATTTCAATCCTTGATGCTAAGGGGACTAAATAACACAAGCTTATACTGAGAGGGGGGGTGAACAATATAAGATCACTTTTTATTTTTTCTTTCTCAAATAATATTATCCAATATATCAATGGCAATATCAACAGTAGTAATCAAATCAATGCACAAATCATCACACACAATAGATACACCAATTTAACGTGGTTCACCCAATGTGGGCTACTCCACAAAGAAAATATTTCACTAAAATTTTGTCAACAAATATCTTGGTAATTCTTCCCTATTACAATTTTTATGGACCTCTATCCAAAGAAGACACCAATCCCCTAATCAAGTTCATGGATATCTATCCACAAGAGACACCAATACACTTTGCAGGTGAGGGGGGTGAACAATATAAGATCACTTTTTATTTTTATTTCTCAAAATATTATCCAATATATCAATGGCAATATCATCAGTAGTAATCAAATCAGTGTACAAATCATCACACACAATAGATACACAAATTTAACATGGTTCACCCAATGTGGGCTACTCAACGAAGAAAATATTTCACTAAAATTTTGTCAACAAATCTCTTGGGAATCCTTACCTATTACAATGTTTATGGACCTTTGTCCAAAGGAGATACCAATCCCCTCTATTTTTTCTTGGATCTCTATCCACAGGAGAACTCCTTCTCCTCTGCTCTGGCTGGTGATCCTTTAGAAGACTACTGCCTCCATTGTACTAGCTTGTGGATCTCTCTCCACTGAAGACATTTGTCCTCACTCATAAGACCTTTGTCCTCACTACCCTGGCTAATGGATATCTATCCACTGGAGATTACTGTCCTTTGCTATGTAACCTCAAAAACTTACTCTCAGATCTACTCAATATCTATCTCAAATCTGCACTAAACACTCTCCTTTGGTCTAGAACAAATCTGCTCAATCTCTATCTCAAATTTTTACTAAACATTGTCCTTCGGTCTAGCACAAATATGCTTAATCTCTATCTCAAATATATACTAAACACTGTCAATCAGTATTAGTCGGTCGAAGCATGAATTATTTGTAAGGAAAAGGTTGGGAGCCCCTTAAATTAAAACAAAAGGAAAAAAGAGTTGCTTTAGGGATTGGTTATGTTCAAGATGATAGGAAGTATTTTATTTAGACTTGAACTTTTTTGTTAGCCTATCACAAAAAGTGTACCTTCGTAGGACATTCAAATTTTTGAAATTATGGGTACATTTGTGTTGTATAAATTTTGGCTACAACAAGACCCCCATCAAAATCTTAGTCTATCTTTTATTAGATGACTTCTTCAAAGTCTATCATTTTTAATATGATTCATCATGCAAATTTTCTAGGTGAATTCTCTAGGTGCTTCTCTTAAAGTAGGTAGACTATGACCTTCACCACAATCATATTTGGATTTATTCAATCTTCATGGGTAAATATAGAAGCTCATCCCATTAGGCATGCCAAACAAATTTTTATCATCTTAGAACACACTTTCCCGCCTAGGTTGGGGGGGATTTACAAGATAAATACTCTTGGGCCTCACATAGAGCAAAACATCAAGAAGCATTGCATATGTAAAACCACATAAAGGTCAACCTATAATATTTTTAATCAAGGCTAGATCCTCTCCATAATCCTTAATGCTAAGGGGACCTCTTAGTATAGGGGAAAAAAATTGCAATGAAAGTAAAAAATAGGAAATTAAATACATTGCAAAAAATAAAATCTAAGCTATGGGGGTGATGCACCAAAGAATGAACCCCTAACTTTTGACTACAAAAAGTGGCATTTAAACATGAAAAATTCCATCCCACAGCTAGTGAATACAAAAAAGAAAAATATACCGCTAAAAATTGGAAATAAGTTAAATAAATGAGGAAAAAGTGAAATTATTCATGGCTTCCATTAGCATGCCAAGAGTGATTACAAGATAATAAGACTTAAAGGGTTTTATGCTCCTTAGACAAAAATATTTTTTTTGGGCTTCCCTTGTTACAAAAAAAGAAGGATGAAAGGAAGATATCACAAGGCCAAGTACCAGGAACAAGAAGACAACTCCCAATACCTTTTACAATATAAGTAAGGCCTAGTCAAGATGAGGGTTCCTTACCTCTAAATTTCTATGAAAAATACCTACAAATTATCTTCTACTCCTACAACTAAAGTCCTTCTACAACTATGGGAAAAAAAAAATTGAGGTCTCTAGATCTAGGGCCATAAATATTGAAAGCTTTCAAGCCTTTAAATGATCAACTATTGTTGACTCATCTCTTTGTTTATGCATTGTGGTGGCTGCATCATTAATCTTATGCCATTTTTCTACTAGAATGGATCACCTTGATGACATGGTAGGCATGGCATTCTTGACTATTGTATGTTGACAAGGTAGGCTCATGCATATGGTGGGTGGTCACCATGATTGACATGTGGTGGTCTCTAATAGGCTTAGCCATAGAATTCAAGCTTTCTAGTCAATGGTGGGTATTATTCTTAAATTATCCTTTGCTTGCTACCTATATTGTTTGCATGGATTCCATGTGTCCTTATATGAGGTGGAAATATCTACAACCAATGGTGGGCCTTCTCCTTCTGAGTGTTGGCACTTCCATTCTTGGGATCTCGATTGGTTGCCACATGTCTAGCTTTAAACTTTGTCAAGACCTTCTCTTTATTTACATGTTCTCCTCTATTGAAAGTACCATGTGGATAATTGGATTAAAAATTAATAGTCCAATGGCCCTAGTGCTCTTGATACAACTATATTTAGGTGAGAGATAAGCGTTTACTATAGATGGATATCTAACAACTGATGCAACTTTTGAGATCACCCACCTCTTTTTTATAGTTCTCTTATTTGTACTAAAGGTATGAAGCACCTTTTGACTGCCTTCTTAACTTGACCCAATTTTGACTAGGTTTTCTTTGGGTGAAGTGGGGCTATAGTAAAAATTTCTCTATAATATCTCAATAGGATCTCTTGATATGCTTGAACCTACCTAATATAATTACCCTTTCGATATACCTATTGGTATTGGAAGTGAATCTGTTCCCTCAATATACATGATTGTATGAGAGGGAAAACCTTGAGGTACTAGACTAGAAATGGTATGAGGAATAATCACACCAATATACATGAATTAATATTGATACTTTCACAAAGGTAGAGGAACCAATTATTAATCTTGATTAATGTGATCTAACTAGTCAAACAAATTTAAATAATCTTATTTAAGTTTGAACCAATTTTTATATTTCAAGGAAATATGTGTTCATGTCAGGTTCACCAAAATGTATATTTGCACCTTTTTCCATGCAAGATGATGTTAAAATTGAACACGACATTTATACCAATGAAAAGATCTAAACATAACAAGGAGTAGAAAAATAAAGATGTAAACACAAAACTATTTTTAGAATAAGACAATAATAAGGGAAAACACCCTCTTGGGGGATGTCTTAACATTCCAATTTTTTTCCATTATCAATCTCAAATAATTACTACATTGCATCTTCTACAAGGCAAAACCTAGCATCTATCATTGCCAACTCATATGTGCATGCAAGGTGATACCTCATATCTACATATAAATTAATACCTCATCCTTGGACTTTGATCTATATTACAAATGTGTGACTATATAGGCATTTAATGCTAGCATTCCCTCCTTAATGACATATTTGTAATTTTGTAGTACAAGCAATGATTTTTTTGACACAACCCTTTATGGGCACAAGCTAAAATTGGTCCTTCCAAAGACAACTAGCCTTAACTTGATTACTACTAGCCTCTAGGCCTATAACTTCCACTATTTATATCAAAATTTTCCAATACCTAGCCACCCTACAAGCTACCTCCAACCTTCTAGATAAATTAGCTTCACTTATTACCCTCAACCATATATTGGCAAGTTGACAAAATGTTCAAAAAACCACTTCTAAAACATTACAAATATTACTGGAACTAAATATAAGAACATTACACTATGCAAACACCATTGGCATCCACACTAGTCTCTTTTGGGTACAACTACACTAGTTATAGTAGCATTAATATCCCTATAAGCTACACTAGTTATAGTAGCCAATAATCCAACTACACCAGTTACAGTAGCTTCTTTAGGTATAAGCTACACTAGTTACAATAGTTAATACTTACCCCAAACTTGTGGTACAACCAATAAACCTGTAGCAAAATAACTAAGCACCAAATAACACGAAATACAGAGAAATAAAGATTGCCAAAAATTGCTTCTTTTGTATTGATTTTTGATACAATGATTACAAAATGAATTTTTGAATTGCCCCAAGTGTGTCTGGGGCAATGTTACAATGCTCTTCTCTGTATTGGCACAATGCTTTCAATAAATAATAGGGGGTCTTCCAGATCTTCAACAAAATACAGTGCTCTTCACTCTCCGGCTACAGCTTCAAAAGGGTGAGTGGGCTTTGGTATCCAGCACGGGACCACTCTAGCTCCAACAGCTCTTCCAAAATACCTATCACCTGCACACATGAAAACCAACAAAGAGATTAGTAGCACCTGCAAATCACAATGTAAATATGATGCTATAAAACCCTAACCAGATAATCATATAGCATAGGAAACATAAACAAATAAAAACATAAGCCTTGTTGCATATAACCTTACTGATAATTTTTGCATCTCAGATCTATGTTGGGCTCTCAGCTCTATGAAACCATGGATGCACGGTGATGGACTGGAAACCATGGACACATGGTGGTTAAACCATAGACGTGCGGTTCTAACTGTGAAACCGTGGACCAACGGTTTGGGCTGAATGGTAGAATGCCTCAAAATAGGACCTTCAGGCTTGAAATCTGGCTTCTCCTCGGGATGCGTGTAGGAGTCTGATCCTATTTTGGTAGCCTGGTGGTGTCAATGTTCAGCTCTCTTAATTTGGTGGGGTGAAGGTGCCTTTATAGGCTCCTTAGGGTTTTGGAGGGAATGAGAGGTGGCAAGCCTGGATTGCCAAGTGGTAATCCTGGGCTACCAAATGGAGGGGGACAATTATAGTGAGTCACCCAGTGTGCCTCACTTAACTGGGGTGATGTGGCTGCAAGTGGAGTGATGTGTGGGATTTTACCCCATGTGAAGGGACAAAGGGGACAAGGGTGGATGAGATGTGGCAAGGATGTTGGGTGAGGTGGCTAGGACACATGTCTAGTGGGTAGGCAGGGTATCCTAGGCTAATTTTCTAGATTTAATAAATCTGGAAAATAGGATAATGGTGCAGGATTTATATGCCTAAGTCTAAACTTAGGCATATAACTTTATTATGCAGGATTTGAGGTGGGGTGGCAAATGTGGTGTTGTGAGTGACCAAATTTTGGTGTCTACAGATGCCCCTTTTTGTACTGCGTTGTGTGAAACACGATGCAGTGCAAAAACCAATGACACCTATCTTTATTGGATGGATGAACT
Source organism: Wollemia nobilis (assembly GCA_028583015.1). NCBI lineage: Eukaryota > Viridiplantae > Streptophyta > Pinopsida > Araucariales > Araucariaceae > Wollemia > Wollemia nobilis. Next base: position 10,047,686 of record JAQPPZ010002487.1, read on the forward strand.
CAACTCTTCTCGATGCACAAGAATGAATAATGATGTTTTTTTTTGAAAATTTTGATTTTGTTTGCTTACCCCCTCAATTGGCGAATGGGTGAAGGATGAAACCCACGAGCCAATTGACTGAATTTGGATGATTAGGTGATGTGAGTTGTTGTTGATGTGAATGTGATGGAGATGTATGACATTGTCAACTTGATGCCCCAAGTTCGGGATTGTTTGTGTCTTGTAAATTTGCCTTTGGTTTCGATGAGGCACAAAATTATGTGGTGAAATCTTTGGCCACTTTTGGAGTTCTTTTTCCACTATGACTTTCATGAATTCCTTTCAAATTCTTGTTTCAAGAAATGAGTTGTTCAAGAATTTGATACTCAAGTGATTTTGGATTATACCATGATTTGATTTGTTTTCCGTATTTGACCCAACGGAAGGGTTAAGGATTACCTCTTGCAAATTTGACTTGATTCAACAATCGATCGAGACATAGGTTTTAGTTGATGTAATGCCATAGTGATGATGATGAATTAGTGTCCTTATTGTGGGTTACCCATCCTATCGGATTGCATGGATTGCTAGTCATTGCAACCGCCAGGTTTCTAGGGTAAACGACTTGATACAAGGTTCACTAAATGATTTATGTTGGTGATTTTGATGATGATGATGTGGATTTATGTTTGAATTATGGAAAGGAATGTGGGTTGTTTTTTGGCAAAACTGCACATGTATGGTTTGATTTCTTTTGAATCACGTGATCATATTGTGCGTTGCAAACCATGGGTTCATGGTTTAGCATGCTCTACAAAACACGAATGCATGTTTTTCATTGCAAACCATTGGTTGGTGGTTTTATGCTCTATAAATGGGGCACGTTTTTCACAAAAAGTGGCTATATAAAGGTTGTCGGGTCGCTTTCATTTCATTATTCTCTTTTCCAGTTGTAAATTCTTCTTTGGTGCTCTGAGAGATGAGTGAGATGGAGGTCGGTGAGGGGAGTGGTGGTGGTGTGGATGTGGGTGTGGGAGGTGGTGGCTCGGCTGGAGGGAAGACATCCGCTATGCCAAGGTAGGTGTCCTAAACACTTAGTTTAGGGTTTTATTTATGTTATTGCTTGTTTGTTTTTTTTTTTTACAACCATTAAGAGGGGCTGGAATTTTTTTTTTTTTACTACCATGCATGGGATAGGTTGAAATTTTTTTTTTTGTTTTAATTGAAGTTGTTTTTTTTTTTTTTTTACTACCATGATGGGGTAGGTTGAATTTTTTTTTTATTAAGTGTTTTTGTGTGTTTTAGATATAATTTATTTAAAATGCATGTTTTTTTTTTTTTACTACCATGAATGGGGTAGGTTGAATTTTTTTTTAAATGTTATGTTTTTGTTGTTTGATGAAATGCAATTTATTCTAAAATGCATTTTTTTTTTTTTTTTTTTGTGATGCACTAATTTTTCTTTGTTTGTGTCATAGGTTAAGCTCCTTACCGCTAGACATCGATGGCCTCGCACTATTTCAAAAGTGTGGAAGGCTCTCACAATAGATGATTGGAAGTTTCTTGAGGTTATGGGTTTGGATGGGTGCGGACTGATTGAGATAGTCCGAGCAGATGAGGCACTTTTATCCACACTCATTGAGAGGTGGGACCCAGATAGGGGTTCTTTTTAGCTCCCAATAGGGGAGCTTACTATTACTTTGGAGGATGTATACCACATATTTTGAGTGCCTATCGAGGGTCCACCAGTGAGGGTGGGCCACGACAAGTAGGAGGCTCTTAGACCCATCTATGGTGATCTTTGGGATGTGGACTGTAGTAAGGGAGGCATCCCCTACCTTGACTTGTTCAAGGGTAAGAAGCTAGTTATAGTTCCGACCTTCTTGATGTATATTTTGAGCAACATGGTGTTGCCTAATAGCATGGGATCGAGGATCCCATGGAACTAGGTTCCTATTATGTTGTAGTTGATGTCTGATCCATAAATATTGGCATGGGCTCTCACTCTCTTATGTCAGTTATACAGTGAGCTTTATGAGGTGAAGAGGTGGGAGTGGAAGGGGCTTAGTTGTAACTTGTTGCTTCAGATTTGGTCTTGGGAGCACATCAGAGTGGGTCATCCCAATGGGCTACCTTGTGCATGTGATCCTCTACTTCCTTGTGCTTTTCGATGGTGGGTTAGTGAGGAGTCTTCTCCTACACACCCTTCTATTGATGCTACTACATATAGGGATAGCTTTAGTGGCTTGACTAGGGATGATATTTTTTGGTATCCATGGAGGGGCATGGCTTGGGAGAGGGATGTTGTAGAGCTTCATCAGGTTAGATGGGGGAGATGGTTGATGGGCAGCCATACACGAGAGATGGAGTACATCTAGTTCTCATGGGTTTAGAGGTAGTTTGGCTTAGTTCAGGGAGTTCTAGATGCTCCCATGATATACAAGTGATGGGATGATGAGCTAGGCCTACCCCTGACTCCAAATTTTTAGACTATAGATGATGTAGGTGATGATGTAGCTATCGAGGTGTCTGATGTAGATGATGTAGGCACTACTACAGATTATGATGCTTGGTTTTTAGCTCAACCTCCTTGGAGACCGAGCTAGGTAGTGGATGATATGATTAGTGGTGATGAGCCAGATACTAGTGATCAAGCTCCTAGGTGAGCTAAGCACCATCGAGGTAGTGGTGGTAGGAGGTAGTCTACTATAGATATACAATAGCTAGAGGTGGATGTTGGGCATGATGGGAGTGATGGGGATGATGGATATGGGGGTGATGGAGGCCAAGGGAGATGAGGGGATGGAGGAGGGAGAGAAGGATGCTCCTCCTCACCATACGAAGGAGGAGTGGGATATACTCTAGGTAGAGTGAGATAGTCTAGATTTGGAGGTGAGTCGAGTGAAGGGTGAGTTGGCTTGGCATCAGGGTGAGGTGACCTATCTGTAGGGTGAGGTGGATGGTATAGGGTGAGGTGGATGATCTACGTGGTAGGCTGAGTGTGGATGCTATTATAACTCGAGATGTAGATATCATGAGGTTGTAGGGTGAGGTGACTCACTTGTAGGGTGAGTTGGATAGGGCACAACTTGCATCGATTGAGGGTGATGTTGTTGCTACCATTGCTTCCCTTAGGGCATAGTTATCTCAATGAGTGGCTCACCAAGGAGTTGACTTGAGGACTATCCATAGGTAGGGTGAGTACATTGCAATGTTGGAGAGTGTCTTGTATGAGCACAAGATCCCTATTCCCATTCCTCCTTCATCATAAGTTATTTATTCCAGCAGGCAGATCGAGTCAAGTTCCAGGACTCATCGACCATCCAGCTCTCATGGTGCTTCATCAGTGCAGGGACCTCGCAGGGGTCACGGTGGTGCTAGCTAGTAGCACATTATTATCTCTTTTTGTACTTTATATTTTTTCTTATGATCCATAGTGCTCTGATGTATATAGCCTATGTGTATTTTTTACTATGTGATTCATATATATATACATGGATTTTATTATGTTTTGTGTTGTGTACTTTTTTTATTGTGTATGGATGCATATGGAATGATGTTTAATGCTTATGCTCTAATGATGATTTGGTAGCTTTAGACTTAGCTTGATCACCATTGTTTTTATTTCTTAATCAGGGGCATAGATAGATGGTATGGTATGGATATTATGATGTGTAATAATGTGAATGATATGGCATGATTTAATGGATTTTGTAGGATATTTTTACAAAGACTCAGACATTCTAGTGATTCAAACAAACTCATCTATGTATTTTACATATCTTCTTTATGCAAGGGTTATCCTAGTATTTTCAAATTTCTCAAGGACCAACTTTGTGTGCAATGATCATTCATTTCCCATTATGAGCTAGGTCAAACTGATCAATTGTAACTTATGCCAATAAGCTAGCTCATTCGAGAGTGGCCTTAGATCTATACAAAATAAGGTCGCTAATGTAACAGATGTGGCACCACGTATAAGGATACCTCATTTCTAGGTGGGATTCATTCAGCCCATTGTTGTAATGAGGATCACCCCATGGTTTTTGAGATACTAAGAGTTCCAGGGATTCAAGATCCTTCTCTTCTTTTATTGCTTTTGATTTTGGATTTTGTTTGGATACTTGCTCATTTTAGGAGAAGCAAGGGGATTTTATTGCTTACACTTGCTCATTTTGAGGAAGAGCAAGGGGATTTTTATTGCTTTGATACATTTTTGGAGATTTTTGCTCACTTTGAGGTAGGGCAAAATAGGGGAACTTATTGCTTTGAGACACTTTTCGGGATACTTGCTCATTTTAAGGAAGAGCAAGGGATTTTTTTTTTTTTTTGGATACTTGCTCGATTTGAGGAAGAGCAAGGGATTTTTTTTTTTTGGGATGAAGGAGGAGCTTGTCCTTTTGCCAACTCTGTAGTACTCTAGACCATGCACATAATTGGATGAGTAGGGGAAACCTTTCACTTATGGCAATAGCAACTTTTGACTTCATTATTCCCAAGATTCACAATGTTTTATTATGTGTTTGATTGTATTTGGTCCAAGAGGAGTCTGATTGACCAGGAATGACCTGTTGCATCTAGAGATTGCTTAACTTTGAATCAAGTTTGTTCAAAATACTAGGATTGGTTGAGTGATTGAAAACATTAGGAATTGCTTAATGGTTGATGTGGTTGTGATGATTTGGGATACTTTCGATTCTATATTTTGAAAATTAAAAGATACACAGAAAATAGCCAGTGGTTGCATAATTGTTATTGCTAACAATTATACGGTATCTATCCTACTTTATGTGAGTCCCTTAATTAGGAAAATATTATAAGGAAAGTTATGCATTATTGTGATTTTGGATTGCTAAGTGATGTTGGATGCCCCTGATTAAGGCAACAAGACATGGTTGACCAACAGTCATCCAATTTAACCAAATTATCTAATGTAATGAATGTTATAAACAAAATGCCTATATGGATGCATGGATGGATTTATGAGATGTAAATGAAATATTTTTGATATTTTTTCTTCTTTTTTTTTTAGCCATGTATATGTACATATATATAAATTGCATTATGCATAAAATACCTTTAGATGTATTATGTTCAATGGCTCAGGTTCCAATACTCCTTCCAAGTTGGCAAGTCTATACATTCTTGGACTCAACTTCTATTTGACAATGTATGGACCTAACCAATTAGCCATGAATTTATCTCTCAAGTGTGACAATGCATTGGTATTTTGTTGATTCTCTTTAAGCATGAGATCTCCTACTTGAAATTCATGAGGATGGACTTTTGCATTGTAAGCATGTTTGATTCGGTCTTGATATACTCGTAGATGTTCCAAGGTATTGATATACCTTTCATCAAGGAGTGTTAATTGGTCAAGATGTGCTTGTCTAGCTATGTCATCATCCATGAATTCCTGCAATGTAACTCGCAAAGAAGGAATCTCTAGCTCAAGAGGTATGATTGCTTCCATGCCATAGACTAGTGAAAAAGGTGTTGCCCCCATTGGCATTTTGATGCTTGTTCGGTAAGCCCATAGTGCCAAGGGGAGTTGAGTGTGCCAATCTCTATGATTTTCCTTGATGAGTTTCTTGAGAATGGCTATCACTATCTTGTTGGTCGCTTTGGCTTGTCCATTTTCCTATGGGTAGTAAGGAGTCAAGAAACTATGTTGGATATTGTACTTGTTGCATAAGGCTCGAACATCCTTGTTCTTAAATGACTTGCCATTGTCAGAAATGATCTTGGAAGGAATCCCAAAATGATAGATAATATGTTGAAGTATAAACTTCGCTATTCGAGGTCCAGTCGTAGTGGTCATTGGAATTGCTTTGACCCATTTGGTGAAGTATTCCATGGTAGTTATGATGAATTTATGTTGTCCTGAAGAGGTAGGTGAAATTTTGCCAATCAAATCTAGGCCCCATTGTGAAAAGGGCCAAAGGCTTTGAATGGGTTGTAAAGCTTGCGATGGTACATGAGTTAAATTGGCGTGATGTTGGTATTTTTGACATTTCTTAACATATTGACAACAATCACTTTCCATGGTGGGCCAATAATAACCCATGCACAAAATGCGCTTTGCAATGGCCATTCCACTAAAGTGGCCACCACAAGTACCATCATGGGCTTCCATTATAGCTCGTTGTGCCTCAACGAGATCTAGACATCGAAGTAGTATTCCATCATAGCCATGTCTATACAACACGTCCCCCAAGAGAGTAAAATGAGCTGCTTTTTGTTTGAACATCCTTTTTGTAGTTCATATCATTTCTATTGGGAGGGTCCCAAACTTGAGAAAGTCTCTAATCTCATCAAGGTAAGAATTGTAGGGTTTCATATGGACCAAACAAACACTCTTCTCACCTTTAGACTCTGCTCATTTGATTGCTGACTTGGACACTATTGTTATGATTAGTGGTTGGACTTCTCCATGTTCATTCTTAGGGATCAAGGATCCCAAAGAAGCCATTGCATCCACAAATCTATTAGTCAAATGAGGCAAGTTACTAATTTCATACTAGTCAAATTTCTCTAGCAACTTCATTGCTACTTCGTGATATTGTTTCAAGACTGGTTCCTTGCATTGATATTCTCCTTTCACTTGATAAATGACAAGTTGAGAATCACCAAATATGCTTAGTCATTTAATGCCCATAGCTATAGTTGATTGAAGCCCCAAGATTAGGGCTTCATACTCTACATTATTGTTTATGCATGGGAAGTCGAGTTTGAATGATAAAGGAATCGGAATTCCTTCGAGTGTGTAAAACATGACTCCAACACCTTGTCCTCTTTTGCACTTTGATCCATCAAAGAACATTGTCATGTCGATATCATCCTCGAGAGGGACTAGCTCTTCTTGTTCATTGACAAAAATACTGAATCATCTGGAAGCTCAATGATAAGTGGTTTATCATTTGGTAATGGAGCTTCTGCAAGTTGATCGGCTATCACCTGATCTTTGATGGATTTTTGATTGATGAACTTGAGATCAAATTCTATTAAAAGCATTATCCATTTTGTAGTATGGGTGTTGTTGTATGTGCGAGTCATCATGTATCACAGAGGATTCTCTCTAGCTATGACATAGGTAGTGTTACTTAGCATGTAATATCTGAGTTTCTTAGTGGTAAAAACCACTGCTAAGCACAACTTTTTGACATAAGCATATCTTGTCTCATAACTTACCAATGTTTGACTAATGTAATAAATGGCTTGCTCCTTATGATTCTCATTTTTCTGAGCAAGCATTGTCCCTAGTGCAAAATCTATTGTAGAGACATAAAGGTGAAAAGGGACTCCTGAACGAGGTGGCGTAAGAACTGGTGGTGAAGCCAGATACTTCTTTATGTCATAAAATACCTCTTGACATTCAGTTGTCCAAGAGAATGTCACCCCCTTCTGTAGCAAGTGATTGAAAGACCTACATTTTTTTGAGAGTTGTGCAATGAATCATCGGATAGATTGAATCTTTCCTTGTAAACTATGCAACTCTCTCAAGTTTGTTGGAGGTGGCATCTCGATAATGGCCTTGACCTTATCAGGGTCCACTTCAATGCCTCACTTGGAGATAATGAATCCTAGAAGTTTTCTTGATGTGATGCCAAATACACACTTCTTAGGATTCAACCTTACCTTATGTTCAAGCAATCGATCAAATACTTTTTCTAGGACTTCAATATGCTCAAGACATGTTTTTGATTTGGCAATCAGATCATCCACATAATCCTCAATGATTTTATGCATATAATCATGGAATATGTACGTCATGGCACGTTGATACGTAGCTCCTACATTTTTAAGGCCGAAAGGCATCACCCTATAACAAAATGTCCCCCAAGGTGTTGTAAATGTCATCTTGTGTTGGTCCTCAGGATTAATTCGAATCTGATTGTATCCTGAGAAACCATCCATTAGTGAAAGCATTTCATGGCCTACGTAGGAGTCTACTAATTGATCGATGTTAGGTAGAGGAAAATCATCCTTGGGGTATGCTTTATTTAGATCACAAAAATTAGTGCATACACGTACCCCCCATTCGGCTTACGAATGGGTACCATGTTAGAGAGCCACTCTGGATAATCAATTGGGACTATGAAATTCATATCCAGTAGTTTTTGTAGCTCTTCTTTGACAATTAATGCAATAGTTGGATGAAGTTTCCTAAGATTTTGCTTGAAAGGTTTAGCATCTGGCACCAAAGTAAGGTTGTGGACCACCAAGTTGGGGTCAAGGCCAGGCATGTCTTTGTATGACCATGCAAAAATATCCTTCTTTCTTGTCAAGATATCGATCATACGCTCTTTCTCCTCTATGGATAAATATTTTGCAATTTTGATGATTTGAGGATTATCCACATCTTTGCTAAGGTTCACATCGATAGATTCTTTGATCAGCATATGGGAACCTTCCTCTAGCTGATGTGGAGTTGGGATGAGATGGATATCATCCTCCACATGCTCAAATGACTCAGAGGTCTCCCCTCTACTTTGGTTTGAAAAATGGAGGTAGAGGAGGATGAAGGTTGTTGTGGAATGTAAGTATTTGAAGCTCACAGTAACTCTTCGGATAGGATGAACTCGATGATGGATGGTAGGGATGAAATCCTATCCATGGTGATAAGGCTAGCATCGACCTGAATCAGCTTTGCCAAATCATACGGGTTATAGAGTGGGGCAAAAAGTCAATAAAAATCATATTGACTTGGTGGAAATGAGGTGGTTATGATTCAAGAGGTGATGACTCACTCTCTCTAGGTTGCAACTGACCTAAGGTGGGTGAATGGTGGTGTTGTAGGAGCGGCCAAGGTGGTGGTGGAGGATCTAGCTCAGGGTGCTCATGCTCTTTGTTGAAGTGAAATATGGTGTGATCTATGGGAAACATCTTTGTATAACACTCATCTCTCTCGATGGGTTCAGCAGGAACCACATCATCTTGGGGACCATCAAAGATTATATATAATCCCCAAAATATTCATCGAAGATGTAATCATCTAGCATGTGATTAATCATGAATGTATGCAATACAATCTTTAGAAAGGCCTCATGTAGATGAGGTGCAAAGTCAGGGTCTAGGTACTCATCATCAGTATCATCACAATCGTCACACTCCTCGCTCTCCTCATCCTCTTCTTCATACTCAAGAGTGAGTCATTGGAAGGTTTGGTTGAAGGAAGAGTCTGAGGTAGAAGGTTTGTACCCTAGACCAGAGTGGTCATATGCTTCTCTATATTTAGGCTCAATAATGTGATGTGGACCCTGCTCATGTCATCCAAGTCCATATCCCTACTAGTTGACCCTACAAAAATATCGCAAAGGGAAATTTGGGTTGGATAGATAATCTAAATTTTCATTAAATTCTTGCAAGGGTTCCTCATTAGGAGGAGGTGGATCGGATGAAGAATCCACTCCCCCATATATGAAATTAATCTTATCTGATTGGGAACCCATTATGTACACTACACCTATGGCTAAAGGTGGATCGCGTGGGTGACCATAGTCTCTGACTGACTCAATAGGTGGTGTAACTATGACACTCTCAATGATGTACTCACCAATGCTTGGATTGGTGAGATGTACTACAACTTGGGATGGTTGGGATGATGATGGCTCAATGGATGAGGAGGGTACTTCTGGGATAGCTTGTGGTTCAGGTGGAGGTGATGGCTCCTCTCGGATAGGTGACCCTATCTACGAGACTATGGGTAGTGATGTTTGAGATGGATGAGATTGGATGGGGTTGTTAGTTGATGGGGTGGGTTGAGCTATGAATATGAATGGTGTTTGTGAAGTGGGTGGTGTGACTGATGGAGTTGATGATTGGTTAGTAAGATGATCAGGTGCAATGGAAAAATGAAATGTGGTGGTTGAGGGCTGACTAGAGTTGATACTTTTAGATGCAAAAGCAGGGTCAACTATCGACAATTCCTCTAGGATGGGGGCTTTTGATGAAGTGATGTTAGTGGGAGTGGTTTGAATAATGAGTGGTTGGATGGATAGGTGGGTTGATGGAAGCAATAGCTCATAAGGATTTGAGATCAAGTTGCAGTATTTAAAAGGCTCTATGTCTACTAGGATGCAATGTACTTTGCCCTCATGTACATACTTTAGACATTGGTGCAATATTGAGGGCACACACTTCATATCCCTGATCCAGGGATATCCAAGAAGTATGTTGTATTGCATCACCCCTTCCAATATGTGGAAGAGGACATGTATAGTTTTCACCCCCATGGTGATAGGAAGAACTACGTTCCCCACAGTTGAGCATAAGGTATCATTAAAGGCTCTTAAGGTGAAGGTGGATGATGTAATGTGGGATGATGGTATGTTAAGGTTTTTGATGGTGGGATTGGTAATGAGGTTGATGGAGGAGTCGATGTCAATAAGGACTCTCTTGAATGACTTCCTATCAATATGAGCGACTATGTGCAATGGAGGATCTAATAAATCTGATGAAACTTTCTTCTCCTCGAAGTCATAAAATGCTATCAAGGGCTCCATGCATTTTTGTACACTCCCCACAAAGGAGTTGAAAGCATTGGGATCTTCTGATTGTACTTGGATGGATTTTAGGATTTCCATCAATGCTTCTCGATGTGGGGGTGACTATTGTATCAACTCATAGATTGATAGTTTTGTCGATGCCATTTTCAAACTTTGAGTTAACCAGTTGCCTAGGGTGATAGTTGGGTGAGATGGATTACTTGGATTATGAAATGGTGGAGGTGGAATGGATGGCCCTAGTTGTATGGGGATACTTGGTTGTGTTGCAGGAGCTTGGGTTGTGTGATTTGCTTGTCTCTACCCATGGGTGACCACACTGATAGCCCCTACAAAACCTTGGTGTAGTTGAGACACATAATTGACTTGGTTGGGAGGAACTGTAGAAGTTGATGCTCCCGTTGCTTGTTGATTTACCTCATGGTGAGGCAAAGGTGTCTGATATATACCAAGGTTCTGATTGGATTGGGCTAGTGGGTTGTCGACTTTGATCTTTCCTACTTCCAATAAGTCTTGCACAATACCCTTAAACCCATGGCAAGTTTTGACATCATGTCCTTTTTGTCGATGATAGATGCAGTATAAGTGCTCTCTATAGGCCTTTGATTTTGGCTTGCTAGGGTCTTCGGGTTTAATCTTCGGCAATGTGAAAATTTGTGTCGCATACAACTTCTGAAATACAGATGAGTAGGGCTCTTGCAATGGTGTGTAATTGCACCTAGGCCTAAAGTGATGTTGCTACCTCTCTATAGGTTGCATTTGATTTTGCACCTATTATGGGGGTGGAACCGCTTGATAATTCAATTATTGTGGTTGTTGTTGTTGTTGTTGGGGTTGTTGGATCTGAACTTGGGCTTGTTGATTTGACTGTGAAGGTTGGCCCAAGACTATCTGATTAACTTGAGTGGCCTTGGACTGGCCATGGTTATTCCCCTTTTGGTTCTTGTTCTACCACTCCTTTTTCTTAGGCTTGATCTCACCCTCTTGGATTTTTATCTCTTCTATCACTCTAGCTTGGGTGAGTGCCTCATCGAATGTCCTATACTACTACAACTATAGTAACAAAGAGATGGGCTTGGCACAACTCTTCATGAACATTCTTGTTATTTTTGACATGGGGAGGGAGAATGGCAATTTGATCATAACCACCCTCCAATGGTTACCAAAATCATGGACCGATTCATCATCATATTGCTTTAGACTAAGCAGATCGATCAATGTGGTTTTCTTTCGGACATTCAGGGTGAATCGCTCCAGGAATTGGTCTGCAAGCTGCTCAAAAGTGTAGACACTCTGATGCGGTAAGTGGTTGTACCAATCCTGGGCTTCTCCCCCAAGTGTCTGAGGAAAGGTGTGTAGCATGAGTGCATCATTATTTTTGATCCTGAAACACATGTTTACAAACCTTATCACATGCTCTCGGGGGTCCTCATCCCCCTTAAATGTATCAAGCTTTGGCATCTAAAAATCCATCGGATAAGGTGGTGCAAGCACCGAGGCATGGATCGGGTGATTGAGTAGCTACCTTAATGTTGGCTTTTGATATTGCAAACCTGGGGTCTGCATGGCAAGGCTATCAATCTGGTTTTGTAGGAACTAGAACTTAGGATCTTCCATAGGGTTAAAACCCTGGTTTGCTTGATATTGTTGGTAATAAGGTGCATTGTATGTGGATTATGGATGATGGGGAATGTTAGGCTAAAATGCATGATGATATGATGGCTGATGAAGGTTCTGATATGGATGAGGTGATGGAGGCATGATAGCATGTTGACCCGATGAGTTAGCATACATGTGATGTGGTGGATTAGTTGCTATGGTAGTGGTTGGGGGATGTAATACCCAAGATGGATCTTGGATAAAGGTATGGGTTTGGTGAGAGGTAGATGGTAGGTTATGCTCAATCCTCTATAAATGTTGATTAGGGTTAGGGTTAACATTATGATTAGCATTATCCAAAATCATTTGTTGTAGTTGCAAGAAATCTTATTGCATAGCAATTGTAGATGATGTGGGCACAATCACATATGAAGTGGTTGGTTGGGTTGGTTGTGAGACAACCATGGTAGTGGATGTGAGTGGAGGGTAGGTAGAAAAAGGTATTGCCACCGAATGAGGGGTGATATGATGTATAGGGCCCATAGGGGTGGTAGGTAAAATGGATGTGGGGATCTATGAAGCAACCTGAGTTGTTGCTTCATAAAGGGGATTGGTGCAAGTGATGTTCTATTGAGGCAATGTGAGGGGTGGTTGGCTAGAGGATGATGGGTGGCTAGCCAGGGTAGTAGTAGTCAACTCAAAAAGTGGATTTGTAAAGACTTGTCCAGACTGCTATGGGTGTGTGAAGGTGGATTCTTGATGCAATGATGGTATGGTGTGAGATGGGATGGTAAGCGGTGGTAACGATGGAAAAACCATTCTAGCTACACTCAGGTACATCCTAACAGTATCCATGTCTACAAGTGTGACATGACCATCCATTGGTGTGGGTGGCTCACTCCTAGGAGTCTCAAGAATAGTGGTATGGGTAGCCCTATGCATAACATCTATGTCTGAAATGGGGGCACTACTAGAGGGCCCTACATTTAGGCTTTGGGACATAGGAGGAGGCATACTACCTTGCCCTACCACCAAAGTGTTAGGGACCTGACTAGACTGAGATGCCATGGGGGAAGACAACTGACTTGGATTAGTGCTAACTTTTTGGCTTGACCATGGGTCATTACCATACGCTAGGGTGTGATGATGTATGAAATGCAAGTGATAGTGTGTGAATGCGTGAGATAGAACAATGCAAAACAACACTCAAAGCAAACAAACAAGCAATTTTTCCTAAGTTCTCGCAAGTTTTGATTTTGATGTTTTTTGGGAAGTTTTGAAGTTTTGAAAAAGAAAAGTTCATGTGCAAAATATTTTTCCCTAAGATGATTCTAGGATTTCACCTGTATACTCATAGCTCGACAATCGGTGATGAAGTTCGATCGCGTAAACCCACCAAAGTATGGAGATGAAGCCCATACCCGATCAGGGAGCACAGGTCCTACCAGTCCTCACCCAGTACTCACTTGGTCAATGTTATACCCTCCGAAGAGAAATACATGCAAATTTTCCAAGCTACGATGGTTCTTGGAGTCGGCCTTGGCCAAAAATAGGGTAATTATGTTGGTGGTTGGTGATGAAATCCAAACCTGATGGTGATGAAATCTAGTCATTTGCCAATGTTAAAGTGAGTGTGTGTGAGGTTTGTTCAATTTATTGTGTAATGCAACTAAGATGCAATTCTATTTTATGCCTACATGTAGGAAAATAGGAAACAAAAATAGTAGATAAAATCAAATCAGGGGTAGAATGTAAACTTCAGGTAGTATTTGACCAAGTTCTATTTAACAGGACCAACCGTGGGTGAGTGGTTGGTTTTGGTAAACCGTAGATGCATGGTTCACCAACCTGCACCTGTGTTTGGGAAATCCCAACCATGGATGCGTGGTTCCTTTCTATAAATAGAACAAGGGCAACATAAGCCCGAACCCTAAAAAGGATGCCTGAGTTATTTCTAACCCGACTATGCAAGATGACTATTCCCTAGGATGATAAATGTAGATCCTCTTCTTTTTTTTTTTTATATGTGGATGAATGCACAAATAAAAATATCTATCCTAGGACCTAGATGCGAACAATGGCATACAAGATAGACCTCTAACTTATCCTAGATGCATACTAAAACTAGAAAAGTAGAAATAGAAACAAAGGATAGGGGTACAAACCTCTTATCCTTTCATTGCTCCCTCCAGCTATCAACCGCAGGTCCGTGGTTCCATAGTGCAGCAACCGAGTGCGCATGTTTGCTCTGCTCTGCAATTTTAGGTACACATTTTTTAAAATGCTTCATCACAACTACACAATCCTACAAATATGAAACCACAAGTCCATGGTTCTTCAAATCCTAAACCACATATGCATGGTTTCGTAATAGCGAGGCTGAATAGCAGCAAGTCTCGGATCTATCGACCCGAGATCGATTCTTTGTGCACTCCAATGTATCAAAACCTGTAGATGCAAAAAATATAGATCAGTAACTAGGTAAAGGCAAGGTAAAAAAAATGGAACCCTTAGGGGGTCCCACCGTGATCACCATTTTCTGTAGCAAAAGAACTAAGCACCAAATAACATGAAATACAAAGAAATAAAGATTGCCAAAAATTGTTTCTTTTGTATTGATTTTTGATACAATGATTACAAAATGAATTTTTGAATTACCCCAAGTGTTTGGGGGTAATGTTACAATGCTCTTCTCTATATTATCAAAATGCTTTCAATAAATAATGGGGGTCTTCCAGATCTTCAACAAAGTACAATGCTCTTCAATCTTTTGCTACAACTTCAAAAGGGTGAGTGGGCTTTGGTATCCAACACGGGACCACTCTAGCTCCAATAGCTCCTGCAAAATACCTGTCACCTACACACATGAAAACCAAAAAAGAGATTAGTAGCACCTACAAATCAAAATATAAATATGATGCTATAAAACCCTAACCAGATAATCATATAGCATAGGAAATAGAAACAAATAAAAATGTAAGCCTTGTTGCATATATGGATCAAAATGTAGTTATGATAAGATAAACCAAGTATTATTAAGACATTTAATAAGAGAAAAATGCATGAAATAAAAGCAATGGAGATTAAAAGGGAAGGGATCTAGGAATTTTATAGCCTAGTTGGTCTTCCTATTAACACCAAGATGATCACATTACCCCAATACTTATTTTCCTTGCTCTACTTAACCCAAATGATTGATTCAAGTGCTTCAAATGCAAGAAATGAGAGTGAGAGAGAATGAGAGAAAATTTTGGTAGAGTATGGCTATCATTAATTCTTCTATGAAATGTCCATCCCAAGAGCTCTATTTGAATATTTTGAGAGGGATGATCCTTGGATGGAAAGAGGGTCAAATATACCATTAAGGCAATGAAAAATTTCAAATTTTATAATCCTGAGGAGAGGATCGAGCATGTGTGTTCAGACCAGGGCATAGGATGAAGGAATTTGTGTGATTCTAGCTTGTGTTGCCAAGATTCTACTTGTGTTGCAAAAGTGCCACTATTTTCAATGGTGATTTTATCCAAATGGTTCTTTTATCAAATGGTCAAGTTGATTGGTCAAATTTCTAAAAAAAGGTCTATTTTGCAAAAGTGCCAATAATGAGCAAAATAGTCACTATGATACTTTTGAAAAGTGTGGCACTTCTGTTTCTAGCCTACCTAGCTGTTGTTTTATTGCAATTTGATGCATGGATCACTTCACAATTATAGGCACATTTATACTCATTGGAAAGCTCTTTTTGATCCCAATCTAGTGGTGGAATGTTTTTGAAGGTTTACTAGGTTAAAAAATACCTCAAATATAATGGTACTTTTAGGGACAAAAAAATTCCAAATATGAGCAGTAAAAAGGTTGATTCAAATTGCTTGATCAAATGACTTTTGAATTAGAGTCGATTTATGAGTTTTATTAGACTTGGTATTTGGTGAAATATGCTAAATTTTTATGTCTAATTTGCTAAGGTTAAGGTTTTTTTATGATATTTTGTTTGGTGCTTTGTTTAAATATGTTTTTGACTAGGCATGTCAAAATTGGGTGTCTACACAAAAATTTAAAAAATGATAAAAATATAAAATACATGAAATAAATGTTAAATGGAAAAAGTGACATAGGGTTGGTGATAGCATTACCGATGATTTCACTCTTTTTTGATAGTTTTTATCTATGTAAACTAGAGAAAAAAAGTGCCACCAAACCTCCAATCTAGTGGCACTTTCAGTTATGAGAGCATAAAAGCAAGAATAAGTGTAAGATGAGCTAATTTAATTATTAATATGATGGAGGCCTCTAACTTGGGAGTACAAAGACTTGATAAATGATAAAAATAGAGATTTTCTTGCTTGAAACAAATCTTAAGATGATAAAACAAGATGTTGACCAAATTAAAATGCAATATGCAAGATTAATTAATGTGTAACAAGATAAAATTTTAGAGCTTCAAGATAAATAAAGTTACAAAAAAAAATAAGAGGAAAGAGCACAACCAAATATGCAAGGTTATTTTTCTCTTATTTGCGAAAGCTTGTTGAAAGCTTTCTAGATTTCTTATTGACACTTGAAAGCTTGAGCTTGAAGACTTAAATGCTTGGTGCTAGTATGCTTAATGCTTGAGTGCTTGTATATTGCTTAGAGTCTTGGTTGTTTGAATGTTTGATTTCTCGCAAAGAATAAGAGATTGAATGCTTGCAAGGATGAGATATTGAATGCTTGAAGTATGAGACTTTGGTAGAATATTTCTACTCTAAAACAACATTGTGGAAATATTTTCACATAACCTTACCATACAAAAATAATGAATTCTTATTCTTCTAGAGAGACTTTGGTATAATATTTCTACTCTAAAACTCTTGATGAATTGGTCACGTGAAGTGTTGATTTTATAGGAATCATGGCTCATTGGGGGAAGAATTGTATTGAAGATGACAATATTGGAGATAATAAGAATTTTAAAAGATATCAAGAATCCATTAATGGAGGGAGATTGAAAATAACAATTCTTGAATGTGGGATTTATAATGGAAGCTGCAAATTGGATCTTAGGGACCTAATCCATTAATTGTGGGTGGCTTGGGAGGATATCAAAGTCAAATTTCTTGATTTTAGCACATGATAGTTGTAGACACCAAATTACGACCACTAATCCTCCATCCTAACCATCCCACCACCCACTTGTCCACCATACACCTTTCCCACCTACAAAAGGCCCACTTTAGCCCTTTCCCACAATTTTCTAGCCCAATTGGGATTATTTTAATATCATTTTATATTATTTATATTTAATATAATATTTTATATTATATTATAATATATTTATTATAAAATATATATTTATAAACTCAATTAACCACAACCGTCCGATTCAATTTAATCTCCATCATCCATCTTCATTAATCTATGCCACACTCAAAAAGTAATCTCAACCTTAGGATCTAATTTAATCTTAGCCACATGATTAAAAGTGCAAGGCTAAAACCCTAATAAAACCCTAGGTTGGATTATAAAATAAGGGCATTTGCAAATGCTCAAACCCTAGAACCTTGAGATTAGAAGTTGCATCCTAGAGGAGTCATTGTTGAAGCCCTAGCAAAGCTAAGAGAGATAGAGTTTGAAGATATAAAGCCCTAGCTAATCCAACAAGACTTTTGTTGTTCCAACCATCCCCATTCATCCTTCCTCACCATCGTATCCCCCATCCATCCATTGCATTCGTCACCACCCCCTAGATCTACTTTTGCAAATTCTGCCCTAACCCGCAGGTGCCCTCTAGATCTTGTGAGACTCGTTGTAGAGCCTACAAAGTGCTCATCAGAGCCTGTTGTATTTTGCAAGTGCTCTCCAGATCTTGTTGTATCTCGTAGGTGCATGCCAAAGCCTATAAATCTCACGTTAGAGCCTACCAAGTGTGCATCCAAGCCTACTGCAACCATAGAAGATGAACCAGAGCCTGTTGCATCATGCCATCTACTATCAAACTACAAAAACAAAGCAAAGAAACATTACAAGCAAGGTATATATTTATTAATTTTATTCTGTTACATGATTTATAGATTTTACATGCCATTTGATCCATTTTTAGTTAGGGTTTACTGATGTTTGAGGGCCTCACACTATGGAGCCCTCACAGGTGTTATTAACCCCTTTATTTTTGTGTATGTAGATCTATAGATTTCACATATTGTTGAACGACTGTTGAATCTGGAGTGTCCCACCATAGGATATCCAAAGCCCACTCATCACATTGGAAGCAAGAACACATCAACCTGAAGACACTTCATTGTTATAGCTAGGGTTTCAAAGAACCCTAGCGCTTTTGTAAATCATTGTATCAAATACCCTCATTAAGGATAGATTGCATCAAAATGAGTTTATTGGATCCCCCCATTTTATTGAATACATCCATTTGTGCAATCTTGTGTTTATTTGGGTCATTTGATTTCCTTATTTTATTTAAGTATCGTGTTCTTGTCTTCACAATAGTCAAAAGGGCCACTGGTGATTTCATGACGGTGCTTTCACCATCATGACCATTGGAGGTCAAATTTGGGTGGGAAAGGTAAAAATTAAAAAGTTTGGAAAAAAAACCATTGACGCTATTGCTCATGCCTCGACACTTTTACTATTTGAGAAATAAATGCTCTAGATCTTGGTATAAGGAAGGTTGATTCAATTTGGGTAATTAAAAGTTAATTAATGAAGGGATAGGTAATATTGAAGAATAGCCCTACATTCAAAATGAGGTATCTACAATTCCTTCTATCTATTCATGTTTTTTATTTCTTTATCTATTTTCATCTATATGATCTTATTCCTTTTTATACATGTGATTGTGGTGAATATATGTTTTGTAGTGTTTTTACAAAGTATTGTGGACTCCAAAATTTCACATATTTCTTTTAAATATAATGATCATTCATAATTGTGACTTAAGGATTTTTGGGGAAACTTCAACACAATTATATATTCTTTAAAAAATAAGGGTTGTCCTATTTGATGGTATAAATCAATTGAGGATCTTACTTCATTTTTCAATTCTAATGGCATTTAGATGATTTTACTTCAAGTTTCAATATACATGGGATAATAGACATGTTGGGCAAACTCATATAGGGGAATATTGGATAGATTTTTGTTATCCAACATATGGTTGTAGATAAAGCATACATTATAAATATTTTAATGCGAGTAGGATTAGATGACAAACCCATTCTATTAATATGGAAATACTCGATAATGGTCATCCAAAATTATTTTGGTTTTAGTCTATGTGGATCTAAGATCTTGATTTCTTCCAAATGGTTATGATATGGTGGGATGAAGAAAATTTTGAAATATCGTGTATGTATATGTTTTTCAAAAGATGAAATATCTAAAAGGGAAAATATAGATTTAGAATATCAAATATCTTGGTAACATATTTAAAGAAAATGAGAAAATTGAATCCAAACCCAAAATATTATAAGAGATAATAGAAATCAATAGAATGGACCAAGACTCCTATGTGCAAGAAAAACAATTGTTATTTATTATCATAATGTATTGAAAAATGAGTCATATTGATTCCTAAAATCTAGGGAGATATGGCTAAAGGAAGGAGATAGAAATTCTAAATTTTTCATGCTACACTTAAAATAAATTTTATTTTCATTGCATAAAAAATATTTAACTCTAGATGAATAAATATTAAGGAAGAAGAAGATATCAAGAAGGAAGCAATTAATTATTTCAAATATATTTTGTTAGATGTTGGGAAAGATAAAGAGGCACAATGTATGCTTTCAAAAAATATTCCATCAATTATCACATAGTATCAAAATGAAAGCTTTATGAAGAGGATATCTATAGAGGAGTTGCATGAGGTAATTTTCTCTTTCCATTCTATTAAGCCACCTATTGTGGATGGATTTCCTCCATTCTTTAAAATATTTTTCTAGAAATTATTAAAGAGTGATATGTTGGATGTGGTTGAAGAGGACAAGAAAAGAAAGACTACAATAAGTGAAATAAATGTCATATTTATTACATTAGTTCCCAAGAAAGGTGAGGCAAAATATTTTAGTACATTTTTTTCTAGTAAGCCTTTGTAATACGATTTATAAAATCATAATAAAAAGGTTGAAAATCAATTTAGATTATGTTATTTTAGATGGAAAACGTGGTTTTGTTCATGGTAAATAATTTCTTGATGGTGTAGTCATTGCATAGGAGGTGATACAATTTCTTCATTCCATAAATAATCCAAGTATGCTTATGAAATTAGATATGAACAAAGCATATGATAGGGTTTGTTGGAGTTTTCTACATGATATGTTCCAAATTATTGGTTTTGATCAAGGTTGGTGTGAATGGATTTGATGTTGTTAGATCACTCTAAAATATTCTATTGTGATAAAAAATTCCCTATCAGATACTTTGAGTCATCTTGTGGACTCTTCCAAAGTAATCTACCATCTCTATATCTATTTATTATTCCTGTAGAGGCATTAAGGAGAGGAGAGCTTTCTCAAAGGTAAAAATAGAATGAAAAACAAAGGTATGCAAGTTACAGTAAACTGTCTCTTTTAATATCATATTCAATTTGTTAATAATACTCTTCCTTTGGCTCATCCCTCAATCAGTGAGGCTATGGAGATCAAATCATTATGATCATGCTATGAGAAGGCTATGGGGTAATTTTTTAATACTACAAAACTAGGATCTTTTTCATTAACATTCCCCTAGATTTACAATAAATTGTTGTGGATATTTTAGGGCTTTAGGTTGGAAATTTTCCATAAACATATTTGGTATTCCTTTGTCTCATAAAGGAAATAAGGAGTTTTGGGACTCAATTTTGTATAGAATTAAATCTTGTTTGGTACGTTGAAAAGATAAGTTCTTAACTATGGCTAGAAGGCTACAACACATAAATACTACATTACAATCCATCCCTATTTATATGATGTCACTTTTAATATTACTAGTAGGTATGGCATATGGAATTAATAAAGTTCAAAGAAATTTTCTTTGGAAAGGATGTGTAAAATATTTTTAGATTTCCACTTTTTAAGTGGGATAAGGTTTGCAATGGAAATAATATTGGAGAGGCAAGCTTGCAAAATTGTAGACTTATGAGTTTGGTCTTATAAAGAAAACTTGGATGGAGACTATTCAAAGATCAAGTAAAGAGTTGGACAAAATTGTTACTTCAAAAGTATACAGGTTCTCATGATGTAATGAAATTATTCAATAAATAAACCTTACCTACAGGATTACCAATATGGAAATTCATATCAAATAGTTTATAATTGATCAAGAAATATATTAAATGGTTGGTAAATGAAGGGGATTATGCAATTTTTTGGTTTGATCTTTGGTTGAATCATTATACTTTTATCTTTAATTCAAAATGATAATCATATGCTCAAAAATGTCTAGCTTGCAAAGGTACAAAGGTCAAATATTATCTTAATGTGAGAATCAACTCTAGATCATGAATTTCTATTAGTAATATAGTTGAAGAAGAACTCAAACAAATAAAAAATGAGCTTTAAAAGATGCTTCAAAAGTTTTATTTGCCTATTTTTGCATGAAAGGATGAGTTGGTTTGGAATATATTAAAATGTGGTGGATACTTGGTCAACTTAGGATATGTGGATTTAGAGCAATTGAAATTTCCTACTCCCAATAATTTTCCTTGGAAGAATGATTGTTCATTAGAGGCCCTTCCTAAGGTTTTAATATTCCTTTGGTTAGTAGTCCAAAGTAAGATACTTACGAGAGAGATCCTACAAATAATAGGATATCATGGACCTTTTAGGCGTACCTTGCATGAGAAGGATCTAGAAATATCAAACCATTTACTTCTTAATTGTTCCTTTTCTTATACCATTTGGGACTAGATTTTCAAAACTATGAGAATATATTGGGTAGCTCCATCAATATTGAAAGAGTTGAAATGTTGGATTAATTATATCAAAGCTAAAGCATTATGTATTATGTGGAGGATTGGTCCTACTATTATTTATTATAATTTATGGTTTATGGAAAATAAAATTTTCAAAAATAAATTGCAAAATGATGCCCAAGTTTGAAATTATATTTT
Organism: Wollemia nobilis; assembly: GCA_028583015.1. Lineage (NCBI taxonomy): Eukaryota > Viridiplantae > Streptophyta > Pinopsida > Araucariales > Araucariaceae > Wollemia > Wollemia nobilis. The sequence goes on from JAQPPZ010002487.1 coordinate 10,069,853, forward strand.
TGCAGCTCTTGTAGAATCTTTACATACATGGTTCTCATCATGGAAAGTCTAAAGTATGGAAAAATGGGTGCTAGTCTCTTGGTTAAAATAATTTGAATACACATGGAAGGGTCATGTATGAGAATGGAGTTAATAGAAAGGATTTGTTTCAATCTATAGTAAAATGAAAATGCATAAAAATTGCATTTATCAAAATTAATTTTGATTATGCTTCTAAATAAAATATAGGAAAAGTCTCCTCCACATCATTGACCTCAACCAAGGTAATTATATCCAAGGGAGACTCATCACTGACATCATCATCACCATCCATGAATTTATTCATTCACTGTCTAAAAGTGGCAAGGTTGGTCTTCTTCTTAAATTAGACATGAATAATGCTTTCAACAGAGTGTCTTGGAAGTTCCTCTTCTCTATCCTTTTTAAATTTGGGTTCCATTCCGATTGGATTTAACTAATCAAAGAGTGCATTACAACCACCAATTTCTCAGTTCTCATCAATGGTTCTATTACTGGATACTTTTAGAGTTTCGAAGGTTTAAAATAGGGTGACCCTTTATCTCCTTTTCTCTTCATAATTGTTGTTGAATATTTGGGTAGAATTTTAATATCTTCTTGCTCCAAAGAGGGAATATCGGGTATCAAACTAGATTCTTCTCTCAATCCCATCTCCCCTTAGTAATTTATTGATGCCATCATTCTTTACACCTTTACCTCTATTCCTCAAGTTAAAATCATTAAGTCGATCTTGCTCTCCTTCGAGACAGCTGCTGGTCAAAATTTCAACTTCTCCAAAAGCAAAATCTATTTTATTAATACTCCCATTATATGGAAAGCTTGTATAGCCAATATCCTTGGTTATGACATTGCTGATATTCTAGCTACATATCTTAGCTTTCCTCTATTTGATGGATCTGCAAAACAATCTTTATGGAATTTTATCATTGAAAGGATCCACAAAAAGTTGGTTAGGTGGAAAGGGAGGCTTCTTAGCCAGGCTAGAAAGGTAAATTTAGTTAAATCTTACCTCTAGGTCATCCCTATTTTCTTTCTCTCCATTTTCTAGATTCCAAATGAAGTGTGCAACAAAATAGAATAGATCTGAAGGAATTTCCTATGGTTGGGCTCTAAACATAAGCAAATATTACATTTGGTTTCCTGTGATTAGGTTTGTTCTAGGAAGGACTATGATGGCATAGAACTCAGGAATGTTAGGAACATGAATTCAAATATCATAGCCAAGAAAGGGTGGAGAGTCCTTCAGAATGAAAATTATTTTTGGGACGATATCATCACGGCAAAGAATTTTGGAATCACACAAATTTTTTGGATGACCCCTCACCCATCGTAGGTTATGTAGTTTAGAACTTCATAGTAAGTTCAATGGAAATTATCAGGAAAGGAATTTTATGGAGGCTTGAAAACAACCAAATGATAAATTTTTTGGAGGGCATATGGTTGGATGATATCTAATTTTATCTATTTAAAATCTATCACTGATATCTTGTTTGGGCCAAAGGTGTGCAATTTTACTAACTCCAACAGGATTTCTTGGAAATCCCTCACCCTTGGTCATCTGAATGAGGAGAAAATAAGAGCAACCTCTATTTTAACTAACATATTATGCCTTTGTGGCATTCCCAGCTCTCTCATGGAAGACAAGCTCCTTTGGGAACCTACCGAGAATGGTAATTTTTCTATCAAAATCGTATAATTTCTTATGGAAATTCAATGTCAGCCCTGGTTCCCTTCTACGATCATTTAGAATAAGCTCATTATACCCAAAGTTAGTTTCTTTTTTTGGATTTTTTTCAATATAAGATACTTTCCATTCCTAATCTCCAGCTTTGTGGGCTCCCTATTCCCAACTATTACTACCTTTGCAATCAATCTTGTGAGTCCACCCAACACATATTTGTATCTTGTTGGTTTTCTCTCAACATTCTATCCTCCTTATTCTCTATTGCTGGTATTTCTTGGGCTCCATCTTCTCTATCAAATGACCTATGCTTGCAATGGCTCAACCTCTTTAGAAGCTTCTACTTAAAAACCTTTTGGATCTTCTATCTCCATTTTCTTATGGGAATTTTGGTGAGAACGTAACTCTAGAGCCTTTAATAATTCTATCCATAACTCCCATTTTGTGCTATCAAGATTTCTTCATGCATCCATTGAGAATCTCTCTGCCACTCAAGGAGTTAGATACCCACAACCCTCAGATGAAGCTCAGCTAGCTAGGTCTCTAAAAATTCCTTCTTGTTCTAACTCTCCTCCTAATTCAATAGTTGATCGCTTACTTTTCAAATGGTCTCCTCCACCCCTAGGTTGGATAAAGTTCAATTTCAATGGAACGACCAAAGGCAACCCTGGTCCGATTGGTGTTGGAGGTATTTTTAGAAATCATGTAGGGAAGATCAATTGGCCTTTGTAGAGAATATTGAGGTTCAAACAAGTCATTTCACTAAAGCACGAGCCCTCTTCCAAGGTCTGTCTCTTCTACATCATCTTCATTACTTTAATTTAATTATTGAAGGTGATTGAAAGAACAACATTAAAAGCCTTACAAGAACCTAGTTTATTTCTTGGAACATATCTAGTTTGATTTCAAAGCCAAAACCTTTTTGAGATCCTCCACTAATGTTACCATCCAACATGTCTTCAGATAATGTAATCAAGCCACTAGCTTTTTATCCAACTTGGGTTTTTTCAAGCCCAATCTCACCATTTGGATAGATAGATTTCCTCTTCTCCTACTCGATGGAAACCCCTTTCCTATATCTTTTATGTGAACTCTTTTTGTAGGGTTCATGGGATTGGCAGTATTTTTTATCACTTTCTTTTTTTGGAGCTTAGCCAGTACTATCCTCATCAACTTGTGGTCCTCCTATTCCTTGGTGACTGAATTGATTCAAAATTTTCTCTGGAGGGATTCTCAGAATATTGTAGTGACATGTAGCTTTCATGTCCCTTTGGAAGATGTTGTGGTTCATATACAATATAACTACATCATTGGTGATAAAAGGCTTCTCCAAAGCATGTCTGGTAACCTATTATCTATTCTCAGGTATACATGGAAGACTTGCCTCAAGGAGAACATCATAGGTATCATCCATAGTCAAGTTTGGTGGATCTACCAGAATGTGGATTTCACAAACATTAGTAGGTAACACACAGAGTATCTATCACAGTGTGGATGTCATAGATGTTATCCTTTATCATGAATAGATAAAATATTATAGAGCGGGTATCATCCATAGTTACATGTGGCTTTACTACCATAAGAAATTTTTTTGAGGCACATGGAATTTATGGTACAAGATGAAATCCTAATCCACCACCATGAGTCACATGTGGAGGTCCTATTGTAAGGTGTCTCTCATAAGTTTTAGTGATTTTCACTTTTGCTCATATTGCCACCAGATAGAATTTAGAGGTAAGTGGAATTCCTGTAACAATATGGAACCAAATCCACCATCCCAACCCACACGTAGAGGCTTTGCTATAGAAATAAGCTATGAGTCATTACCATTGGTCACACTTGGTGGAATGGTTATAGAAGGGAACTTAGAGGTATCATCTACCATCATTATGTTCTAGCATGGCTTTCCACTTCCATCTTCTAGTCACATGTGAGCTTGCAATAAATATTCTCCATCGATGGACCGATAATTACCCACCTTATATAGAGTGTCAACAAGCCTATAAATGACCAAGATAACACTTGATCCAATTATGTCAATGGCTCAAATGGTATTGTGAGGAGTGCTATAAAGGATGAGAATAAACACCTCAAACATATGTTTCTTCATGTGATTGGATGATGGCTAGATTTTAATTGATCATGAGTGGAACATTTATTTATAATTGGATTTTGAAGGTGTTTTTGAATCATGCCCTTTTACTTGGTTGATTCATTCCCATTGGTATGTGATCCCTAGAATCAGGTACTACTTCATCATTGGGTGCATCATGAACAAGTCATCCTCACCCTTGGTGAATGGTAACTTCTCAAAAGCAATAATGTTAGCATTACTTCCTACATGGGAAAGATATCCTTTTTGTTCTCCCTTGGATTACACTCCTCTTGGGAAATTTGGTTTCTAAATCTAGAACCTTCCTTTGCATTTATAATCACAAATAATCTACTGGTGCTTTCATCCATCACCCTATGTTCAGTATATGAGTCTCTATTTTTCCCTTCCACCTCTTATCTATGCTTGGGTCCTAAGTCCATGGTTTAAATAGAACCTTCATCCCTTCATATCGATGCCCTCGTTGAAGATATATTCAGGGACCATGACCTGATTTACTTCCTATAAAATTTTAGTGGCGATGACATGGATTTATCCATAAAATTCACCCAAATGTGGGACGATGGCCATATAACTATTCATGGCTTGAGTTTCACTATCATTGTTGATATCCTAGCAAAAATCATTGGTCTACCGAATGTTGGAGAAATAATTCATTGAGAGAAACACTCTCTTCAGAGCAAGTTGACTCTTTTCAAGGATAAGGAGGAGAAGGATAAAGGGGGGATCCTTAGAGAGACTCTCCCCAAACCTTAGGATGTCATTATGGTAACAGTTCTATAGTACTTCACAATGGATGGTCTTGGTGTCATATTGAGGAGTTTTTATTTAGCTTTTCTCAACCACCTAAGGGGGGAAAACACTATCAACATCCTAGAGTACCTCTATAGATCATTTGAATGTTAAAACCTATATGTTAAGATGGGAGTTTCCTCTTTTCTCCTTCATCAGGGGCTCCACATGGTCATCTATAGATATGTGCTTGAGAGAGAAACCAAGAGGACAGTGCTAGTGGTTATTGCCCTCGTGGATGACACTGGTGGTGAAGGTTCGTCGTCCCCTAGAACCAATTGTGTGCTCAAATATAAAGTAAAGGTGGAGGAGACCCTAATATCTCTAAATTTTGAGCCTCAACACTATTCCACCAGAAGAAAGTCCATTAGTGGGAAACACAAGGCACCTATCCTCATTAACAACAATAAGCAATCAAATGATTCTTTGTATTTCTACATCAAGTTATAGAGTACCTCAATTTCCAAGATATGCCACTCTATGAAAAACACTTCTAATCAGTCACCTTTGTTGGTTTCTCGTATGCCATGTTGGACATCCCTTTCTAATAAAGGCCACCTCTAGGACCTCCATGACATCATGAAGGCCCTCTCTAGGGCTACCAAGATGACCTCTTCTTTGTTGTCTCAAGTGGATGCTCTTTTGGAGGAATATAAGTACCAATACAAAATTCTAGATGAATTTAAGTCTGGTGGGTGATGATGGATGAATTGATACAGGTCGTGATGGCGGTAACTTGAGCAAGTAACTTAGTAGTTTAACCAGTGAGTATTTTTTATTAATTTTTATTTTTTTTGAGTATGTGGTTTTTATTTTACTTGTTTCGCTCCTCGTTTACCCCTATGAGGGCATATATTCTTGCCACATAAGGCTTCTTCCTTAGCCTCTACGAGGACCTCTCTATCGGTTCTATGGTTTATCTTGGTGGACCATAGAGGGTCTTTTATTTTTGCTATAGTTTATTTGGGAGATCATATCCTAACTTTCATATTTTTGTAGAAGGTTACGGGATCCTTTCAAAACCCTTTTACGAATAAAAAAAAGGTATAGGAAACGTTGGTGGAGGTGGTGTTTTTCAAATTAATTAAGGCAAAATTCTCTTCACTTATAATCATATAGAACTTCAACTAACAACTATTTAGAGGTTAGGGCACTTATTACAGAGATGAAGAATTAAATTGAAAAAGGATGGAAATATATTTTAATTGAGGGGGTTTACAAATTATCATTAATGCTATCAATAAAAATGGATGTAGAGATTGGATAAAAATAACATTATTGCCAATCTTCATAAACTACTATTGGAGATAATATCTTAGAAATTTGAGTATATCTATAGAGAAGGAAATCAGATAACATTAGGTAATCATGGTGTTGAACCTATTCTTGGTGAAATTCAAAATTTAGAAGACAATTGACAAAGAGAGATTTTATTTTTTTATGAAAATGATATCAAGGAGATGGAAGAGGATGAAGGATACAATGGATAGAAAAAGAAATGAAAAATATATTTGATAAAAGTACAAACTAAATGCGATTTAATTATAATGATATCAAATTTAATATTCTGATAAGAATGACTCCAACAAAAACAAAATAAATCTTATTAAAAAAAAAAAGTCAACTTACTCTATTTGCATTAGCTTGCACAAATTTAAAGTATGTTGAACATGCACCCATTTAGTATGTATTTTAAATATGGGCATATGAATAGAAACTAAAGATTCCTCTTTATGTTTACTAAAGGATCTTAGGGACCTAATCCATTAATGGGGAGTGGCTTGGGAGGACAACAAAGTCAAATTTATTGATTTTTGCACATGATAGTCAAAAGGATCACCAGTGCTTTAACAATGGTGCTTTCACATTCATGACCATTGAAGGTGAAACTTGGGTAGGAAAGATCAAAATTAAAAAAGTTTGGAAAAACACCACTGATGCTATTGCTCATGCCTTGACACTTTCACTCTTTGAGAAATAAATGCTCCAAATTTTGGTATAACAAAGGCTGATTTAATTTGGCTAATTAAAAGGCTGATTAATGAAGGGATTGGTAAGCTTAAAGAGTAGACCTATATTCAAAATTAGGTATCTATAATTCCTTCTATCAATTCATGTTTATTTTTTATTTTTTGTCTATATGTTCTTCTTCCTTTTTCTACATGCGATTGTGGTGAATATATTCTTTATAATATTTTTAAAAAGTATTATGAATTTCAACACTTAACATATATTTTTAAATATAATGATAATTCATAATTATGACCTATGGATTGTTGGGGAAACTTCAAAACATTTTAATATCCTTCAAAAAAGAAAGGTTATACTCTTTGATGGTCTAAATGAATTTACTAGTTTGCTTCATTTATCAATTCTAAAGGCATTTAGATGATTTTCCTTCAAGTTTCAATATATATTGGATAACAGACATGTTAGGCAAACTCATATAGGAGAAATATTGGATAGATGTTTTTTATCCAACATATGGTTGCAAATAACATATACATTTTCTTTGGGTTGTCATATTAGATTATTAACATGAAGGATTAGGGCAATTTGTTTTCTAAAAAATATATCATCTTTTAGGAGCCATATCTTCGCAAAGGGTTATCCAATTCAACTGATTTTTAGACCAATTTGTGAAAAATTTGAAGAGATTTAAAACGAGTGGTCATATAAAGTAATCCAAGAAATATTGAGGAATATACAACCCTATGAAGTCATCCATCCTAAATAAGGGTAGTGCCAATTTTTTAAGTTGTAAAAAATAAAATTACAAATATTTGCTAGCTAGGGTTAGGATGATGGGAGGATCAATGGAGAGCTAGGGATTTAGTGAGGCAAAACATTCTAAGCTTATAATGTTTTAGCTAATTTTCTTTTGGCCTTCTTTATCTTAGAAATTTTTCTTGCAAATTATTATAATTTTTTATCAAATTATTATATTTGTTATAGGATATTCTGGTAAATTTTAGTATATTATGAGTCTTAATTTCCCTCCCATGGACTGATTTATAGATAAATACTTATAATAATCTCTAGTAGTAGATGTTAGTGAGAAAACCATAGAGGATCGATCCTTATTGCTCAAATATAGGGTAGTTTTTGGTAAATATAATGGGTATTGGACAAGGGTTTCAGCATTGAGAAAATGGATTGATAGGAGTTGGAAGTCTCCATAAGTGATTCTATATTTTCTTCCTAAAGTTTTATTCCTAACCATTTTTTGTTCTAGGGAAGAAATAAATAGAATCCTAAAAGGGGGTCCTTGGTTTATGGGAAGAGCGGGACTCTTCCTTACCCATTGGTATGCAGGCTTTTCACCCAAAAATGTAAATCTATCCCTAGTACCAGTATGGGTTAGGATGTATGGGTTTCCCAGTTTTGAGAAATGGATACCTTCAAGGAAATAATAAACACTCTGGAAGAATTCCTTGAGATTTCAAAAACTACAAAAGATGGATTCTTGGCTATTTATGCTCGGATATTGGTCATGATTGATATAAGTAAACTTTTACTAGAATCAATCATTCTTAAGTATAGGGATAATATGTGGACTTAAATCATAGATTATGAAAACATATATTTTAGATGTAGAATATCTCATGATGTGGGGCATATTAAGAGATCATGCCCTAAGAAGAGTCTACCAGAATAATATGTATAAAACCACGAGAGAAACTTACAAATGGATATGGATGAGGCTGGTTTTCAACTTCCAAAAAATAGAAATAGATAAATAAAAGCAAATAAATACTGGAGACCAATAAGGAAGGTAATAAAAAGAAATACCAACTCTTTTGAGTCTTTAACCTATGAAAAAAAATTAGATCAAAGCTTAGAATATACATTACAACATGTTCAACATATTAACAAGTATATGTCTATTAGTATGATATTGATTTAGGGATAAACATTCTCTATGAGCTGAAGGAATGTGTCAAATCAATTTTTGAATATGCTCTTAAATTACCATGACCATTCGAGAGGAAAAAAATGGTAAATAAAATGCAGTGTTGGATGTTAATACATCTACAATTAATAAGGAAATACCAAAAAATGAGTAATTCAATTCAAAAGCTTCCATAGTAGAGCCAAAAGAGGATAAATCTAAGGAAAAAAATTTGTGAAAGAATATTGAGGAATACAATAATAAGGCCTACTCTTGATACATGCAAGGTAAAAAGAGGAAAAACCCTCAAATTATCAAGTGATATCTAGGGAAGTAAGAGAAAAAAAGAGAAATGAACACAAACTAAGTTGGTTAAACTTCTCTTTATCAAACAAAAAAATGATATTGGTAATTCGTAGGCAGGGCTAGTAGCCCCTAATGATACATGATTACCATATCATGGAATATAAGGGATGATAATACCCCCTCAAAGCAGAGGTATATCAGGGACATATGTTTAAGTAAACATAATGATATGCTTTGTATCCAAGAAACTAAAATGACAAAAGATGTTTTCAGAACTATGAAAGTAGTATGGGCAAGATGTGAATGGGATGTATAAATTCTAAATAAGAGTTAGAGGGAATTATAACTTGTTGGAATCCTATTAGAACCTTTGTGTAACCATTCATAAAATGAGGCATTTGATAGCCTCTTTAGTCACATGCTTCTTTGAAGATATTCATTTCATCCTTATCAATATCTATGGACCTACAACTCAGTCAGGCAGATTAGAGGTTTGGAGTGGGATTTAAGCCTTTATGAGAAGTAAAGACCAAGAAACTTGATACATGATCATATGATATTTTAATACCATAACCAAGCTAGATGAAAATTTTGGAGGAATTAGGAAACTAACCCAAAGTATGAGATATTTATCAGATTTTATTCAAAATAATAATCTAAGGGAGGTTGAGTTTGAAGAAGATAACTATACATGGACCAACAATGGGAGAGGCCAAAACCTGATAGCAAAAACATTAGATAGATGCATTCTCTAATATCATTGGCTAAATGAAGGGACTTGTTCTAAAATTAATACCTTTAAAAGTATTGGTTCAAATCACTAGCCAATAAAAGTTATAATGGTGGTAAGTGAATTAAAAAATATATATATTTAAAATATGAGCATATGGGGGAATACCATCCTCAATTTGTTGATATGATAGCACAAATGTGGAATTATTTAGGAAACTATGGGTTGTATACACTTCCAAAAAAAATTAAATCAAAGACAACTAGATTAAAATAAAGGAACAAGAATGCTTTTGGAAATAGTTTTGAGAAGAAATATGAACTACAAGATAAAATTTAAAAAATCTAAAAATGTGATCATAATAATCCAAGATCAAAGGAAAGGGAGTTACTTAGTGAATATCATAATATTTTTAGTAAGGAATAGAAATTTTGGAGATTAAAATCAAGACATACTTGGTTAAAAGGAGATAAAAACATAGTTTTTCATAGGATGACAATAGTATAGAGATCAACATCTAGAATTAGTAGAATTAAATTAGTAGAAGGGGTTTGGATTGAAGACCAAAGTGAAATCATAAAGGAGGTAAGGTATTTTTATCAAAATATTCTAGGATCAAAGGAGTTTGAAGTTCTTAATGATAAAATTCTACAAGCTCCTTCAGTTATAACATATGAAGACAATAGGACATTGATGGAGCCTATTACTCTAGAAGAAGTTCACCTATCTCTTTTCTCTTTTAATAAAGATAAATCCCTAGGTCTGGATGGGCTCTCTACAACATTATATTAATATACTTGGGATATAGTGAAGGATTATTTATTGTTGGCAGTGGAACAGTCTAGGGTAAAATAATACATACCTTATAAAATAAATGTAACAAATCTTATCTTGTTTCCAAAAAAGAAGGATGCAAAGTCTATGTAATATGGCATATAAGATTATTTCCAAAGTGATGGTGAATTTGTTAAGACCGTTGTTAGACACAATTTTTTAGAAGAGCAAGGAGGATTTGTGAAAGGGAGATAGATTTGGATAGGATCATACTAGCTCATGAAGTTATGCATTTAGTAATTTTTAAGAAAAGAGAAAACAATGATCTTAAAACTTGATATGACTAAGGTCTATGATAGGGTTAAATGAGATTTTATTTTTGTAGTATTAGAAAAGTTTGGATTTGGGAAGAAATGGGTTAGATGGATTAAATCTTGTATCTCTACAGTTTCATATTTAGTGTTATTCAATGGGTTAGTAACAAAATCATTTAAATCCAAGAGAGGCCTTAGACAAGGAGATCCTCTATCACCATATTTGTTCATTATTATGGCAGATATTTTGGGTAGGAACTTGAAGAAGGCTTACAAATATAGGCTTATAAGTGGACATAAGATAGTAATAACATCGACAACATCACCCATCAACAATTTTTAGATGATACAACCCTTTTTAGGAGGGCAAGGATAAATGAAGACAAAGCTTTGAATAACTTATTGAAGGAATATGAAAGAGCATCAGGGTAGAAAGTTAATAGGATAAAATCTAAAATTTACTTCCCAAACACCCCAACTAAAAGCAAAGGATATGCATGCTACTTCAAATGGAGGAGGCACTTATCTAGGGATGCCCTTATTTGAGGGGAGAATGAGGATAGAATTATGGAATCTGGTTATAAGTAAAGTTTAAAATAAAATACCAGCATGGAAAGGTATATAGTTATCATTAGCAGGAAGATTCCAGGTAATTAAATCAATATTATAGACCTTTTCAACATATTATATGCCCTTTTATACTATGCCAATTTAATCTTTATTATGCGATCATTTTTGTGGTCAGGATTACATGATAAAAGGAAATTTCCTTTGGTGAAATGGAGCAAGGTGTGTGATGATAAAACTAGGGGAGGTATTGGTTTAAGAGTTTTTACGAATGTAAACTTAGATATTAGGTAAAAAGTAATTTGGCGATTCTACAAAGAGATTCAAATTCAATGGGAAAAAATTCTTCTAAGTATGTTGAGCCCAATGACCCGAGCTTAATATTTACTACATTATCTCTAGAAAATGGTTTTGCACTATGGAATTATTTAAAAAAATAATTGATCTAGTGATTAAAGTTTTAATATGGGTGGTGGGAACTGGAGAAAAATTCTATTTGGATGGATCCTTGGTGTGATAAAAAACCACTCAATATAGATCCAATTTTAAATCCATGGATGAGATTACTTCAAAAGAAATATGGAGATAGGGTTTCAAATTTTTTTTTACAATGATCAAGAAGGAAGATACAAATGGAAAGAAGGTTTTTTAACAAGTATACAAGACATTGATGCTAGGAGAAAATTGAGTAGAAATAATATGGAGATATATTTGGGATAGCATGAACATTCCTAAAGTCAAAATATTTGTTTGGATAGTAGATCATAGAATAATTTTATCCTAGGATAACCTTATGAAAAGGGGTTTTCATGGCCCCTCAAAATGTGTTCTTTATAAAATGGAGGAGGAGAGTATAAACCATCTCTTGGGACACTACTCAATAGTCTAGAAACTATGGCAATGGATTCTTAATATGTTTGGTAAGTGTTGTTGAGTGGTATTTTAACACAATTGCGAAAGTACACTCTCCTTTAGGATTTGGGTTCCAAATCCCCTCTTATAAAGAAGTTATACAAACAACTTCTCCAAGGTCTCCACTATATTAGTATTTGCATATGTGTATTAGTAATCTTGAATAAAGATATTCACTTTAAATGCTTGGAACACCTTAGTGATTGCAAGTAATTGTAAACAAGGGGCAATGTTGGTTTATTTTACCGTGAAACTTTAGTGATTGTTCATTGAACCAAAATAAAGCAAATGTGAGTTGGCCCTCATATGACCTTCAATGTGATGCTCAAATTACCCCTCTTTTGTAAAATCAAATTTTTTATGAAGAGAGGGCAATTTTAGGCTCCAAAAATGGAAATTTGTGAAATGCCATAAAACATAACTCCTTCGATGAAATTGGAATTTTCATGAAGGGAATGTCATCATAGGCTCATTAGTGTAAAAAAAAACTAAAAATATGAAATTTGACCTTGAAATGGAAATTTTCTATTTTCAGATTTTTAAAATCTGCAGTAAAATAGCAAATTCGATGAATTTTTAAAAAATACTAAACAACTCCGAAAATGAAATTTCAAAGTGCATATGGGAAGTTTGAAGTATAACCTACGCAATGGTGAAATTATTTTTGGATTTTGAAATTTTTTAAATGTTTATTTTAATGCCTGAAGATTTAAAAAAAAAGTTAAAATTTCTTGAAAAAAATAAAATGCAGAAAAATGAAAATAAAATGCATTCAATATGATGCTATCCTATTTTGACAAAACCGAAGATGTGAGGTTTCCATACATGCAACCTAACCTATTGGACCTGCAAAACAAGCACGATCCGGATAAGCTAAGTGTTGGCTCCTAGGGTTTTAAATGAGGTTTTCAGATTTAAACATTCGCATGAAGCAACCAAGAAAACTTGCATAAACTCCATTTACAAGCCTAAAATCTGAAAATGGGAAAATATACATTTAATCTTGCATGCAAAAAATGGCTCCTCATTTCTTGTCCATAAGATGCAACTTTCTGAAATTTTCTATATTAAAATTTGGTCATTTTACAATAACAAAAATTTTTGGTTTTCCCAAACCAGTCCATGGAAGAAAAACAACCCAAATAGGTCCAGAATGGCCCTCTTGCCTTCAAATCTGCAACTCTGCTTGCAGCAGTTTCCAACCTTAGGATCCTTTTAATATATGTTATGTAATAACCCTAAGAGGATTTGACACCTTTTCAATGATTGTATATGAAATGAAGATGCAACTGAGATGAAATGTATATGCAATGTGGAATGTAACATGATATATGAATGCATTGCTCCTTTTGAAATGCGGGTGGAGTATACCACCTACTTTGCCATAATTTATAAAAGTGACAACTTCATGCATCACAAGTTCCAAACGATATTCTTTAATGTTTTTGCGATATTCGTGGAGATTTCTACAATACAATTCCAATGTTTCATATTCTCCTAGTCTTAGTCAACATTCATAAGGACATAAGCTGACATCTCGCTTTATTATTATTATTATTATTATTATTATTATTATTATTATTATTATTATTTTTTATTTTTTATTTTTTAAAACAAACCAAAAATGTCCAAGGACCAACACACAAAACTTAAAACCAAAACTGAAATGCAAACCCAACAACGAAACTTGAAAACACAAACCAAAACCAACAACCAAAATCTATATACAAATGTACAATATAATACAAGATGGTGCAAATTTTGGATTATCATTTTCCCGGATCCCAAACCTGATTTGAGCATTTCAAAAGACATATAATTTGATATGCATGCCAAGTGTTGTAGGAATCCAATAAAAACAAAATCAAACCAAGCAATGAAACAAATTTCAACTTGCCACACTCGCCATACCAATTTTATTTAGTTCCATTACCAACACCATAGGTGAGATTCAAATCAAATTAATTAGACAATGTTTGGTATTCAATTTTATCTTGTCTATTCTTTAAAGTGTAAGTTTCATCATTCCATTCATGATTTAGAAGTAGGCTTTCTTTATCCAAAATAAAACTTTGTAAGTAAGAGCCTATTTCTAAAAATTTCAAGGCTAATTCATTTTCCATGTTCTTAGGCCAATCAAAATTGTGCAACAATTTACAAGCATCTAGGATATTTACTAAATGGGGATCATTAGAATTTTTTATCCTAGACTCAAGAATTAATTGTTGATGAATTTTATTTAGCAATTTAAGTGCATCAAGCTCCTTTTCATTCATTAAAGTAACGTTATCAAAGGTGTGTTTAGAAATTAATTCTTGTTCTTCATTCACCTTCAATGGCATTTCATCATAAATATCATTTGAATTATACAAATCTTCACCTAAATCTTGGATGTTTGGACACAAAGGTTTAGATTTTACCTTTTTCACATTTTCATTTACCAAAACTTGGTGAGGATTTGCAATTCCCTATTTTACCTCATGGTCTTCATGTTCTTCATTGATTATTTGTTCATCAAACATACCAAAATTGGGCACCCAATTGAAAACATGGCCATCCTTTTCAACCCTCAAATATTCTTGGTCAAAGTGTATGTTAAGTAACTCATCTTCATGATCAATCACTTGCATTTCTTCTAATAGATAAACCACTTTGTCATTTAATTCCAATTATTTGTTCACTATCCATATTATCTCTTCATTTAAATCCTCAAAATAATCATGCAAACTTGTATCCAAATCTTCAATGAATTTATATTCAACATGATCGAATTTTGTAACCTTCTCAAATCTTGTGAATGTGAGATCTTCGTATGAAGTAGAAGTTTCCACATCCTGCATATAAATTGGAATAGAGGCTTCATCAATAGGTATGTGAGGCAATAACACATATTCATATCTTCCCCAATCATTGTAAAAGTTATCTTCCAAATTTGTGGGATGAAACTCCATGGTATTTGTGACATGATCTTTTGGTTCATTTGTCAATTTTTTTTCTTCTTTGTCCTTGGTAATAGGATCATTATAATCTTCCAAAATTTGATGAGATTTGAAACCCTCTTCCAAAACATCCTCAAATTGTACAGGAGTTGTAATATCTTCCTTTGAGTAGGCGATTATATTGTCCTATATATCAAGTGGCACACAAGTTTTATTAGCAGTTTTGGAGTGAGTGTAGTCTTCCCACTTCTTCCAAGCATCATAATAATCATCTTCCAATGTCAAGTGGTGACGTTCAACAACTTCTTCAACATCTTCCAATTCATCAATGTGTTTCTCATCAAATTCACCTTCACCTTCCTTAGATGGTTCAATAATTTTCAAAAGTGGGTTATTTCTTGAATTCAAATTTGTAAGGCTATCATCATCCAAATTAGTAACCCATGATTCGATTTTATCACAATTTGGAGGGTGAAGATTTTTTTGATCATTAGTTCCAAGCTTCTCACCGAGAGTGTCTTCCAAGAACAAGTGGTGAAATTCTATCATATCTTCAAATTCATTTATTGATTTTCTTCCAATTTCACTTTCAACCACTTCATCCAATTCTATGGTAGGTTCCGTCCTATCACATATTTCAAACATTGTTGAATTTAGAACCCCTTTATCCGAATAATCATGTATCTCTATGAATGAGATCATTTCTGCATAATCCTCACTGGTGGATGTTGGCTTAGCTATTTGCACCTTCTCTTGAACTACATCTAAGGTGGTTGTAACATTTGGACATTTGAATTCATCCCTTTGATCATTTACCTTAGGTATCATTGGAGTGGAGGGTGCTATATTTACTGGTTGGTGTCGGGGCATCACTAACTCCAAAAGAACAATCTCTCATGTGAACATTTTGTGCCTTTTTTTCTTCCAAAACTTGTTCTACCTTTTCAAAGGTCTCATAGATTGTCTCTAGAGACAGGTCATCCAAGTTTTCCTTAATGAGTGTAGCGAGTGTGGGGGGGATGGCTCTCAAATTCACAAGATCGCATTACACACAAGTGAAGAGCATAATACCGACAACAAATACATTTTAGACAAAATAATTCCTTGCAAATAAGCATGAAATGACTGGCAAATATCAAACATGTAACGTATGAAGAATCATGTTAGCATCAACCAAGAGATGTATCCATTAAAATCAAATGAAAGTAATTGCATGGATACAACCTCGTTAGTCAAGACCAAAATTTTTCAAAATCAAATCAAAACACATTATTCCTATATGAACAATCAAAAGCGTTAGAACAATGCATAGCAATTCATGTCCTTCTTTTAACACTACAAGGTTGTATTGTTAAAAGAGGGTTAAAGATAATAATCAATAGGGCATGAAATATTCAAAATTTAAATCCCTATAGCATTTAAATCACACTGAAATAAACCAATTTAGGCCCTCCTTCTAGCGCCAGAATGTTGAGTGGTATTTTCACACAATTGCGAAAGTACACTCTCCTTTAGGATTTGGGTTCCAAATCCCCTCTTGCAAAGAATTTAAACAAACAACTTCTCCAAGGTCTCCGCTATATTAGTATTTGCATGTGTATTAGTAATCTTGAATAAAGATATTCACTTTAAATGCTTGGAACACCTTGGTGATTGCAAGTAACTGTAAACAAGGGGCAATGTTGGTTTATTTTACCATGAAACTTTAGTGATTGTTCATTGAACCAAAATAAAGCAAATATGAGTTGGCCCTCATATGACCTTCAATGTGATGCTCAAATTACCCCTCTTTCGTAAAATCAAAATTTTTATGAAGAGGGCAATTTTAGGCTCCAAAAATGGAAATTTGTGAAATGCCATAAAACATAACTCCTTCGATGAAATTGGAATTTTCATGAAGGGAATGTCATCATAGGCTCATGAGTGTAAAACAAAACTGAAAAGATGAAATTTGACCTTAAAATGGAAATTTTCTATTTTCGGATTTTTAAAATCTGCAGTAAAACAACAACTTCGATGAATTTTTAAAAAATACTAAACAACTCCGAAAATGAAATTTCAAAGTGCGTATGGGAATTCTAAAATAAAACCTACGCAATGGTGAAATTATTTTTGGATTTTGAAAATTTTTAAATGTTTATTTTAATGCCTAAAAATTTAAAAAAAAAATTAAAATTTCTTGAAAAAAATAAAATGCAGAAAAATGAAAATAAAATGCATTCAGTATGATTCTATCCTATTTCGACAAAACCGAAGATGTGAGGTTTCCATGCATGCAACCTAACCTATTGGACCTGCAAAACAAGCACTTAGCTTATCCGGATCGTGCTTGTTTTGCAGGTCCAATAGGTTAGGTTGCATGCATGGAAACCTCAAATATTTGGTTTTGTCGAAATAGGATAGCATCATATTGAATGCATTTTATTTTCATTTTTTTGCATTATATTTTTTTCAAGAAATTTTAACTTTTTTTATAAATCTTTAGGCATTAAAATAAACATTTAAAAATTTTCAAAATCCAAAAATAATTTCACCATTGCGTAGGTTATACTTCAGAATTCCCATACACACTTTGAAATTTCATTTTTGGATTTGTTTAGTATTTTTTAAAAATTCATCGAAGTTGTTGTTTTACTACAGATTTTAAAAATCCGAAAATAGAAAATTTCCATTTTAAGGTCAAATTTCATCTTTTCAGTTTTGTTTTACACTCATGAGCCTATGATGACATTCCCTTCATGAAAATTCCAATTTCATCGAAGGAGTTATGTTTTATGGCATTTCACAAATTTCTATTTTTGGAGCCTAAAATTGCCCTCTCTTCATAAAAATTCTGATTTTACGAAAGAGGGGTAATTTGAGCATCACATTGAAGGTCATATGAGGGCCAACTCACATTTGCTTTATTTTGGTTCAATGAACAATCACTAAAGTTTCACGGTAAAATAAACCAACATTGCCCCTTGTTTACAGTTACTTGCAATCACTAAGGTGTTCTAAGCATTTAAAGTGAATATATTTATTCAAGATTACTAATACACATATGCAAATACTAATATAGCGGAGACCTTGGAGAAGTTGTTTGTTTAAATTCTTTGCAAGAGGGGATTTGGAACCCAAATCCTAAAGGAGAGTGTACTTTCGCAATTGTGTGAAAATACCACTCAACAAGTGCATAGTGATGAATGGTAGAATTGATAAATGGTTAAAGTAATGGTAGAGAACTTTTAAAAGTGATGCTTTACAAATAATCTAGGATATATCCAATGATATAATACTTTGAATTGTTTGGCTAGAAAGGAATAGAAAAAATATTTAAAGGAAATCATTTTAGAGGTAATAAAAAGAAATATTTTTTTATCCATAGAGGAGTCTAAATCAACCCTATCAACTCACCCAATCCCTAATCTACAAGTAGAGAGCCTTGATAGATGGAGTCAAGTCATAAAATAGAATTATATGTTGGGGATAAGAGAAACAAAAAGAAGGCAAATAATATAAAGTAAAAACTGCTAGATGTGGAGTTTGTCAAATTGAACTTTGATGGATCATCTAAAGAAAATCTAGGATAGGAGGAGTAGAAATAATTAAAAATAATAGATTCAATATTTTATCTCATTACGCTTACAATAGTGTATTTAAGACAAAATGAAGCTAGAGCTTGGGTGAATTTGGGAGGGTTAAAAAATATGCAAACAAATGAAATGGGATAAAGTATGGATGGAAGGTGATTCAATTATAGTAATAAATATAATTTTAAGGATAGAAAAGACTCCATGGAATAAATAAGAGATAATTGTGGAAATTTAAGACCTTTATATAGAGTTTGAATAAATCAAGTTTACACATACATAAAGGGAAGGAAACAAATGTGCAGATTGGCTAGCCAATAGAGGGGTTTTAGTTGAGGATCATGAAGTTAAATTCTCTTTTCCTTGGTTAGAGGAAGTAGTAATTTTAGCTAAAGTTGACAAGAAAATATTGATTACCTGAATTAAATAATGATTAAGATTTACTTTAATGTTTTCCATTGGTAATATCTACTTTATTTTATAGCATTAATGTACTTTCATATATATTATTTATTATAGTTTTTGTGGTTACACTTGTGCTTCAAGAAGGAAACTAGAAATCTAGATTTGGTAAAGTAGGCTATGATAGTACGATGTTTTAGAAATATTACTCTACTAAGATGCAATGCATAGATAGTAGAGATGAATTTTTGATATTATGAAGGTTACTATAGGAAAATGTCAAGAAGGATGCTAAATTCTAAAATATTTGTATTCACACAGAAAATTGAAAATATTCCAAAAAATGAAAATCAAGAATTTAGACATTTTATGTAAAATGATGTCGGTTTCTAGCTATAGCAACTCAATTGCGATAAGAATTGAATATGTTTCTAAACTCTCATCCTCTAAAGAAGAGGTTGTGATTTTTTAGGGGTGGGGGACCCGAGTACAACATCTTGTTCTCTAGAAAAAAAAAGTATACATTATCTTTAGATATTTTATTATGAGTAGGATCATATGACAAACACATTAATATGGGAATACTCTATAATTATCATCCAAACACATTTTGATTTTAGTCTATGTGGATCCAAGATCTTGATTTCTTCTACATGGTTATGCTATGGTGGGATGAAGCAAATTTTAAAATATCATGTATATACATGTTTGTTCAAAAGATGAAATATTTAAAATGGAAAATATAGATTTAGAATATCAAATCTCTTGGTAACATATTTAAAGAAAATTAAAAAATTGAATCCAAGCTCAAAAAATTATAAGAGATAATAGAAATCAATAGAATGGACCGATATTCCTATGTCCAAAAATAATAATTATTTTTTATTATCTTAATGTATTGAAAAAGGAGTCATATTGGTTCCTAAAATCTAGGGAGAGATGGTTCAAGGAAGGAGATAGAAATTCCAAAAAAAATCATGCTACACTTAAAATAAATTTTATTTTCATTGCATAAAAAATATTTAACTCTAGATGGAAGAAATATTAAGGAAGAAGAGGATATCAAGAAGGAAGCAATTAATTATTTCAAAGATATTTTGTTAGATGATGGGCAAGAAAAAGAGGTATAATGTAGGCTTTCAAAAAATATTTCATCAATTATCACATAGTATCAAAATGAAAGCTTGATGAAGAGGATATCTATAGAGGAGCTATATGAGGCAATTTTTCTTTCCATTCTGTCAAGGCACCTACCTAGGATGGATTTCCTCCATTTTTAATTTTTTTTGGGAATTATTGAAGAGTGATATGTTGGATGTGGTTGAAGATACCAAGAAAATAAAGACTACAATAAGTGAATAACACAAGCTTATACTGAGAGGGGGGGTGAACACTATAAGACCAATTTTTACTTTTCTTTCCTAGTCAATATTATGCAATGTATAGATAGCAATATCAGCAGTAGTAATTAAAGAAATGTATAAAACACCACACATAAAAGAGATACCACAATTTACGTGGTTCACCCAATATGGGCTACTCCATAGAGAAAATATTTCACTAAAATTTTCTTGATCAATCTCTTGGGAATCCTTTCCCTATTGCAATGTTTATGGACCTCTGTCCAAAGCATATGTTGATCCCCTAAATAAATTTCATGGATCTCTATCCACAAGAGAACTCCTTCTCCTCTACTCTGGCTGGTGATCCTCTAGAAGACTATTGCCTCCATTGCACTGGCTTCTGGATAACTCTCCACTAAAGACTCTTATCCCCACTTAGAAGACCTATACTCACTACCCTGGATGATGGATCTTTATCCACTGGAGACTACTATCATCTATGTTCTATCACATCCAAAGCTCTATCTCAAATCTGCACTAAACACAGTCCTTCGATCTAGCACAAATCTATTCAAAAAGTCCACACAGAACTTTCTCAAATCTGCTCAACAAGTCCACATAGAACTTGCTCAAATCTTCTCAACAATTCCATAAAAATCTTACTCAAATCCGCTCAGCAAGTCCACATAGAACTTGCTCAAATCTGCTCAACAAGTCCACACAGAACTTGCTCAAATTTTCTCAACAAGTCCACACAGAACTTGCTTAAATCTGCTCAACAAGTCCACAAAAAACTTGCTCAAATCTGCTCAACAAGTCCATAGAGAACTTGCTCAAATATGCTCAACAAGTCCACACAAAACTTGCTTAAATCTGCTCAACAAGTCCACATAGAACTTGCTCAAATCTTCTCAACAAGTCCACACAAAACTTGTCCAATCTCATAGAAACATAAAGAGAATTGTTAGAGACTCAATATGTTCTATACTTATCACAATGCTCAATTACTTTCAATCATTCTCTTAGAAACATAAGGATAATTGTTTTTTTTTTGTTTTTTTGAATTTACATGGTGAAATCGGTAGCCACCACCAATCTGGGCAGGCTGTCCAGCTTTTTATGGCCGCCACAGTATTCTGCATTGTCCACCCCAGAAGCCACCACACAAATATTCGCACAGTCCGCCCCTATAACCACCATGCCACAATCATTTTAAACCTTTTACGTCACTGAAAGCACTAGGAAAGGGACAAGCGTTCAGTCCGACGAGGCCCAAGATTTGAACCTTGGACCTCTGCCCCCATATGAGGTTTGGATGAACCAATTGGTCTACACATCGGACCTTAAGGAGAATTTTTAGAGACTCAATATGCTTCAAATTCAACTCAATGCTCAATAAATTTCTCAACTAAATTTAGAATATAGAATAGTTTGTTTTATGGAACTTGAACAATCACTTAACTCATCCACTTGACTAGGCTCAACCAACTCTACTCAACCAATCACTCAATGAAACAACCCTAGCTCACAAACCCTAGTCCAAGTATATAAACATCAACTCAAATATTTCCAACAATGCTCAACCACAAATCTCACATAACAATGATACTCATATTATTTTCAAATCCTATTTCAAGTTCTTTGCATGACAACTCACTTCAACAACAATGCTTATAAAAAAAATCTTCACATAACAATGATACTCGTGTTCTTTTCAAAATCCTAACTCAAGTTCTTCACACAACCAATGGCTTCAACAACAATGCTTATTAAACAAGGTTCTAATAACAACTCCCTATTCCAGAAAACCTTGATGCATTAACTCAAACACTCTAAAAAATGAAACCCTAATCAAGTCCTTTTCACTACAAACTTATTTTCCAGAAAACCAACCAATCAATTTTAAACTTTGGAAAATGTGCTCATACCTTTTTCTTGATGGTGAAGGAATCTTCTAAATCTGCCAAAATCTCAAACACTTCTTGCCAAGCTCAAAGAAATTATAAGGTGATTAATTTCCTCAAATTACAATGCAAACATTAAAACATACATACACCTTATCACTCCATATTTAATAAAACATTCATCAATATTTACAAAAATTAAATTACCACTTACACCTTATAATATCCCACTAATATTCAATGCACTCTTCTTTTCAAAAATAACCTAATACAAGAAGCTCCCTTTATACTTTTAATATTTCAAAAATCAATATGCCAAAAAACTTTATTAAAATAAAACTTAACACCTTATTCCTCCAACTAATCAAAAATAATTTCCAACTAATAAACCTTTCATGCACCCTTTTAAATCCAAAATTTAGGCATCATACAAAAATTAAAATCAAAATTTATCACCTTGCATTGGAGGGGAATCGAAAACATAGGGCAACCTCAACCGGTGCCCTAGCTATGGATCCCAATGCCATGCAATCTAGGTGCTTGCTTGGGGATAAATGAGCACCACGTGCTCAAAACCTTCCCCACTAGCCTTGCGTAAAACATGCACCTTCCTTGGCACTCAACACAAATGCAACTGCCACAAAAAAAATGTTGTTTCCAAGTTTCGAACACAGACCTCCTTATGCCCAACACCCTAATGTTGTCCTCTTTGCCACTAGGCCACTTTCCTCATTGGTGCTTGGTCTTTTGGTGCAAGTCCCCTTGATGTTATTCGCTGGTGCTTAAATAAATGTTCACTGCTTATTTCTTCTTTATCAATTCAATATTCTATTGCACGCTTCAATTATCGATCAAAAGGATAATTTTAAATTCCTTTAAGGCATAGCTTATATACCAAATTTCTTCCTCCATGCATGATGTCGGCGCTTGATTTACCCTCAATGATTTTTGGATGTCGACGCTCGAATTACCTTTGGAGCTTTATCAATTTATAAAATATTTAAATTCTTTTGGATTTAAATTTTATAAATTAATTCTTTAAACCCTATGGTTTTATTTAAACCATATTTCACTTTGCACCATGGTATAAATAATATTTATTTATAAAATTTAAATTCATTTTGAATTTAAATAATTTATCAAATAAATATTAAATCTCCCTTTAGCTTTTCAAATAAACTTTATTAGGTTTTTATGAAAACCATTTAACTTATGCTTCCACATAATATTTAAAAAAATTATGGAGCCCTTTGCCTTTAACCTTTGTATTTTTCCTCTTGACCTTTGACTTTATTAGAAGCTTCTTCCTGAATACCACTGATAACTTTGATAACTTGTTTCTTGACAAATTTTTGGATATTAATGATGACTTCCTTTCTTGACATAAATGACAACTTTGACTTGAGGACTCAATATGTCCAAAAATAAGTGAGATCAATGTCACATTTATTACATTGGTTCTGAAGAAAGGGGAGGTAAAATATTTTAATAAATTTTGTCCAGTAAGCCTTTGTAATATTATTTATAAGATCATTTCAAAAATCATGACAAAAAGGCTAAAAACTTTCTTTTACACTGTCTTCTTCTGAAGTATCTTCATCTGAAGTTTCTTCTCCTTCAAAACTTGAGGATGATTCTCCTTGTTTCTTTTGAGCTTGTTCAAAACCAATGCCTGTTTTGTTTGATGTAGTCTTTTGTGTCTTGATGAATTTTTTTTTTTGGTAGATAAGATACTATAGCATTAATACTGGGTTTTACAGGTTGACCCAAAACCTTTTACAAAAATCAACCTAGGGTTGTTGATGAACATGTCCTTACTAAGGATCCTATATATGTAAAATCTACATGTTGCCAAAGCCATTACATCCAGTAAGGCACATAGCCTGTTATCAAAAAGAAACTTCCCATACAACATTTTGGGTATACCCCTAGAAAACACACCTGCATCATAATTACAAAAAAAGAAACAAACACATATCCCTTCCTTGAAATAGTGGAGAAACAAAAAGCTATAGAAACGCATAGCAAAGTACTGAAAAATACTCCCACAAGCTCTGTATTGACAGTTAATCTTAATAATTCTTTGGTAATTGCTTTCTTCTGTATATGACATGCTTTGGGACCACATCCCATC
The DNA here is from genome assembly GCA_028583015.1 of Wollemia nobilis. Taxonomy (NCBI): domain Eukaryota; kingdom Viridiplantae; phylum Streptophyta; class Pinopsida; order Araucariales; family Araucariaceae; genus Wollemia; species Wollemia nobilis. The sequence continues at coordinate 10,094,246 of JAQPPZ010002487.1, forward strand.
TTGGCCAATCAGCCTTGGAGAAGTGAACCTACTAGCTAGATTTATGGCGGTGGCTATCTGGTGGTCCACGTGGCTCTGGTTTGAAGTCTTATATTGTCATTTCTTTCCTACCCTTTGATTATCAACCTACCTCAAATTACTAAGATGACTAGGAGCCATGTTATCTGATATGTGATTGTCCCCATTAGTCTTTGTGGTATTTCCAAGCAGCATCCACCAAGACTGATAGCTCGGATAATTTTTATTGTGAGTCCATTTCAAAAAAGATACGGGAATACTCATAGCCTTCAAACTTACAATACAGTGTCTTGATGAACTTATCCAAGTTCTTTGAGCTATTTTTGAACCCTTTCATCTTGATCTTGGAGTCCTCCAAATATTCTCTTAGTAGTGCCACTTCTTGTGCTAACTTCTCACTTTCTAATATCTTTGCTTCTAACTTATCCTTGAACCTTTTTGCCTTAGCCTTTAATTTTTCTAAATCCTCTATGAGCAAACTTCTTTCTTCATCACATTCTTGGAACTGAATTTCAAGTTTAGAGTTTTTATTTCTTACCTTATTTATTGTTTCAAGGGCATAAATAAGTTCTCTCTTAAGATTATATCCATCCTTTTCTGAATATTCCTCTATTTGTTTACCTTTGTCCATATCTTTATTTTATGTTGGCTTGTCTTCTATAGGATCACCTTATTTATCTTTCAATGCCATTAGAATATATTCGTCTAGTCCTTCAAGTGCATCTTCATATTCATCATCATTGAAACTATAACCATCCCTTGTACAATCATCTTCAAGATGTCCAAAGTTACCACATCTAAAACACTTGAGAATTATTGGAGTCCTTTTCTTAACTTATTTTTTTTCTTCAATCATAAAAAGGACTTCATCTCTATCATTATCTAAAAAACTAGCATCACTATAACTTGAGTACTTACTTGCATTATCTGCATAGTAGCTTCTCGTTTTCCTTTGAAAGAACTTATTTCCTTGTCTGCTTTGTCCATCCTTTCTTTTATTCTGGTGTATGTATCTTTCTGATAGCCTATTTTTGTGATCCTATTTTCTTCACCATTGTTGTTCTTGGGTTCTTGAAAATTTGTTGCAAATTGTCCATACTTTCCACAATTGAAACACTTGACAAATATTAGATCTTTGGATATTCTATAGTCCTTATCTCTTCTTGCATAATTAGCTTCTTCATCACTGGATGACTCATTGCTTGATTCTGACTTCTTACCATTTGTATTATTGATTGCTTTGAATGTTGCTTCCTTGTAGGGAATATGATCTTTTGTTCTTATCTAAAATACTGTGAGCATACCAAGAAACTTATCTCTTGTCAAAGTGTCACCATCCATTGACACTTATATAGTAGAAACCTGTTCACTAAATCTCTTTGAAAGAGATCTTAATACTTTATCACAAACATCAAATTCATCAATCTTCATTCTAAGTCCTTGCATACCATTTACAACCTAATCAATTCGAATTAGATAAGCACTAATATTTTCCTCATTGTTCATTCTTAATGCTTCAAGTTGTCCTTTGATATTTTACATCTTTTTTTTCTTGACACTTTTATCTCCTTCATATATATTTTACAATTTATCCCACATTTCTTTTGCAGTTTTACAATGCATAACTTTCATAGACTTTGTTCTACGTAAACCTCTCACAAGTGCATTCATTTCTTTTGAATTATAGTGATGTAGAAGCTTACCTTATTTATATGTAGGAGTGTTGACTAAGGGATCGTATCCAAATTCCACTGCTTCCTAAATGTCATTTCCAAGTGCCATCAGGTAGATCTTCATCATCATACTCCAATACATATAGTCACTTTCATCAAATACTGGTGCTAAATTATTTGAGGAAACCTCCTTAGGATCCATTGTGTTCTTGTTAGCTTTTCCTTCAAGTTGTTAAACTCTTTTGAAGGAACCTACTTTGATACCAATTGAAGAACACAAGCTTATACTGATAGGGGGGTGAACATTATAAGACCACTTTTTACTTTTCTTTCCCAATCAATATTATGCAATATATAGATAGTATTATCAACAGTAGTAATCAAAGTAATGTACAAAAAACCATACACAATAGAGACACCGCAATTTGCATGGTTCACCCAATGTGGGCTACTCCACGGAGAAAATATTTCACTAAAATTTTCTCGATCAATCTCTTGGGAATCCTTTCTCTATTACAATGTTTATGGACCTTTGTCCAAAGGAGATGTTAATCCCCTAAATCAAGTTCATGGATCTCTATCCACAAGAGAACTCCTTCTCCTTTTCTCTAGTTGGTGATCCTCTAGAAGACTACTGCCTCCACTACACTGGCTTGTGGATCTCTCTCCACTAAAGACTCTTATCCCCACTCAAAAGACCTATCCTCACTACCCTGGTTGATGGATCTCTATCCATTGGAGACTACTATCCTCTTTGCTCTGTCACCTCCAAAGCTTTATCTCAAATTTACACTAAACATAGTCCTTCGATATAGCACAAATCTATTCAACAAGTCCACACAGAACTTGCTCAAATCTGCTCAACAAGTCCACACAGAACTTGCTCAAATCTACTCAACAATTCCACACAGAACTTGCTCAAATATGCTCAACAAGTCCACACAAAAATTGCTCAAATTTGCTCAACAAGTCCACACAGAACTTGCTCAAATCTACTCAACAAGTCCACACAGAACTTGCTTAAATATGCTCAACAAGTCCACACAAAACTTGCTCAAATATGCTCAACAAGTCCACACAAAACTTGTCCATTCTCATAGAAACATAAAGAGAATTTTTAGAGACTCAATATTTTATATACTTATCACAATTCTCAATTACTTTCAATCATTCTATTAGAAACATAAGGAGAATTGTTAGAGACTCAATATGCTTCAAATTCAACTCAATGCTCAATAAATTTCTCAACTAAATTTAGAATATAGAATAGTTTGTTTTATGGAACTTGAACAATCACTTAACTCATCCACTTGACTAGGCTCAACCAACTCTACTCAACCAATCACTCAATGAAACAACCCTAGCTCACAAACCCTAGTCCAAGTATATAAACATCAACTCAAATATTTCCAACAATGCTCAACCACAAATCTCACATAACAATGATACTCATATTCTTTTCAAACCCTATTTCAAGTTCTTTGCATGACAACTCACTTCAACAACAATGCTTATAAAAAAATCTTCACATAACAATGATACTCATGTTCTTTTCAAAATCCTAACTCAAGTTCTTCACACAACCAATGGCTTCAACAACAATGCTTATTAAACAAGGTTCTAATAACAACTCTCTATTCTAGAAAACCTTGATGCATTAACTCAAACACTCTAGAAAATGAAACCCTAATCAAGTCCTTTTCACTCCAAACTTATTTTCCAGAAAACAAACCAATCAATTTTAAACTTTGGAAAATGTGCTCATACCTTTTTCTTTATGGTGAAAGAATCTTCTAAATCTATCAAAATCTCAAACACTTCTTGCCAAGCTCAAAGAAATTATAAGGTGATTAATTTCCTCAAATTACAATGCAAACATTAAAACATACATACACCTTATCACTCCATATTTAATAAAACATTCATCAACATTTACAAAAAGTAAATTACCACTTACACCTTATAATCTCCCACTAATATTCAATGCACTCTTCTTTTCAAAAACAACCTAAGACAAGAAGCTCCCTTTATCCTTTTAATATTTCAATAAATCAATATGCCAAAACACTTTATTAAAATAAAACTTAACACCTTATTCCTCCAACTAATCAAAAATCATTTCCAACTAATAAACCTTTCATGCACCATTTTAATTCCAAACTTTAGGCATTATACAAAAATTAAAATCAAAATTTATTACCTTGCATTGGAGGGGAATTGAACACACAACGCAGCCTCAACTGACACCCTAGCTGTGGATCCCAATGCCACGTAAGCTAGGTGCTTGCTTGGGGATAAACAAGTAACATGTGCTCAAAACCTTTTCCGCTCGCCTTGCATAAAACATGCACCTTCCTTGACGCTCAAAACCAATGCAATTGCCACAAATAAAACACTATTGTCGAGTTTCGAACACAGACCTCCTTGTGCACAACACCCTAACGTTGTCCTCTTTGCCACTAGGCCACTTGCCTCATTGGCGCTTGGTCTTTTAGTGCAAGTTCCCGTGATGTTATTTGCTGGTGCTTAAAAAAAAGTTCATTGCTTCTTTCTTATCAATTCAAAACACTATTGCATGCTTCAATTATCGAGCAAAAGGATAATTTCAAATGCCTTTAAGGCATAGCTTATATACCAAATTTCTTCCTCCATGCATGATGTCGACGCTTGATTTACCCTCAATGATTTTTGGACATCGGCACTCGAATTACCTTTGGAGCTTTATCAATTTATAGAGTATTTAAATTCTTTTGAATTTAAATTTTATAAATTAATTCTTTAAACCCTATGGTTTTATAAATAATATTTATTTATAAAATTTAAATTCATTTTGAATTTAAATAATTTATCAAATAAATATTACATCTCCCTTTAGCTTTTCAAATAAAATTTCTTGGGTTTTTATGAAAACCATTTAACTTATGCTTCCATATAATATTTAAAAATATTATGGAGCCCTTTGCCTTTAACCTTTGCATTTTTCCTCTTGACCTTTGACTTTATTAGAAGCTTCTTCCTGAATACCAATGACAACTTTGATAACTTGTTTCTTGACAAATTTTTGGATATTAATGACGACTTCCTTTCTTGACATCAATGACAACTTTGACTTGAGGACTCAATATGTCCAACAATAAGTGAGATCAATGTCACATTTATTACATTGGTTCCGAAGAAAGGGGAGGTAAAATATTTTAATAAATTTTGTCCAGTAAGCCTTTGTAATATTATTTATAAGATCATTTCAAAAATCATGACAAAAAGGCTGAAAAGCATTTTATATTATGTTACCTTAGATGAACAAGGTGGTTTTGTTCATGGTAAATAATTTCTTGATGGTGTAGTCATTGCATAGGAGGTGACACATTTTCTTCATTCCATAAATAATCCAAGTATGCTTACGAAATTAGATATGAACAAAGCATATGACAGGGTTTGTTGGGTTTTTCTACATGATATTCTCCAAAAGATTAGTTTTGATCAAGGTTGGTATTAATGGATTTGATGTTGTTAGATCACTCTAAAATATTTCATTGTAATCAACAAATTCCCTATTTGATACTTTGAGTCATCTCATGGACTATGCCAAGGTGATCCACCATCTCTATATCTATTTATTATTCTTGTAAAGGCACTAAAGAGAGGAGAGCTTTTTCAAAGGTAAAAATAGAAGGAAACACCAAAGGTATTCAAGTTACTGTAAATGGTCCCTTTTAATATCATATTCAATTTATTAATAAAACTTTTCTTTTGGCTCATTCCTTAATCATTGAGGCCATGGAGATCAAATCATTATGATCATATGAGAAGTCTATGGGGCAATTTTTTAATACTATAAAAAACTAGGATATTTTTCATTAACATTCCCCTAGATTTACAATAAATTATTGTGGATATTTTAGGGTTTTAGATTGAAAAATTTCTATCAACATATTTGGCATTCCTTTGTCTTATAAAGGAAAGAAGAAGGAGCTTTGAGACTCAATTTTGGATAGAATGGAATCTTATTTGGTAGGTTGGAAAGGTAAGTTCTTAACCATGGCTAGAAGGCTACAACTCATAAATACTATATTGCAATCCATCCCTATTTATATGATATCACTTTTAATATTACTAGTAGGTATAACATCTAGATTTAATAAAATTCAAAGAAAATTTCTTTGGAAAGGATGTGTGAAATTTTTTTAGGTTTCCACTTTTTAAGTGGGATAGGGTTTGTAATGGAACTAATATTTGAGAGGTAGGCTTGCAAAATTGTAGACTTATGAGTTTGGTCTTATAGAGAAAACTTGGATGGAGACTATTCAAAGATCAAGGAAAGATTTGGACAAAAATGTTACTTCAAAATTATACAGGTTCTCATGATGTAATAAAATTATTCAAGAAATAAACCTTGTCTAAAGGATTACTAATATAGAACTTCATATTAAATAGTTTAGAATTGATCAAGAAATATATTAAATGATTAGCCAATAAGGGGGATTATGCAATTTTTTGGTTTGATCTTTGGTTGAAGCCTTATCATTTTATCTCTAATTCAAAATGACAACCATTTGATAAAAAATTTCTAGCTTGTAGAGGTCCAAAGGTCAAAGATTATATTAATGTGAGCATCAACTCTAGATCATGAATTTCTATTAGTAATCTTGTTGAAGGAGAACTCAAACAAATAATACGTAAGCTTTAAAAGATGCTTCAAGAATTTTATTTGCCTATTTTTGTATGAAAGGCTGAGTTGGTTTGAAATCTATTAAAAGGTAGTGGATACTCGATCAACTTAGGATATGTGGAATTAGAGCAATCAAAATTTCCTACTCCAATAATTTTCCTTGAAAGAAATTTTGTTCATTAGAGGTCATTCCTAAGGTTTTAATATTCCTTTGGTTAGCAATCGAAAGTAAGATACTTACAATAGAGAGCCTACAAATAAGATGATATCATGGACCTTTTAGGTGTGCCTTGAGTGAGAATGATCTAGAAACATCAAACCATTTACTTCTTCATTGTCCCTTTTCTTATACCATTTGAGGCTATTTTTTAAAAAATATGAGAATATATTGGCTAGCTCCATCAATATTGAAAGAGTTGAAATGTTGGATTAATTATCTCAAAGCTAATGTATTATATGGAGGATTGGTCATGCTATTATTTATTGGAATTTATGGTTTAAATGGAAAATAATTTTTTTAAAAATAAATTGCAAAATGATCCCAAGTTTGAAATTGTATTATTGTAGCTTTGTAAAATGTTTACACAAGTCTAAAGTATGGAAAAATGGGTGCTAGTATCTTGGTTAAAAGAATTTGAATAGACATGGAAGGATCATGTACGAGAATGGAGTTAACAGAAAGGATTTGTTTCAATCTAAAATTCCCAAAAATTACATTTATAAAAATTAATTTTGATGATGCTTCTAAAGAAAATCTAAGAAAAGTTGGTGGAAGTGATGTTTTTCAAAATAACAAAGACAAAACTCTCTTCACCTACTTATAACCATATAGAACTTCAACTAACAACTATCTAGAGGTTAAGGCACATTTATTTTTATTTTTTGGTTACATAGATGAATTGGTTACAATCACAATTTTTAGTAACTATCAGTGAAGGCTTCCAACACACCCACTGTCTCGTTAATGGTAACCCAACGTGATATGGGGACCGCCAAAAGCACATGTTTAAGGCACATTTATTAAGAGATTAAAATTGCAATTGAAAAGAATGGAAATATATTTTAATTGAAGAGGGTTTATAAATGATCATTAATATCCGCCCATGTGGGGGAGTTGGAGAGAAGTGGATAGTTGAAACTCTCGTGTTGGAGAGGCCCCAAGTTCAAATATCTCCCTCTCATATGTTGCAGATATGCTATGTAATAGTTATTAGGGACCCTAATGGAGGTGTGTTTATCCACTCGCTTAATGTAATCATGTGCTTTAATGATGAAACGACCAACATTTTAAAAAATGATCATTAATGATATCAATAAAAATAGATGTGAAAATTGGATAAAAATAACATTATAGATGTGAAAATTGGATAAAAATAACATTATTGTCAATGTTCATCACTAGAGAATCTTAGATAATCATGTTGCTGAACTTATTCTTGGTGAAATTTAAAATAAAAATTTAGAAAACAGTTGACTAAGTGAGATTTGAATTTTTTTTTTAAATGAAACTAATATAAAAAAAAATGGAAGAAGATGAAGGATACAATAAATAGAAAAAGAAATGAAAAAATATCTTTGATCAAAAAAATAAACTAAATACAATTTAATTATAATAATATCAAATTTAATGTTTTGATATTTTAATAATAATGACTCTAATAAAAACAAAAAAATAATTTATTTAAAAAAAAGGTCAACTTACTCCATTTACACTAGTTTGCACAAACTCAAAGTATGTTGAACATGCACCCATTTAGTATGTGTTTTAAATGTGGGCGCATGAATATAAACTAAAGCTTCCTCTTTATGTTAATGGTTATTTTATTCAATATTTTCAAAAGAACATTGAAGCAAAAGTCAACCAATCTTCGTGACTAAAAAAGTGTTATTAGATATAGTCTAAAAGTCGTGCTCTTCCGGATTTTAATATGCATATATAACGAATTCGGGCTATATCCACTGCAACAAACTCTAAAAACTTTAAATATAAACAATTTTTTTTTGAATTTATTGAGTATAGATAAAATCAACAGGATTTGATTATTAAGAGAATAGGTACTCTATTGCTATCAACATGCTTACTTTTTTTGGCTATAAATTTTTCTTAGAATAAAGCATAGGTTTATGAAAAGGTATCGGTCTTCTTATACCTTGAATTTATACCTACCTTGAATTTATACCTTGAATTTAGGTGTTTTGATGATGAAAACTTAGACATATCACTTATATATCTCTTAAGAGACTAAAATTTTTAGAGTAAAGCACGGGTTTTGAAAGGGTTTGATTCCTTATAAGTAATTTTAAACTTATATTACCACAGGTTATTTAAATTAAATTAAAAAACAACAGATGATGCTCATAAAAATAACTATGTTAAAGGCAAAATGAATGCTCATAATTCAACTCTAATTGAGGTATAGGGGCCATTATATAGACTTAGTTAAAGAAGTTGTAACAAAGAAAAGAATGAAGGGTTTGATTTTAATTGTTAGAGTGCATAAGGCATACCAACCAATAAAGAAAGTGAATCACATGACCAGGGTTATGTGTGGTGAAAGTGAATCACATGATTAGGGTTATGCATATTGGTTAATCATCGTTAATTAACGAATATTTTTATTTATGAAATTTAGAATTTGTTGATATTAAGGATCAGTCTATTAACCAGAAAAAATTGGGTGTAAAATTATTTTTGGGTAGATTTGCCCCAATTTTATAATAATTGGATCATTTTAAGTTTAAATCTCCAATATTACCTCTAATAATAAGGGACCTTTCCACCTTGAAATTATAAAGAATTTTAAATATTGAAACTGATTCGTCTCATTTTTATAAATACATTTTAGGGCCAACCCCTTATGCATATCCCTTCACATAACATTACATGTTTATTTTTTATTTTTTTTGGTAAATAAAAGTCTTCATTAATTACCGGGTTTTGCAAGTTAACCCAAAACCTATTACAATATCCAACCTTCTGCTGAGATTGTAGATCCTAGTCATCCTTGAAACTTTCTTACCATAAATTGTGTTGAATCCCCTACAACACCTTACTAACAAAGCACACCCATACCTAAACATAACTGTAAACATTACTTACATTGACAGGAATTGAAGTTTGGAACTTTGCACTTGTGAAACCTGTTGCTTGCCCATTTCCTATTCTCTATCGAAATATTCCAAGGCTTACACCCTATTACCTTCATTTCCAATTTGGTATGATTTAGAGGGAAACCTCATAGTTATTACCAGCTCCATGGGGAAAGAACACCCATTCATATTTCTCCTTAACAGGTAGATTTCTTTTCATGACTAATAATGTTTTCCACTTCATGTGGAACACCTTGTGTCCATGTAACCAAACTACCAACATCAACACATATGTTGGCTACTTTGTCAACTGACCTGTTGGCCTCACGATACACGTGACAATCCCTCTTGTTCTGTCTTTCCGTAAAAAGGATACTCACTTCATGGATGACTCCCTCGATTCTCCATGGAGGTTTTTTGCCATTGGTTAACAGGTTGATGATGTTCATAGAATCACCTTCAATCATCAAGTTACCTTGAGTTGCTAGGGCTACTTGCAACCCTCTCTAAAGGGCTCTAGCTTCTGCTTCGTTATTAGTTCTTATTCCCAATGGTTCAGCGAAGGCCTTGACCAGATTTCCTTGATGATCCCTGATTATTCCTCCAACTCCATCTCTTCCCGGGTTCTCCTTGGCTGCACCATCAAAATTTAGTTTAAACCAACCCTAGGGGGGTGGCTCCCAAGAAATCCCATTTCTAGGATTAGGCAAAGGAATGGAAGGTTTGTCCTCAATACCTAAGGCCCGAGCTAATTGTTTTTCTTGGGGAAGAATTGAGTGGTTCTCATCCACTAAGATGCTAAGGTTTTCTTTCGCAAAGACAATAATCCTGTTGAGGATGGTTTTTGGGTTGTGAATAGTATCCTTAAAGGCTCTATGGTTCCTTTCTAGCCAAATCTGCCAGAGAAAATGATGCCAACAGATTTTTCATAGGTACTTAAGTTTTAGGCTAACAAAGGGTTGAGGCCATTGATGGAACACTTTGGATATAAGAGCAGGCTTAACCCACGAGATCCTAAAGGCTTGCAAAATTTCATCCATAATAAACTCCGCTACTGGACACTCCAGAAACAAGTGTTGGGTTGTCTCCCATCCCGCCTTGCACATGTAGCAACGGTTAGCAATAACCATACCTTTGGATAACATATTGTCCATAGTGAGGATTTTTCCTTGAATCACCAGCCATGAAAAAAATGATATTTTAGGAATTAAGCCTTTGATCCAAATCAAACTCGATTGAAATTGTTGACCTTCCACATTGAGAAGCAAATTATAGGCAGAATTAACTGTGAAATCACCCTTTCAGTCTCAGCCCAGACAATGTGATCTTCATCCTCTCTAGATGGAATAATTTGTTGAGTTGAAATGTTATAAAGCTCTTCAGACTCCACTTCAAAACCTTGTACTCTGATGTGTTTCCACCTGTTGATATTTATATCCTACCACATATAATTTGCAACCTTCTTCCCAATATGCTACTCCATATGCTCTTGAATCCTAGCCAAACGAGGATTCTGGGATAACTCCTCAGCTCTCACCCACCGATCCTTCCAAAAGTCTATTGTTTACCCATTTCCTAGAATCCATTTATGACCTTTCTTGACAAGATCCCTGCTCATGAGGATTGCCTTCCAAAAAGTAGACCCCCTGCTTGCTAAGTTGTCATTAAGAAAGGTCACACCTTGGAGGTATTTCCTTCTAACTATGGCAGTCCATTCATTATCGACCTTAGTCAATAACCACCACATTTGATTGGCTAACATATTTGTATTGAGATGAGCAACTCTCCTCAATCCTAACCCCCCATCAGCTTTAGGTTTGCAAACCTTGTTCCAACCTACTAAATGGATCCTTTTCTTATCCTCAGTCCTAGACCAGAGAATTTTTTTTTGAAGCTGCTCAATTTTGTGATACACCTTGTTGGGAGCTCTGAAGACTGATAGGAAGTAAACGGGTATACTTTGAAGTGAATCCATAGTTAAAACTACTTTGCATGCTTGAGATAACAGATGTCCTTTCCAACCTGCTAGCTTTTTTTGGATCCTCTCCAGAATTATGTTCCACATTGATCCTTCAGGTTTCCTCGTAAACAGGGGAAGACCTAAATAGGAGGTGGGAAGGGATGCAATATGACATTCCATGATCCTTGCTATGTTGTTTTGCCTAGGAATGGGGGTATTGATGAAATAAAGTTTTCTCTTATCAAAATTCACTTTTTGTCCAACCGCTTCTTCATACATTATGAGAATATTTTTAATCCTTCTTGCCTCAACCATAGAAGCCAAAGTCAGTAGCAATGTATCATCAACAAATTGCTGATGTGTCACCGGGGTAGTTAGCGACATGGCCTTGATACCTGATATGAGTCCAGCTATTGTTGCTACCTTAATGGTTCTTCCCAAGGCCTCAGCTACAATGATGAACAATATAGGACTTATGGTATCTCCTTGTATTAGACCACATTTTCTTTGAAAAAAACCTACATAGACCCATTAACCAAAACTGAAAAACAAGGCTTAGAAATACACTCTCTTATTAACTTGACCCATTTCATGTTGAAGCCAAATTTTAATAAAATTGCCTCTAGGAATTCCCAATTTATCCTGTCATAAGCTTTGTTCATGTCTAACTTTAAAGCCATGACTGATTTTTTGGTCTGAGCGGTTGTATGAAGAACCTCATGAATAGTAATAACTCCATCTAAGATTGATCTTCCTTGTACAAAACTTCCTTGACTTGGATCAATGATAACCGGTAGAACTTTCTTCAAATGGTTGGCTAAAACTTTGGACAAAATTTTATAGGATATATTACACAAGCTAACCGGCCTAAAGTTAGCCATAGTCTTGGGGTTGGGGCCTTTAGGGATCAAATCAATGAAAGTTGAATTGAAACCCCTTGGAATATGATTTGAACTTTGGAACTCCTTGATTGCAGCAATAACTTCTACTCCAACAATATCCCAACAAACTTGGAAAAACTGCGATGAAAACCCATCCGGCCTAGGAGCTTTGTTAGGATCCATGTTAAACAAAGCCTCCTTGATCTCTTTGTCTGAAAAAGATACTGTAAGAGACTCGTTAATCATTTCATAAATGAGTTGTGGAATGAATTGAAAGAGAGAGTCCTTTTCTTGGGCATTACAGGCCCGTTCTTCACCCAATAATGAACTGAAAAAATTAACAGCCTCGTCCCTGATCTCCTAAATGTTTTGAGTTGAGGATCCATCCACCTTAGTTAAATTTATAACATTATTATTGCTTCTATTGCTCAATGTGGTAACATGGAAATTTTTTGAATTAGAGTCCCCTTCCTTTAGCCATAATGCCCTTGATTTCTGCATCCAATACATCTCTTCACAAGCTAAAATATTATAAAACTCACAAAGGGTTTCCTTCTCTCCAGTCCTTGTCACCTCATCATAGGTTCCATTTTAGATTTTTCTTTCTATTATTCTTAGTTTTTCCCCCACTGCTCTCTTATTCTCAAAAATATTTCCAAAGACTTCTTTATTCCATATTCTAAGGTTGTTTTTCACCATCTTAAGTTTTTGAGATAGTTTGAAGGAAGCACTTCCCTGGATAGGCTGCTGCCACAATTCCTCTATTCGTTTCTTGAAGTCCGGATGTTTAACCCACATTGATAGAAATCTGAATGGCTTTTTAAAGGAGTTAGCCTGAAATGCCTCCCATAGAATAATATTATGGTTTGAAGTGCGTTTAGGAAGGGCTTGTAACGCTAAATCACCAAACATTGTTGTAGCTTCCTTGGATAAAAAAAAAACCTGTCCAACCTTTCTTGAATCATCTGACTTCCTATCCTCTTGTTACTCCATGTAAATTTGGCTCCTTTTAGTCTTACATCCATCAATTTATTTGTGTTATTGAATTCATTGAAGTCCTCCATGCTCCTTGAGGGTAACCTAGATCCTCCCTTCTTATCAGATGGGTAAATGGGGGTATTGAAATCTCCCCTAATCACCCAAGGAATGTCTTTAAAAGCTTGGCTCAAATGCCCCAAAAACTCCCACAGTTCAGACCGCCCTTGGACAGAGGTGGGGGCATAAATATTTGACATAATCCAATTCTTATTAGTATCAAAATCATGAAATAATACGCTTAAGACTCTTTCATTTGCCTAAAAAATACTTCTATTTTAATAGGATCCCATAAGATCATGAGGCCCCCATATGCTCCTCTCGCCTGTTGAAAGGCCACTTCCCATTGCTTCTAGATCCTTCTAGTTATAAGTGCTGATTGTGCCGCATATGTTTTGGTTTCTTGAAGAAAAATAATAGTAGGATTCCAATCCTTCCTTATAGACTTCACCATCCTTTGTTTTGGTGGGCCGTTTAGGCCTCTCAAATTCCATGAGAGAACCTTCAGTTAGACTGTTTGATATTTTTTCCCTACCCCCTTCCCTGATCTAAATGGGGTTTATCAATTTTGATATTATCCTGGCCAGGAATACGTTGTTGTAATAATATTTTTTGCTTTTCGTTTGCAATTTCTTCATTGATTCTCATTCTATAGTGCTCTGTTGTAGATATTCTCCCTTTCTTTCTTTCACTTCCATAATCTATTGGAGGCTTGGTAGTGCTTCTAGTCTATTTTGGACTGAAATGAGGGGGCATATACTGTGATAGTCTAGGGCTTGAACCTTCTTCCTCATTTTGGGGGTTTTCATTTCCCTCTTCATCCTCAACCTTGTTTTGGTTCACCTTTCCTATCTGGTTCCTAAACAGGGGGCTTTCCTTCAAGGAACCTTTTACTGTTGGGCTCGTCTGATAAGGGATAATTTGCTCCACTACATTCCTAGCTCTTTTTTCCACAACTTCGACTCTTGACTCTATTTTTTCCATGTTTAAACTGAAATGACCTGGCAATTTTTCTTCATTTTGAGCATAGATTTTGGGGCTTTTTTCATAGTTGTGGATAGTATCGATTTGGATGGGGAGTCTAGGGTTTCAGGAAACTTGACACTGATGGTATCATACTTACTGTTTTCTTTTTCAACTTCTAGATTTTCTAGGATATCAAACATGTTCAAGTTGGGATCTTTATTACATACCTTATGATTTTTGCCTCCCTCATTATGTTGCTTTCCTTTCTCTTATATTTTTGTCAGTTCTGTGTTGGCTTGGTCAGCCTGGTTATTCTTAACTTGTCTGTATCCTTCCAAGTTAAGATGCAGTACTTGAAAATTTGGGATCCCTCTCCCATTAGATTTCCCTAGAAAACCTTCGCTCGTGGGTTCATTGTTTGTAGTTATTGTCAGACATTGGGCTTGAAGGTGGCCCTAGGTTTTGCACATGCTACAAAATACCGGCTTGTTCTCATACTCCACAGGTTGAATCCTTAGAAACTCTCCATATTGTTCTCATACTCCATAGGTTGAATCCTTAGAAACTCTCCATATGCTAGTTCTACCTGAGAAGGTAGATTAGAATCCAAGTTTACATTTACACGATCCTGGCATGCGTCAGTCTAGTCCTTGCCCGGGTTGAATGGTCTATTGCCACGAGCTCTCCTATCATTTTTGCTATGCCACTAAGCCAGTACTCATTAACAAACTGGTCTGGGAGGTTTGGTAAGTAGACCCAAATGGGTGATGTATTAATGTTCTTCTTCTCAGGGTTGAAATCCTTCCCCCACTTCCTCAGAAAGAGGCTACGCCTTCCTAGAAACCAGGGTCCTCCTGTCAAGATGCACTTTGCATCATCTTTGTTGTTGAGTCTTATCATAAAAAAACCTCTTGACATGGCTACAATTTCTAAGCTTCATAAAGTTTTCCACTTTGTCGCGGCCCATGAGTGAATAGTATCAATGTTCGGCCTTCCTCCCAAAAAAATTCCAACTAAGGATGATGCCTCCATATCCAAGAATATTTCCATAATCTCCACTGGCACAGTTAACCTATTATTATTTGGTATTAGGGGCGGTAGTTCACTGACTAGCTCCTTCTTTTTCCCTTTTAGCATTTCCAAAAAGGTTGGGCCCTTGTTGCCAGCTCCCAAACCCCAGTGGGACCCTTTGTATGAGGGTTTATCTGGAGGATCTGTACCTTTAGCCTTTTCAAACTGAGTTGACAAGGAATCCTTTTCCTTTCTAGCTACAGTATTCTGCCCTACCTCTAGATCTTCTCCTTTCGTTGGTTCAAAATTCCTGCTTGTCATTTTTGCTCCTCCTCCACTTCCTCTGTTTCCTCCACCACTCCTCATATCTCCTAATCGTCCGCTTCCTCCACCACTTCCTCCGTCTAAAAAACAATTACAATACATTTATTGAGTATAACATAAAAAAATACTTACATGTTTTTTTTTTACTATTGGTAGTTTATTTGACTTTAAGAACATGAGTTATCATATAAAATAGGCGAAAGGAAGTTTCAATTTCTAATTTAAATAACAAATGTACATTAAAAGGGATGACCATGACTTATTTTACTTAAAAAGAATTTAATTATAACTAGTTGAATTTATTAAATGTATTATAAATTAAGGTTGTCATATTAATTTTTTATTAGGTGTTACTTATCCTTGATGTGTGAGGGGATGGGCGTGTGGTGGTTGTGTGTTAAATTCCCTATTGATAAGCATAGCTTTCGGCTTTACGAGGGGTCATGGTTGGGAGGAGACTGCTCAACCCTGTGTGTTGGTCGTAGGGGTTTCTAACACTAACCAAATAAAAAAATATTATTATTTTATTCATAAACTATAATTTTTTTTATTTGGTTAGTGTGAGAAACCCCTACGACCAACGCATAGGGTTGAGCAGTCTCCTCCCAACCATGACCTCTCATAAATACGAGAGCTATGCTTATCAATAGGGAATTTAATACACATCCACCACACACCTACCCCCTCACACTCTCGCCCACGTCG
This sequence comes from Wollemia nobilis, assembly GCA_028583015.1. NCBI lineage: Eukaryota > Viridiplantae > Streptophyta > Pinopsida > Araucariales > Araucariaceae > Wollemia > Wollemia nobilis. The sequence goes on from JAQPPZ010002487.1 coordinate 10,110,578, forward strand.
TGGTTTAAACCTTGGACCTTAGGAAGAAGAGCCAAAGTCTAAACCATTGTGTTGTCCCCCTTGGACAAAACCTTTTGTTAAGGAAAATCATTCCCTGTATCCCTTGGGGCCTAGGACTTTTTGTTCTATGGGGCCTATCCCATTCGGGTATATCCCTTAGGCTAGCCAAGGGGTTTTTTGCATATCCAGCGTAGGTTGTCAGGTTTGAAACTCAAACCTCCTTTCGAGGATTGAGGGAACTTACCAGTAAGGTACCTGGTGCAGATACCATAAACTATAATTTTTAATAATTATTATTAAATTTTGATTCTTGGTATGATAAAAAACCACTTAATCTAGATCAAATTTGAAAACAATGGATGAGATTACTTCAATATAAATATGGTGATAGGGTTTCAAATATTTTATACAAGGATCAAGAAGGAAGATACCAATGGAAAGAATATTATTTTTACACGTATACGAGATATTGATGATAGGAGGTAATTGAGTAGAAAGATAACAACAAAATATTTATTGTAAGAATATGAAGAGATATTTGGGATAGCTTGAGCATTCCTAAAGTCAAAATGTTTGTTTGGCTAGTAGGTCATAGAAGAATTTTATCCTAGGATAACCTTATGAAAAAGGGTTTTCATGGCCCCTCAAAATGTGTTCTTTGTAAAATGGAGGAGGAGAGTAAACCATATCTTGGGACACTCCTCAATAGTCTAGAAACTATGGTAATGGATTCTTAATATATTTGGTAAATACATGGTGATGAATGGTAGAATTGAGAAATGGTTAAAGAAATGGCAAAGCACTTTTAAAAGTTATGATTTATAGACAATCTGGGATATATCAAAAGGTACAATACTTTGGATTTTTTGGCTAGAAAGGAATAGAAGAATATTTAAATGAAAGGAAAGTAGTTTAGAGGTAATGAAAATGAATATTTTTTAGCCATAGAGGAGTCTAAACCAACCCTATAAACTCACCCAATCCTAATCTGGAAGCAGAGAGACTTGATAGATGGAGTCACATCATAAATGGAATTATGATGTTGGGGATAGGATAAACAAAAAGAAGGAAAATAATATAAAGTGGAAACCACCAGATGTGAAGTTGGTCAAATTTATTTTTAATGGAGCATCTAAATGAAATCCAGGACCAATAGGAAGAGGAGGAAAACTTAGAAATAATAGAGAGAGATTTTGTGTCATTACGCTTTCAATAATGGATTTAAGACAAACAATAAAGAGGAAGCTTGGGAAGCTTTGGAAGGATTAAAAATATGCAAACAAATGAAATGAAACAAAGTATGAATGGAAGGTGATTCACTCATAGTTATAAATGTAATTTTGAGGAAATAAAAGGCTTCATGGAACATACAAGAGAAAATTATGGAAATTCAAGACCTTTCTATAGAGTTTGAAGAAATTAGGTTTACACATACATTAAAGGAAGGAAACAAATGTGCAAATAGGCTAGCCAATAGAGGAGATTTTATTGAGGATTGTGAAGTTAAATTCTATTTTCCCTAGTTAGAGGAAGTATTAAGCTTAAGTTGACAAGAAAATATTGACTACCTAAATCAAATAATGATTAAGATTTACTTTAATGTTTTCCATTGGTAATATCTTCTTTATTTTATAAAATTAATGTGATTTTAGATATACTATTTATTACATTTTTTGTGGTTAGACTTGCACTTTAAGAAGGAAACTAGCCATCTAGATTTGGTAAAGCAGGATATGATAGTGTGATATTTTAGAAATATTACTCTACTAATATGTAATGCATAGATAGTAGAGGTGAAGTTTTGGTATTGTGAAGGCTCCTATAGAAAAATATCAAGAAGGATGCTGAACTTTGGAATTGAAAGATGCAAAATGCAACACACACATATAATGCTTTAATCAAAATAAAATGCAAGATAACACAAGTTTGCACAATAGAATAAATTATTTATTGACAAGGGGAGCTTAGAAACTCCATTGTTACAAGCTTGGATCCTTGAATCCTTTCGATACAATGATACAACAATTTAGGGTTCTTCGAAACCCTAAGAAGCAAGGTTGTGGTGTCTTCAATCATGTCTTGATCCCAACAAGGTTGAGTGGGCTTTTTGGATATCTAGGATTGGGCCACTCTAGATGTTGATGTAATATTCATGATCTGCACACAAGGACACAAAAAATAGTTAGTAGTATATGAGAGGGCTCCACAGCATGAGGCCCTCTGTAAGCGATGATATAAATACTAAGCATTGTAAATATAGTGGACAGAAACAAAAATATATGTAATGCAATAAATAAATTTAGGTTTGATCTATTTTACCTTTCCACTATCTTTTGATGTGTGATGTCTGATGTAGGTGACTGGTGCATCGATGCTCTAGCATCATCCGGAGGCTAGGGGGACTATAGGAATGGGAGTGTAAAACTCCTTGTGGGTACCTAGAAACTACAGGAAACACCCATGGGCACCTAGGGATGATGAGGAGGCACTCGTGGGTGCCTAGAAACTGATGAAGAATTTTACAAAAGCAGATCGGGTGAGGATGCAGGTTGTGGTGACTATGGAGGCGAGCAAGGGTATGCAAAATGGAGCAGATGGATGGGGATTAGGGTTTTGAATCAAGGACTTCAGAACTTAGGAACTTAGAGTATTCAAAAATCTAGGAACTTAGGGGTTGAGCCATCAAAATGGCTCTTATTTATAATCTAACCTAGGGCATGCTAGGGTTTCAACGACAGTAATTGTGTGGCTAAGATAAAACCACATCTAAGGGTAGATAATAAATCTAGGGTATGGCACGACTTGATGTAAATGGATGGTTGGGATTGAATTTAATTGGATGGCTGGGATTAATTCACTTAAATAAGTACATATTTATTAAATATATATTAAAATATAATATAAAATATTATATTTAAATATATATAAAATGAATGTGAATAATGATCCAAAATGGTGGGAAAATAGGAATGGTGGGTAAATTGGCTAGGATTAGGTGGTGGAAATGGTAGGAAGGAAAATATGGAATGTGAATGGCTAGGATTTGGTGTCTACATATGCCTCTTTTTGTACCGCATTGTGTAAAACATAATGCAGTGCAAAAACACGAGACACCTGTTTTGGCCAAGTGTAGAATCAACTTCTCTCTTGTTGGCATGCGAGCTTGAAGATAAAAGAATAAAAGAATTTGAAGTTTTACGTAGCTTATCCCCTCAATTGGCGAATGATATTATGGATGAATCTCACAATCCAATTGAAAAATCTATGCAAATGATTTATGGATGATGTGATACCATTTTTTCCCCAATGGTGGGAAGGGGGTTGGTGAAAAATGTGATATTTTTTTTGCCCCAATAGTGGGAAGGGGGTTGGTGGAAAATGTGATACCATTTTTGCCCCAACGGTGGGAAGGGGGTTGGTGGAAAATGTGATACCATTTTTGCCCCAATGGTGGGAAGGGGGTTGGTGGAAAATGTGATACCGTTTTTGCCCCAACGGTGGGAAGGGGGTTGGTGGAAAATGTGATACCATTTTTTCCCCAATGGTGGGAAGGGGGTTGGTGGAAAATGTGAGGTGATCAAAACGATATGAATGATGTAAAATTTGAAACCATGTTTGCACCAATGGTGGGAAGGGGTTTTTTCCAAGTGTAGATTTCATGGTCATGTAAGATGTATCCCGTTGTGGGAAAATCATAACAAAAAAAATGGTTGTCCCAAAACTTGGGGTGATTCGATGTTGTTGAAACATTTTACCTTTTCAGTGTCATTGATATGCAAAATGTTGATGCAGAAGAAAAATAAAGAAGTCATCATTAGAGGGCCTGCTAGTGATTGTAGAATAATTCCTCTCTAATAGAACCAATCATCCTAGCTAGTGCCTATATCTGTGATGACTGTCAAGGATGTTGGGAATGATGTGATTTGATTTTTATCCATGTTTTAAGCCCCATGAACTAGGCCATAAATGACAATGGTTGTGCAAATTATTCTTGGAAATGTTTCACTCTAAAGACGAGGAACTACCAAATATGATTGTAATTTTGATAAAGGAGATAAGTGATGATGATCATGACCAAGTGTTCTTATTGTAAGATATTCATCTTACCGAATTGCATGGACCCAAATCACTGCTCACCAAGTGTGTAGAATAACTTACTAGATATAAGATTCACTTGTTTGTTATTTGATCTTGGAAAATATGTGAATGATGATGTGAAATTATGTGGATATGATGTATAAATGATGACATGAATGATGATCATTGTTTTGTAAAAAATTGAGCCATTTTAGGCACTTTTGGAATTGATTTGGTGAATTATGATCAATGTGGTCACAAATCATATTTATGCATCCAAATTAGTTATAATCTTCACAAAACCTAACAAAATGATTGAATGCATTGGTGAGTGAAATTTGAAGTGATTTGGTTGGGGGTAGCTACTATTTTGCATTGATTTGGCTTTTGTCCATTCTAACATGAAACGCCCACAGGCACTTGCAATCCACAGAAATACCTGCAAGTGCTTCAATGCACCAAGAAATGCCCATGGGCACTCTAAAGTGCTTAAAACAACTATAAATAGCTTGTTGGGCATGTTTCAAGCTCATTTGTGTGTCTGTAGATTTTGAGAAGCTGCATTCGAGGAGTGAGAGGTGAGTGAGAAGTGAAGTGAGGTGAAGTGTTTGGAGCACAAAGGCTATGGTGGTGGAGGGAACTGGTGTGGAGGTCAGGGCTACTATTAGGGCATAAATTTCCAAGGTAAGACATTGATGTATTGTGCAAACTTTTTGTGTATTATTTTTTGAAATTTTGAACAACTTATTAACAAATGTTGTGTTGTGCTAAAGCTTAGAGTTTTGGAGGATCAACACCATTTTTTACCTCTCATTCATGGAATAAGGAAGGCTATTATGGAAGATGAGTGGGATTTGCTTAGGGAGGTTGGGCTAGCAAAGGTAGCCCAAATGGATTTGGTAAGGGTAGATTAGGGGTACCTCTCTGCCTTGGTAGAGAGGTGAGATTTTGACAAGGGGATGTTCCAGATCCCTCAAGGGGAGGTTACTATGACCTTGGAGGAGCGTATCGCATCCTCAAGTTGCTGGTAGAGGGTCTTTGGGTTGAGGTTGGGCTCAACCGAAATATGAAGATGAGGAGGATGTTTAGGGATGCATGGGAGGGAGTGAAGGTGGAGAGCGAAGGTATCCCTTATCTTTCCATGTATGTGGACAAGGAGTTGGACCCCCTTTGAGCATTGGTGATGTTCATGTTGGCCAACACTGTGGCCCCGAACAACACTGGGTGTAGGTTCCCTTGGAACCTGATAGGGGCGGTGAGCGATATGTTCACCATGAGGTAAGTGTATGGATGAGCTCCCACTTTATTGGCACAGGTGTATCGGGAGCTTTATGAGGTGACTGAGCAGAGAAGGAAGGGATTGTGGTGCAACCTACTACTACAATACTAAATATGGGAGAACTTCAGAGTTGTTCAACTATAAGGGCTACCTATTGTAGAGTTTGATAGAGATAAGCCTTATGCTAAGTGATAGGCTTTGGTAGAGGAGGTGCAGCTAAGTTTTCTTGTGAGGATGAGTAAGTGGTATAGGGATTTATAGGCATAATTGACATCCACTCAAGTGGTATGGAGGCCATGGATGGGTGGCCATTGGACTGGGGATGGGGAGCATCTAAAGTGAGTGCGATAGGGTAGGTGGTTGATTTGGAGGCATATGAGTGAGATGGAGTACTTACAGTTTACCTGAGTACTCCACCAACTTGGATTGAGGTAGGATGTCTCGGATGAGCCCTTATGGTATAGGAGACATCGGGAGGAGTCAGGGCTACCATGTGCAAATCCATGGATGGTGGCTTTAGAGAATGATGAGGGAATGGATATACTAGATATGGAGGATGTGAGGATGATCGTAGAGTATGATTCATGGTTTGCGATGCAGCCACCATGGGTACCACCTCAAGGAGCGACTGATGGAGGTGGAAATCGAGAGGCTATGGTTGAGTCTATCTAGGGGTCTTAGGATGAGAGTGCCCTAAAAGCACAGGGTTTGGGGACCCATGATGACCACAAGAGGTAGCAACACCTTCACTCTAACAATCGAAGATGGAAGGCGAAGGGTGTGACACAGCAGGTTCTTGAGGTTGGTGGAGACGACAGAGATGGCAATATAAAATACCCGTGGGAATCTAGCGACTACAAAAAATGTCCATGGGTACCTAGAGCTAATTAGGAGGCACCCATGGGTGCTTGGCGGTTGATAGAGAATTCTACAAAAGCATATTGGGTGAGGGTGTAGGTTGCGATAGCTATGGAAGCAAGTGAGGGTATGTGAAATGGAGCAGATGGATGGGGATTAGGGTTTTGAATCAAGGACTTCAGAACTTAGGAACTTAGGGTATTCAAAAATATAGGAACTCAGGGGTTGAGCCATCAAAATGGCTCTTATTTATAATCTAACCTAGGGCATGCTAGGGTTTCAATAACACTAATCGTGTGGTTGAGATAAAGGCACATCTAAGGGTAGATAATAAATCTAGGGTATGGGACGAATTGATGTAAATGGATGGTCGAGATTAAATGAAATTGGATGGATAGGATTAATTTACTTAAATAAATACATATTTATTAAATATATATTAAAATATAATATAAAATATTATATTTAAATAAATATATATAATAAATAAGTATAAATAAATGTGAATAATGATAAAAATGGTGATAAAATAGGAATGGTGGGTAAATTGGCTAGGATTAGGTCATGGAAATGGCAGGAAGGCAAATATGGAAGGTGAATGGCTAGGATACAGGAATATTTGTATTCACATAGAAAATTGAAAAAGTTCCAAAAAATAAAAATAAAGAATTCAAACATTTTATGTAAAATGATGTAGGTTTCTAGCTATAGCAACTCAATTGAGATGATAATTGAATATTTTTGTAAACTCTCATGCTCTAAAGAAGAGAGTTGTGATTTTTCAAGGATGGGGGATCCAAGTACAACCCCTTGTTCTATAGAAAAAAAAAATATTGAACCATAGCTTAAATTTCTTAATTTTTATTTTCTAAATAGAAATTAAGAAACTTAGGCTATGGTTCAATGGTTAAGACATATGGGCAACTTAGCACGTCAAGGTTCAAATACCAGTAGTATAAAAAGGCTTGTCTGGATTAATGTATCTAATTGATGTTAAAGGAAAGGACACCCCTTTCAAAACCTTTAAAAAAAATCATTTATTGTTTGTCAAATAAATGGAATCTATGTTTAAGACGTAATAAAATAAAATACTTTGATAAGGAGTATTGTGTTTCCTTTTAAACCACACAAATATTATTGGACCATAACAAATATAGTTTGGTTGAACATATTAAGTATATATATATAATATTTTATTATATATATTCACATATATTATATTTTATTAGATAATATTTGATTAAATTTTATTTTATAAAGTTTTTTATTTTTTATATTTTTGTCAGGAAGACAAAAAAAATATTTTCTAATTATTATTTTTATAAAATTTTTGTTGAAGAAAAAATTCAAACTATAGATTAATGTTATTATTTTTAATAGGTTATATGAGATTGAAACAAACTATGCCCCCTCATTTCAGTCCAAAACAGACTAGAAGCACTACCAAGCCTCTGATAGATTATGGAAGTGAAAGAAAGAAAGGGAGAATATCTACAACATAGCACTATAGAATGAGAATCAATAAAGAAATTGCAAACGAAAAGCAAAGAACATTGTTACAGCAAGCTATTCCTGGCCAAGATAATAGCAAAATTGACAAACCCCCTTTGGATCAAGGAAGGGGGCGGGGAAAAAATATCAAATAGTCTAAATGAAGGTTCTCTCATGGAATGTGAGAGGCCTAAATGGCCCATCGAAACAAAGGATGGTGAAGTCTATAAGGAAGGATTGGAATCCTACTATTATTTTTCTTCAAGAAACCAAAACAGATGTGGCACAATCAGCACTTATATCTAGAAGGATTTGGAAGCAAGGGGAAGTGGCCTTTCAATAGGCAAGAGGAGCATCTGGGGGCCTCATGATCTTATGGGATCCTATTAAAATAGAAGGAAGTATTATTCAAGAAAATGAAAGAGTCTTAAGCGTATTATTTCATGATTTTTATACTAATAAGAATTGGATTATGTCAAATGTTTATGCCCCCACCTCTGTCCAAGTGTAGTCTAAACTATGGGAGATTTTAGGGCATTTGAGCCAAGATTTTAAAGACATTCCTTGGGTGATTGGGGGAGATTTCAATACCCCATTTACCCATCTGATAAGAAGGGAGGATCTGGGTTACCCTCAAGGAGCATGGAGGACTTCAATGAATTCATTAAAACAAATGAATTGATGGATGTAAGACTAAAAGGAGCCAAATTTACATGGAGTAACAAGAGGATAGGAAGTCAGCTGATTCAAGAAAGGTTGGATAGGTTTTTTTTATCCAAGGAAGCTACAACAATGTTTGGTGATTCAACATTACAAGCCCTTCCTAAATGCGCTTCAGACCATAATCTTATTCTATGGGAGGCATTTCAGGCTAACTCCTTTAAAAATCCATTCAGATTTCTATCAATGTGGGTTAAACATTTGGACTTCAAGAAATGAATAGAGGAATGGTGGCAGTAGCCTATCCAGGGAAGTGCTTCCTTCAAACTATCTCAAAAACTTAAGATGGTGAAAAACAACCTTAGAATATGGAATAAAGAAGTCTTTGGAAATATTTTTGAGAATAAGAGAGCAGTGGGGGAAAAAATGAGAATAATAGAAAGCAAAATCCAAAATGGAACCTATGATGAGGTGACAAGGACTGAAGATAAGGAAACCCTTTGTGAGTTTTATAATATTTTAGCTTGTGAAGAGATGTATTGGAGGCAAAAATCAAGGGCATTATGGCTAAAGGAAGGGGACTCTAATTCAAAAATTTTCCATGTTACCACATTGAGCAATAGAAGAAACAATAATATTAGAAATTTAACTAAGGTGGATGGATCCTCAACTCAAAATATTCAGGAGATCAGGGAAGAGGCTGTTAATTTTTTTAGTTCATTATTGGGTGAAGAACGGGCCTGTAATGCCCAAGCAAAGGACTCTCTCCTTCAATTCATTCCACAACTCATTGATGAAACAATTAACGAGTCTCTTATAGAAGATTTTTAAGACAAAGAGATCAAGGAGGCTTTGTTTAACATGGATCCTGATAAAGCTCCTGGGCCGGATGGGTTTTCGTCACAGTTTTTCCAAGTTTGTTGGGTATTGCTGGAGTAGAAGTTATTGCTGCAATCAAGGAGTTCCAAAGTTCAAATAATATTCCAAGGGGTTTCAATTCAACTTTAATTGCTTTGATCCCTAAAGGCCCCAACCCCAAGACTATGGCTGACTTTAGGCCGATTAGCTTGTGTAATATATCCTATAAAATTTTGTCCAAAGTTTTAGCCAACCGTTTGAAGAAAGTTCTACCGGTTATCTTTGATCCAAGTCAAGGAAGTTCTGTACAAGGAAGATCAATCTTAGATGGAGTTATTACTGTTCATGAGGCTCTTCATACAGCCGCTCAGACCAAAAAAGCAGCCATGGCTTTAATGTTAGACATGAACAAAGCTTATGACAGGATAAATTGGGAATTCCTAGAGGTAGTTTTATTAAAATTTGGCTTCAACATGAAATGGGTCAAGTTAATAAGAAAGTGTATTTTTAAGCCTTGTTTTTCAGTTTTGGTTAATGGGTCTACTGCAGGTTTTTTTCAAAGCAAATGTGGTCTAAGAAAAGGATATCCCATAAGTCCTATCTTGTTCATCATTGTAGCTAAGGCCTTGGGAAGAACCATTAAGGCATCAACGGTAGCTGCACTCATATCAGATATCAAGGCCACGTTGCTAACTACCTCGATGACACATCAACAATTTGTTGATGATACATTGCTACTGACTTTGGATTCTGTGGTTGAGGCAAGAAGGATTAAAAATATTCTCATAATGTATGAAGAAGTAGCTAGACAAAAAGTGAATTTTGATAAGAGCAAACTTTATTTCATCAATACCCCCATTCCTAGGCAAAACAACATAGCAAGGATCATGGAATGTCAGATTGCATCCCTTCCCACATCCTATTTAGGTATTTCCCTATTTACGGGGAAACTTGAAGGATCAATGTGGAACATAGTTCTGGAGAGGATCCAAAAAAAGCTAGCAGGTTGGAAAGGACATATGTTATCTCAATCAAGAAAAGTAGTTTTAACTATGGCTTCACTTCAAAGTATACCCGTTTACTTCCTATCAGTCTTCAGAGCTCCCAGCAAGGTGTATCACAAAATTAAGCAGCTTCAAAAAAAATTTCTCTGGTTAGGGACTGAGGATAAAAAAAGGATCCATTTAGTGGGTTGGAACAAGGTTTGCAAACCTAAATATGATGGGGGGTTAGGATTGAGGAGAGTTGCTCATATCAATACAAATCTGTTAGCCAAACAAGCATGGCGGTTATTGACTAAGGTCAATAATGAATGGACTACCATAGTTAGGAGGAAATACCTCCAAGGTGTGAACTTCCTTAATGACAACTTTACAAGTAGGGGGTCTACTTTTTGGAAGGCAATCCTCACGACTAGGGATCTTGTCAAGAAAGGTCTTAGATGGATTCTATAAAATGGGCAAACAATAGACTTTTGGAAGGATCGGTGGGTGAGAGCTAAGGAGTTATCCCAGAATCCTCATTTGGCTAGGATTCAAGAGCATATGGAGCAGCATATTGGGAAGAAGGTTGAAAATTATATGTGGCAGGATATAAATATCAACTGGTGGAAACACATCAGATTACAGGGTTTTGAAATGGAGTCTGAAGAGCTTTATAAAATTTTAACTCAACAAATTATTCCCTCTAGAGAGGATGAAGATCATATTTTTTGGGTTGAGACTGAAAGTGGTGACTTCAAATTTAAGTTTACCTATAATTTTATTCTCAATGTGGAAGGTCAACAATTTCAACCGAGTTTGGTTTGGATCAAAGGCTTAATTCCTAAAATATCCTTTTTTCATGGCTGGTGATTCAAGGAAAAATCCTCACTATGGAAAATATGTTATCCAAAGGTATGGTTATTGCTAACCGTTGCTACATGTGCAAGGTAGGATGGGAGACAACCCAACACTTGTTTATGGAGTGTCCGATAGCGGAGTCCATCCTGGATGAACTTTTCCAAGCCTTTAGGATCTCGTGGGTTAAGCCTACTCTTATATTTGAAGTGTTCCATCAATGGCCTCAAACCTTTGTTAGCCTAAAACTTAAGTACCTATGGAAAATCTGTTGACATCATTTTCTCTGGCAGATTTGGCTAGAAAGGAACCATAGAGCCTTTAAGGATACCATTCACAACCCAAAAACCATCCTCAACAGGATTATTGTCTTTGCGAAAGAAAACCTTAGCACCTTAGTGGATGAGAACCACTCAATTCTTCCCCAAGAAAAACAATTAGCTCGGGCCTTAGGTATTGAGGAAAAACCTTCCATTCCTTTGCCCAATCCCAAAAATGGGATTTCTTGGGAGCCACCCCCCAGGGTTGGTTTAAACTAAATTTTTATGGTGCAGCCAAGGAGAACCCGGGAAGAGCTAGAGCTGGAGGAATAATCAAGGATTATCAATGAAATCTGGTCAAGGCCTTCGTTGAACCATTGGGAATCAGAACTAATAATGAAGCAGAAGCTAGAGCCCTTTGGAGAGGGTTGTAAGTAGCCCAAGCAACTCAAGGTAACTTGATGATTGAAGGTGATTCTATGAACATCATCAACCTATTAACCAATGACAAAAAATCTCCATGGAGAATCGAGGGAGTCATCCATGAAGGAGAATCGAGGGAGTCATCCATGAAGTGAGGATCATTTTTATGGCAAGACAGAATAGGAGAGCTCATCACATGTACTGTGAGGCCAACATGTCAGCTAACAAATTAGCCAACATAGGTGTTGATGTTGGTAGTTTGGTGACATGGACACAAGGTGTGCCACGTGAAGTGGAAAACATTATTAGTCATGAAAAGAAACCTACCCATTAAGGAGAAATATGAATGGGTGTTATTTCCCCATGGAGCTGGTAATAACTATGGGGTTTCCATCTAAATCATACCAAATTGGAAATGAAGGTAACAGGGTGTAAGCCTTGGAAGATTTCGATAGAGAATAGGAAATGGGCAAGAAACAGGTTTCACAAGTGCAAAGTTCCAAACTTCAATTCCTGTCAATGTAAGTAATGTTTACAGTTATGTTAGGGTATGGGTGTGCTTTGTTAGTAAGGTGTTTTAGGGGATTCAACACAATTTTTGGTAAGAAAGTTTCAAGGATGACTAGGATCTACAATCTCAGTAGAAGGCTGGATATTGTAATATGTTTCGGGTTAACCTGAAAAACCCAGTAATTAATGAAGACTTTTATTTTCCAAAAAAAAATATGAGATTGAAACAAGCTTCACTTTTATTACACCATGATCACATAGTGGAATTACAACAACTTGGCAATTATACATGTATCATTTGGTAAGCTTTGAACCTTGGTCTCCTCAAAAGTTGAGGAATTTAACCAATTGAGCTATTGCCATTTGATTAGGTTAATATTATTATTATAGTTTTTATTATCTAATAATTTTTGGCACTATCTATTCCTTTATCTTCATTCCTATAAAAAAATATACACTACCTTGGATATGTTGTGTTTCTAGAAGGGATAACAATGGATCTAGTAAAGATAAAAACTATTTTAGAGTGGTTGATGCTAAAAATTATTTATGAGATTCAGAGTTTTATGGGGCAGGTAGGGTACTATAATATGTTCATGGAGGGGTTTTCCAAAATAACTAACCCTATTAGATATCTTTAGAATAGATTAAAATGATTTAAATAGACCAAGGTATGTGAGCAATATTTTCAACTCTTTAACGAGAATATGACTATATAATCAGTCTTAAAGGTACTTGAACCCAATGGGAATTTCATAGTCATAGTAGATGCTTCAAGAGAAGGGTTTGGTGGAGTGCTCATGCAGGATGGGTGAGTGATACCTTATGAATTCCATAAACTCAAAATTTATGAACAAAACTTTGCTTCTTATGAGTTGGAGTTGGTAGCAATAGTGAATACACTTTATATTTGGAGGCACCATTTTATGGAAACACATTTTAAACTTAATTAGACCACCAAGGGTTGAGTTACATCTTCACACAACCTAACTTAAATGCTAGGCAACTGATATAGATGCATTTTTGCAAATATGATTTTTGGTATCAATTATATTAAGGGGAATGAAATTAGATTAGGGAATGATTTAAGTTGAAGGGTGAACATATTAGCTTTCATAATTATGAGAACCAATTTTAAGGAGGAGGTGATGAACCAATTAGAGGAGGATGCATACTATAAAATGGTTCATGTTACCTTATTCATAAACATAGAATATCACACGTTTGATGGATATAATTTAGATTCTAATGGATTACTTAGGTTTAAAGCTTGCATGTATATACCTAATGATAGAAACCTAAGAGAAATAACATTGAACGAGGCACATTGTGTTCCATATCCAGGGTAACTACGTATAACAAAGATGGTGACAAACCTAAAAAGACTATTTTTGGCTTAGATGAAAAAGTGATGTAGCAATCTCTATTGCAAAATACCTAAAGTAGTAATAAATTAAAGTTAAGCATAGAATATTACATATCGATGATATCCATGAATGGAAATGATAGACTATTAACATGGATTTTATGTAGGGACTACCCTTTTAAAAGAATCAACATGATGCCATTATCATGGTTGTTGACAAGTTAATAAAGGTAGCATAAATTATACTAGGGAATCTTATGGATGACACTCCTATTTTGATAAAAATATTTTTGTAGGAAATTATCATATTGCATAGGGTTCCAAAAATTAAAATCATGGATAGGGATACAAAAATGACTTCTAAATTTTAGTAGGCCTTGATTATAGCCTTAGGTATAAGTCTTAACATCAACTCTTTATACCACCCAAAGAAGTATGGGCAAATCAAAAGAGTAAATCAGGTCTCATAAGCCTTACTTACAATGTATTTCATGGATCAACAATAATAATGGGAGGAATACCGACAATTGGTTGAATTTATCTACAACTATTATTATTATTAAAGAATAGGAATATCTCCTTTTAAATACCTATATGGAAGAAAATATGGGACACTCCTTAATTGGGACAAAGTGGAAGATATATTGATTGTTAGATTGGATACGTTAAGAGAAATGGAAGAGTAGATAAAATAAATAAAACAATGGCTAAAAAAGGCTACAAATAGACATAAAAGCCATGCTAATGGAAACCAAACACAAGATAATTTGTAGTAGGAGATAAAGTTTCCCTTAGAGTTAAACCCTATAAAAGTTTTCTTAAGTTTGGTAAATTTGCTAAGTTTGTTCCTAGGTTTATGGGACCCTTTGAGATACTAAAAGTGGCCATGTATCAACTTACTCTACCTCTTACAGTTTCCTATATTCATGATATCTTCATGTTTCACCATTAGAACCCCATCATATTGATGTATCAGATATTTTAGATTAGGAATCACTACATTTTTTGGACCCATATATGCTTCTAGTTTAACTAATTAGAATTTTAGATACATGTAGGCTACAACTAAGGAATAGAAAAATATCTTGTTATAAGGTCCAATGGGACTAGTAATATGAAGATAGTGCTAATTGGGATAATACCGAGGAGTTTTTTAAACTTAAATATTTATTTTTTTATTTGAATATAACTATAGTAGAAATTATTTTAACAAAAAAATATGTACAAAATACCTATGTTTTCTTGCTTGGAGTTAGGTACTAGAAAGGATAAGAAATTTTAAAATATACTACAACAATCAGCTATCAACTATATTTTAAAGTTTTTTGTTTTGAATGATAAAATTTTAATGACTATTTTCTTATCTAGTAATCAAGAAACTGAATCTTTCTAGAGGGGAAGTATGTCACATCCTAAAATTGTGTAAGTTAACACGATTACTATTTATATAAATATAATGATGTGGGTTGTTGAAAATCATTAAATTATTTTTAAATGTAATTTTTTTATATGATTTGATCATATTGATGTAAATAGACTAACTTGCAAATTTCTAGTGAAGTGTTGATAGGTTACTCTATAGAAGCTAAGAGGGAAAATGTATCATCTAGGATAAGGAAAAAGATTTAAAATAAACAAACAACTTAGAGAGATCCACATATACATGCACATCATTTAATGTGATAAAATTCATTTTGAAATGTGTGGTTGTTGATTATTCTTTAAAAATGTTTTTTGGATATTTTCTTGTAAAAGCATCAAGATAGTTGTCGAGTCTTGATATTCTAAAGAAGTAATTGAATTCTTGTACATAAATATGCTTTATATATGCATTATAGTGACTATTTCTAAATGCAGTTTAGTTGAATTTTAATTGGTGTTCCAATCTAATGATTCCTTCAATTATGACTTTATGTTTTCAAAAGATTATCTTAACGTTTTTTATTTCAAGGTTGTTGAAAGAGGGATATGGATGTTAATTAGTCCTAAACCACCATGTAATATACCAATCCCTCTCCAATCTTGTAAAAGTGACTTAAAAAAATTAAACCTTTCTTCTAAACACCAAATATTTTAATATTTTCTTTTCAATTAGTCATCTTATTTTAGGGGGAAGGTTTTTCTTGGTGATCACTTTGGAGGAAGATGTGATTGAATTTTAGTGAGGAATATTTGAACATTGAGTGAAACGGTGAGTAGAGTGGCATCATGGTACCCCTTCCCTTTATTTGCTTGAAACTTATCCATGTATGGTAGTAGAATCTAAAACCTTGAAGGAAAATAATATTCGGGGTTGTCTTTCATTATTTGGGAGGGTTTATTTTAAGGGATATTAGGCTTGTGATACAATATTAGAAAAATAATATAGATAAAGAATCAAGTACAAATTAGAAGTAACATATTCAAGTCAAGTCCCTTACATTATTTTCTTTTTATTAGCTTTCTTGTGAAAAGTAATTTGTTACAAACTTTGTTACTTAAATACTTTTTATTAAAAATGGGTATGAAGGAATTGAATGCATGAAAGAAAAATTATGGTAGGTTTATAGAACATATTTATTCTCACTACTTGTATGAGCTCCAATTTTGAAAAGGTTATTTCAATAAAACTCTAATATATGCTTGTATTTGAATCTTCTTGAAGGGTTTTAGAGTTTTGCATCAATGCATTTGGTAAACCTCCTTTCCACATTGAGTATGTTGTAGCCGAGTATTTGAATATGTTTGACTCCTTTATGATTGAGGGTGGAGGTGTCCATTACTCACATGACTTAGTTTCACTTGGAAGGAGATATGCATATGTGTATTTTATTTTCAATCTGAACTTGATTATCTAAAAGAAAGTGTCTAAGTTGGGCTTGGGTCAAATAGGTTAATGGAATTTGAGTAGATGTAGTATTAGGAATCCATTATTAGTAGAGAAAATTTTATACAGACTTTTATTTTGATATCCCTAGTCATTGCATTTGTACTACTATAATATTATTAAGGACTGTTGTATTTTATAGTCAAGGTATTTATTTTTGTGTTTAAGTTAGTTTTGCATAAATACAATTTATTGTTAGGGTACCTTTCTATAATGCTTAAGTTGTTCTTTGGGTAAGGTGGTATTGTATTATGGAATGATTAATTTGATTTTTAAAGAGAGATATAATACCCTACATCTCTTCTATCCTGCAAAGAGCAACATAATGTTTGGTTTTATTTTTTTATATATTATTTATTGACCATGTTATTCAATCATGTTATAGAAAAATGCATGGGTTGTGAATTTATCAAATGTATCATATTTGATATCTTGAGGTCATTGAGAACACTTACTGAAAAAATGTAAATATCTTTGATGAGCTTAGGATGATAGAATCATAATATTTGTCATGACTATAAAATTGTGAAATATATGATAATGTATTATTAGAGGAAAATTTTATGTTTATAATATTTGTTGATGGTTGAAGTTGCTTGATTTTGTGACTCATAAATATATATGTCATTATGCTATTAGATAATATGAACTGGTTGATATACATAATCATGATTGTATGTCTTCATGCTTGCATGGGAAATGAACTGCTATTAGCTGTGTTAATTTAGTAGCTTGTATATATGTGTCTTCATTCCTTGAGATAAAATTGTTGATGGTTATAATTATTGGTTTATACCCAAGGCAAGATGATAACTATAACTAAAGCATGTTCCTCTAGGTACTGATTGGTACCTCATACTATTAGGTCATTGTTGGTTGCTAAAAGATGAATAAAATGGAAAAGTAAAAATATATGATTGTCATTATATCAAATTTCTTGTGATATCATGTTCATGACTGCATGCTTGTATTTTTTAAAGTGTGGAATTGAAAGACCATTATATATGGATAAAGAGAAGGTAAAAAAATTTGACTTGTGCACCATGAACTAGGTATAATAGTTGGCTCATGCATTTATAGGAACCACTTTCACCAATAGAAGGGTGGAATGCTATAAGTATGTATAATTGTAGAATTATGTTATTTGAATACACAATAGCTATATCACCTAAGTAAAAGTTGATCACTATAGTAGAAACTAGATCTACTTGTGAGTATACACTCGTAAGTTCTATGGAAATGATCCATCTATAATTGATGCATTTATATTGAGATAATCTCTCTAACTAGATTGGTTTTGCATATCTACCCCTTTGTAGAGGGTCAAAACCTCATTTGTGAAGTTAATATAGGGAAATTCTTGATAATACATTTTAGTTTATTGGAAAAGTGCCTAAATTATACCTTCCATATATCACAAATGCTAACAAAAGGTGATCTTCAGCCAAGAAATTAGACGATAGCTCACTTTATGTATATATTATATACTATATGTGGTAAATTGTTCAAAATACTGATTGTATCATTGTGTAATAAAAATCCCTATGATAACCTAAGCAAATAATATTGCTATGAGTATAGACTTATGTTTCCTTGTGTCAAGGATAAGTACAATTTGTAATTGGTTGATGGCCAATTTTTATGTTTAGACTCTAAATATCATATTGACCTTTCTCATAGTTGAACATCATACTAATGAATCATATATTATATTTTTAGACCTTGTTGTTATGACTATTTATTCTTAGTACCAAATATTTAATAAAAATTATGTTCTTTTAATAATGTATGAATCCATAATATTACATAAAGACTAGTCATACTACAACATCATAACAATTTTTGTTCGCTCAAAATAATAAATTATGTTCAAAAAGTTATTAATTATACTCTAAGAACAAATATTCAATATGAATTCTATCCCATTTAATGATGAAGTGTGATATCCTTACTACCAAATAGTGTCTGGTAGTCACACTATATCATCAAATTTTTAATAGAAATTCTATTCTACTCAATTGAAGATGTATGAATTCCTTACCAACAAATGTTGATTGGTCACACCATAGTATTAGAGATTCATTATAAATTTTATTTTAGTAATGATGTGTAAATCCTTAGTATATGATAAATAGTTAATCATAAAGCTTCAATATGACATGTATTCTACTTAAGTAATGATGTATATCTCCTTTTATTGATTCATCATGCTTTACCAACAAATGTTTAATTCCTTATACTTATAATTGATTGTATGAATTACTACTCTCAAGTTAATGATGAGTTATGGTTTAATGTTTGATTATCCAAAATAACTCTGTGTGATGAATTTATGTGATTCCTTATACGATAGTTTTCTATATTTATTCCATGGTGAAAACTTGACCTTGTATGAACTAGCAATAAATTCCATGAAGAGTAAAATATCAATTTCTAGTTTTACTTATGAGTTATTAGTAAAGGTTCAAACTTGATCATTGAAAAAAATTGAGTAATGTTATATTAGTTGCTTAGTTTTAAATAAAAATAGAAAAAATTGGAAAGGATAATTTTGTTCATGAACTCCCTTTTTGATTAGCATAAAATATTTGTGACGTAGGAAAATACACCAAACTTACTTAAAGTCATAGAATAACAATCAAAATTAAATGGTTATGAAGTACAACCCCTTCACTTGGTCAAAAACATTAAAGGAATGATATTTTTTGGTTCTATCTTGGTATATAGATAGAAATGAGAAAATTACTTCAAAGGTATGATTTTGCAAAATGTTGAAGTGTTGAAATAAGGTTTTTATGGGTTGGGTATAGCCATAGAAAGAGGATAAGGATTAATGAAGATAGAAAGAGTAAAAATTATGGTTCAATAGTTCATGTTATCCTTCATCATCAATTTTAAATGAAAATAGAGATGATAAGGGAAAATAAAGGTCTTTCAATTAATAGCATGGTTACATGAAATGAAGGAATTAATTTCAAATTTATCTTGAATCAAAATTAAATATGGTGCAATGGCTTCTTAAATAGATTGAAAAATATTTTTTTCTTGCTATTTATGGAGATATAAAATAAGTGTGTTGTTACATATGGTATAAAATCCCATTTAAAAATCTAGGGCCTAATAGGTTTACTAATGTTGAAATACATTATTTTATGTAGGAAAATGGCTAAAATAAATCCCTTAGTCAAAATCAGTGAGGGAACTAACATTATGGATAAACTTTGGATCCTTATGCATGAAATGTATAAAGGAATAATGGTATTAAAAATAAATGTCAAGGTGGACTAGACAAAAAAGGAAATTCTTATATTAATAATGTGGAACCTTTTTAATATTGAGATGGTAGGAGGGACAAATGGGCATCTACACAAGTAGAAGAGGGTTATTATGAATACCAAATGCACCAAAGGGCCCACTTTGAAATACAGTTGTCCAAAAATCTCAATAAGACTGCTCCTCTAAAATATGATGGTAAAACCATTGAGGATATAGCTGAATCTTGTCTTATTAATATGAGTAAATATTTTGAACTACAATATTTTATAGAAGAAACAAAGGTTGTTAGGTAGCAAACCAATAAATAGATGAAACAACATCTTGGTAGGATAACCTAAAGGATAAGAAATATTTGAAAGCTGAAAGTATCACTTTGAAGCAACTCATAACTTTATTTTGTTAGTAATGGTTGCCCTAGTTGTATTTTGAACAAAAAATAATGGAGTTTCATAACCTAGGTCAAGTAAGTTTAATTATGACCCAATTAGTGGGGAAAGTTTCATGGAACTTATGAAATGTTTTCCACAATACCAAAAATGCAAGAACTCTAGGATTATGAAGTTTATTATGAGTTTGAACCCACAAATAAGAGTTGATATGGATTTACATAACCCTTTAACCATAGAGTAGGTATTTGAGAAGGCCATTAAAAAAAAGCAAAAAATACAAATAATATCTACATATCACAAGGAGTTAAAGAAGAAATAAAATATAGTTCAAAAATAACCCACTCCTCCTTTCAAGAAAAAATTCTAAAAGGTAAACCTTTTAATCATAATGGTAATTAAAGGAAAAGTGGAAAAGAAGAATTTTAGAAATGTGAAACCAAACTGACAACAATCTAAACATAAGAGACCATAAGAATATCAAAATGGTAGAAAATTGCAAAAAGTGGCCCAAGGATGGTTGTTTTACTTACAATGAGGATCATTATGCAAACCAATATCCTCAAAGAAGTAATAGGTCAAGTGTTAAATCACCTACACAACCTTAATAGTAGCCTCATTGAACTCATGTAACAATGGATAACTAGTAGACAAAGCATCAAAATGTACCCCTCTAGACATCACTTATAATATATAAAATTATTATTGCTATACTAATTAATGCTGGTGTGACTGAAAGTTTTATTTCTCCATATGCTTTAACTAAAATGAATAGAAACATGTATGTCTATTATATATGGAAATTAAGTAGAAAAATATTAGAGGAATGTCTTTTTATGGTTGAGTCAAAATTTTATAACTTCACCATAGAAGTAAACTTGTATGTGGCTTAAATGGGATCTTATGATGCCATTATAGAAATTAATTGGATTTGCAAACACAGGGTCAACATCAACTATTTTTTTATCTTTGGATATAGAAAAAGTGTTGGAGTCAACCCTTGGGTTCAAAACTCAACTAAATCCCTCACCCCATCCAAAGCCTAATGCAATAATTAATACTATGTGGGAACCCCTCTGTGGATGGATAAATTTGAATTTTATGGGGCCTCTAAAGGTAATCCTGGGCCAACTGGAGTGGATAGTGTTATTATAAATTCAAGTGGTGAAATATTGTTAGTCTTTGTTGAAAAGCTAGGTTTCCAAACCAACCATTTTTTGGAAGTGAGAGCGCTCTTCCAAGGTGTCTCACAATTGGAGTCACTAGATTGCTAGAAGGTTATTATTGAAGGTGATTATCTCAATATCATAAAAATATTCAAAGGCACTCATATCCCATCTTGGACCATCAAAAACCTTTTAGCATAATATTAGAGAATAATCCAACCTCTTGAAATAGTTAAAATTAAGCATGTGTTTAGGGAAGGAAACAACTTTATGGATATTTTTTCCAACTTGGGTCTGTCTCAAGAAGACATCACTATCTGGCGAGAAAACTTCCCAGTCGGGTTGAATCATCTGGATAATGAAACTAGACATGAGTAGTTCCATTTGTAGCACCCCCTTAAAATTAGAGTTGGGCCTCCGCTTCCTTGGTTGTTCATGTCTGCGATTTTAGTTTAAATTACCTCTATAATTTGTATTTGAATGTAACACTAGTTTGCACCCTCAATAGGAGGGGCTAGGATCAAAAGTGGAAAAGGTACAGGTGGAAAATTATCCTCTAAAAAATAAGGGAATATCAAGTGGAAGCTAGCCCATTGGTGCTACCTGCTCCCATATTTAAAGCTGATCCCATTATTTACCACTAAAGAGAGAAATTCTAGCTTGAGGTGGAGGAATCATAGGTGACATATTTTTATTAGTAGCAAGATAATTTATGAACCCAAAATGGGTGTGAAAGGTAACCATCATCACCTAAGGTGGGCAAATTTTCCATGTGCATATTTGTATGACATGCGTGTCAGTTATTTTGGGATAGGTGGTGCTAAACATGTCAACAATTATTTTTTGGAGAGGCTTTGGGAGGTGAACATGGATGTGCTATGGTTAGGCTTATACTGTGGTCTAGGGTCCACTAGGAGGATGGACAAGTCAAATATTCATAAGTGGGCTAACTTGATTAGACTAGAAAGGAGGCTCTTTCCCATGTCAATCTTGTGAAAGTTGAGATGGTGTCATGGCACCCATGCTACATGTGTTCCTTGCTAGAGTTTTGTGAGCATGTGTAAGGAGTAATTTCCATGGCCCATGGTTATCACCACCCTTCAGCTTAGAATAGGGTACTAGGAATCCATAATAATCGATCCCTCATTCAAAAAGACTTTGATATTTCTTGGAAATATTAACAAAGCATTTTTTTCTTGACTCAAATCCTAGTATGAGAGATGGCATTAAGGTGGTGAGCGAGAAATTAGATAGTTCAATTATAGAAGTACCTACCATCCCAACTAGTCATGTGGTTTGGAAAGTTATCCATTTTCTTTACTTCTTAAGCTGTTTTACGAGTATTCAAGGCCACGGGTTGTAAGGGATGTTAGAAATTATAACCTTTATTAGGTAAATTTTAATCCTTCAAGCGTATTCATATTTCAAGGTGGTGAGGAATTATATTGGGGTGGTGGTGATTTTATTGGAGTCAAGGGTATGATTTAGAGTATCAAGAGCTACGTCAGAGGTACCCTTGAAAGCATGGCTTCCTTGATTATGGAACCAAGTTCACTGGTAGTATATGAGGACGTAAGGAATATCCTAAAATAGGCAATATCCTATAATGTTTATTGAAATTTGTTGGGAAGCATAGAGAAATGGCCAAGCATATGGCCTATTCATGGCATAATGGGAAGGTCATGGTCAGGACCCTAAAACTTGAAATCAATATCACCCTAATTTTTGAGGTGATGGGTTTGCCAATGGACAACTTTGTGTATAATAGAAAAACATTCTCTCACTAGGGAATATTAAATTTTATTAGGTGAGGATGAAGAGTTAGTAAGAATTCAAAATGGGTTCAAATGAGCTTTGTTGAAATCACCCTAGGACAAAGTTGCATTAGTATTAATGTAATAATTTACATTGGATGATAACCATGATATTCTTAGACGCTTCCATTTCATGTTTCTAAAAATTCTACACCATAAGAGGTTAATGAACACCCCCTCTTTCCTTTTTCAGTCCATGTCCAGGTCAATGAGAAGAGTTAAAAAGGAGTTGTCCCTGACCCAATCCACTGGGGATTAGCAAAAATAATGTTCGACCACATGGTTAATATCATAGGCCTATATAGGGAGGACATCCTGAACTCCCTCACAAGAGTTTCGATTCTTATCGTGAATTACCTAAAATCCTCCAATTTAGAGAGAAGTGAATCGATAGGTTAGGAAGTTATAAATGATACCCTAATTTTGAGGTCTGCAACCAAGGATGTGGATTCTCCCTAGAAGGGGATGGGATGTAGTGAAGAGAGTACCAAGCATTCCAAGCAACCAGTGGTTAAGTTGACCAACTCTATAAAAGCCCCTTTGTGTGTTGAGGATTCTGATTCAAAGGAGTTTATCTAGCCTACCAAGAAAGCCAAACTTATTATTGGTGCGAAAAACATGAAAAAGGTGCTAGAGAATTAAGCCTAAGGTTTGGGCTCTTCCTCTAAGTTATTCAAGTGGACACTCCTAAATTTACAGAAGTATTTTATAGATTCTATGTAGGTAATGATCTCTTATACAAAAGAAATTTTGGTTCTTATGGTTTGGAAATAGTGGGAGATGAAATAATAAGAAGCTAACAAGGGTGCTAGGCCTAGTGAGATTAAATATTGATTTTTGGCATCTTGCCTATAGTTTTTATTTTGTTTAGTGACATCGTTGTCTTATTTTGTTTGTATGTTTGACCCTCCCCTGCATGGAGGCTTTTTTCTTTTTTTGGGTTAGTCTAGTCTCCTTTGGTTTTAATTTTTGGGTTGTTACACTGGTTCATCTGAGGAGATCGTTAGTCTCCAGGATGGGATGTCCTCTTTATGTTTTGTTCTTGCTTCTACCTTCCTTGCTTCTCAAGGAAGGTTAGCTAGTTCCTTTTTATAAAAGGTTTAGGGTCCCTTTCAAAACCCCTTCTACCACCTAATAAAAAAACATCTATTTTTTTAAAATAGTAGAATGTATGGATAATTATGGGTATAATACTACCATACAAGGGTTCCTAAACCTATTACTTCAAGGTAAATTTCTACCATGTATCTTAAAAAGGCTCAAAGAAATGGATGCTTTTTGTATGTGATAAATATAGTTGAATTGAAGAGGAAAAACTCCTATTTTTGAGGATTATCCCTTTAGAAATGTTTTTTTTTTAATTTACCAAAAAAACCCCTTGCGGGGCTGCCTTGGTTTGAGAAACCATGACCAGGGGGTTCTACACCATCAAAATCACCCGAGAGTTGTGCTTGGCCCTGACCACACTAGCATTATCAACTAGATTTTGAGCACCCTATATGCATTTCGTAGGGTGGATATTCAAACCAAGGAACTTCCTTGGAGGATTGCCCTACCCCCTCCAACTTACCTACAACATGTGGGTCCCTTTTGAAATGAATATTAGGATGCAGTTTTTGTTAGCTTTTGATGTAGAAAGTAATGGGAGATAGCAATCACAAGATGCAAAATAATATGACATAAAGTAAATTTGTGAGATGACTTAAAATATACTATAAATAGAAATTATGGAAATGTATACAAAGTATCTATGGAGGAAATGAACACTCCATGAATAAATCTATTGTTCAAGAATGAGCTTTGAGCATATCACACTCTATCACATTACATCACACTCTGCTACATCACACTCTGCTACATCACATAACATTGTTCTACACTACTTCCTATTGCTATATAATTCTCTATTTCTATGGCCCTTTATATAGAAAAATAGGTTCCTTGGTCAACACTCTACCTAGTTGTGCAAGGAACAACTTGCACATATAGAGCTTGCACATTGAAACTTGTGCATTTATTACATTGCATGAAGTAACTAGATAACTTCCCCCTAAAGTAATCTAATGTCCTAAGTATGTACCAAGAAAGGTATATTTACATGATCCAAATGATGTAATATAATATATTTCTAACACCCCCATGTATTACATTATTTGGATACTGAAGACTTCAGTCTTCAATGTGGATCTTCTTCCATTGGATAATGGAATTTGTATTCTCCTTCATTGCTTACTGTGATCAGGTTCAGTAGATAATCTGTGTCTTTTGTTAGTCTTACAATGACACTGAGAGGGGGGGTGAATCAGTGTAGCTCTTTAAACTTGAATTTACAGCTCTTAATACCGCAGCAATTAAAACTAATTACTAGATACAACAAGTATAACAACAGAGCATCACACAACACAAGATTTAACGAGGTTCACCAATGTGGCTACTCCTCAAAAATTGACTGCTTGGACTACCATCCAAATCCAGCCTTTGCAAAGCACCAACTTTACAATCAATTTACCAGCACCAACTGGAAGGAGCACCAACCCCTATGATGCCAAGCACCAACTTGGACTTCAATTCTGAATCTATAAGTTTGATAGTAAGATACCTTTGCTTTTGCAAGACCCTGACTGGTCTTCTTCACCTTTGCGTTCTCTACGCACTCTCTCTATGCAATCACTTCGCACACTCTACTTCATTACAGTCGAACTTCATGATCGTCTTCTCCCTTTTGCGCACTCTACTCTCTTTGCAAATTTTACACTTAGCACGATTCGACATGACTTGCTCTCTATGCACAATGACCGTATTGCTCACACATTTCACACTACTCAATTCTCCAAACAACCCTCCTTTTATAACAACATTTTCATGATGAAAACCCTAATCTTAGTCGACTGTAAACCCTAATCTTAGTCGGCTTTCATAACAACTGTAAACCCTAATTTTAGTCGGTTGTCATCGGACTTCATCGGCTTCAACTCAACCATGAAAATACATGTCACGATATCATGACACTTTTTCTTTCTCTCTCTTTCTCCTTGCTTTGGCCCCCAAAAATACATGTCGCGATATCGTGACACTTTTTCTTTCTCTCTCTTTCTCTTTGCATCGGACCGCAAAAATGCTACATGTCGCGATATCGTGACACTTTTTCTCCTTACGCTTTCTCTTTGCTTTGGCCCCGAAAATACAACATGTCACGATATCGCGACACTTTTTCTCCTTGCTTTTTCTCTTAGCTTCGACCCATAAAAATACAACATGTCGCGATATCGCGACACTTTTTCTCCTTACTCTTTCTCTTAGCTTCTGGCCCCAAAAATCAACATGTCACGATATCATGACACTTTTTCTCCTTGCTCTTTCTCTTACTTTCCCAAAAAATCAACATGTCACGAAATCATGACACTTTTTCTCCTTGCATTTTCTCTTCTCTTCGAAAATGCAACATGTCACGATATCGCGACACTTTTTCTCCTTGCATTTTCTCTTCTCTTTTGGCCGCGAAAATGCAACATGTCGCGATATCGTGACACTTTTTCTCCTTGCATTTTCTCTCTCCTATTTTAGTCACGAAAATGCGACATGTCACGAAATCGTGACACTTTTCAAACTTACTTTCTCTCTCCTATTTTAGTCGTCAAAATGCGACATGTCACGAAATCGTGACACTTTTCCAACTTACTTTCTCTCTCCTATTTTAGTCACGAAAATGCGACATGTCACGAAATCGTGACACTTTTCTTACTTGTTCTCTTTCTTCAAACTTGTCACGAAATCGTGACACTTTTTTCTACTTTCTCTTTCTCTTCCAACATGTCACGAAATCATGACAGTTTTTCCACTTGCCTTTTTCTCTTCCAACATGTCACGAAATCGTGACAGTTTTTCCTACTTCTTTCTCTCTTCCAACATGTCACGAAATCGTGACAGTTTTTCCTCTTTTTTCTCTTCCAACATGTCACGAAATCGTGACAATTTTTCTCTTTTCTCTCTCTTCCAACATGTCACGAAATCATGACAGTTTTTCTTCTTTTTCTCTCTCTTCCAACATGTCACGAAATCGTGACAGTTTTTCTTCCTTTGTATATGTCGCGATATCGCGACACTTTTCTTACTTGTCTTTTTCTTTGATCTTTTGCATATGGGCCACTTCGGTCTTCTTGGAAAATCACTATACATACTCTGAATAACCTTTGAACTCCTGTCTTCTACATCTGAATAGCTTTTGAACTTCCTGTCCATTGCATCAACAGATCTATCTGACTGTGTTGACAACAATGACAATATTGTTGCTGCACCTTGCTCAACAATCTCCCCCTTTGGAATTGTTGGCAACACATGTGCAATTTCCTGTAACTCTTCTCCCCCTTTGACAATAATACCAAAGGGCTATCGTAGACTCCCCTTGAGTCCATGCACAACATTCTCAGGCAAAATTTATTACACTTAGCAAAAATCATGAACATGAGCAAAAAGATAATCAAATACTTAAATGCTCCCCTGAGAATGTGATCCCTGTAGCTAGTCAATTCTTGGGAAGTGTGACCACTCCCAATTTATTGCGAAGGTACTCAAAAACTTCCTTGGGCAATGGTTTTGTGAAGATATCTGCTACTTGCTCTGTAGTTGGAACAAAATCCAACTTAACCTCACCTTTCGCAACTTTCTCCTTCAAAAAGTGATAC
The DNA here is from genome assembly GCA_028583015.1 of Wollemia nobilis. Lineage (NCBI taxonomy): Eukaryota > Viridiplantae > Streptophyta > Pinopsida > Araucariales > Araucariaceae > Wollemia > Wollemia nobilis. Next base: position 10,138,388 of record JAQPPZ010002487.1, read on the forward strand.
CCGATAGCAATGTGTTTTGTGCGTGAATGCATAACCGGATTCTTGGAGATGTTAATGGCACTGGTGTTATCACACTTAATTGATATTGGCTCACTGAAGCTAATACCAAGATCTTTCAGGGTTTGTTTCATCCACAATACCTGCGTACAACATGTTGTCGTTGCAATATATTCTGCCTCTATTGTCGATAAAGAAACTGACTCTTGTTTCTTATTGTGCCACGCGACCAATCTGTCTCCAAGATAGAATGCACCTCCACTGGTACTCTTTCTGTCATCTACACATCCTGCCCAATCTGCATCTGAATACGAAATAAGGGTGAAGTCTTTACCTTTCGGATACCATAACCCATACTCCATAGTACCCTTGAGGTACCGAAGAATCCTCTTCACTGCTGTCACATGAGTCTCCTTGGGATTAGCCTGAAATCGTGCTACCATGCATACTGCCTACAAAATATCTAGTCTGGTAGCTGTCAGGTATAGTAAGCTCCCAATCATAGATCTGTACATGGTTTGATCAACAGGTGGAGATTTGTCATCCTTGCTCAACTTGCAACCTGTCATCATGGGAGTGCTAACTGGCTTACAATCCTCCATTGTGAACTTTTTTAACATCTCTTTCACATATTTAACTTGAGAAATAAATATGCCCTTCTTATTTTGATTAACTTGCAACCCGAGGAAATACGAAAGTTCACCAATCATTGACATTTCAAATTCTTTCTGCATCTTATTTGCTAAATCTTTACACGACTCATCTTTGCTGCTGCCAAATATGATATCATCTACGTATACAACAAGAACAATAAGATGCCCATTTTCTATTTTGATATACAAATTACTATCCACCATACCTTTCTTAAACCCTTGTTGAGTGAGATAGTTGTCTAGCCTTGCATACCATGCTCGGGGTGCCTATTTTAAGCCATATAATGCTTTCTTCAACTTGCAAACCAAGTTGGGATCATCACCAAGTTGGAAACCATCTGGTTGCTCAATATAAACCTCTTCTTCAAGTTTCCCATTCAAAAATGCTGATTTCACATCCATTTGATAAACTTTGAAATTCTTGTAGACTGCTAAAGCCAGAAACATTCTAATTGCCTCTAGTCTAGCTACTGGTGCAAAAGTTTCCTCAAAGTCAATGCCTTCAACTTGTGCATAACCCTTACATACCAATCTTGCTTTATTTCTGACTACCTGTCCGTCTTCATTCAATTTGTTTCGAAAAATCCATTTAGTCCCGATTATATTTTTATTTGCAGGTCTAGGTACTAACTCCCAAGTTTCATTTTTCTCGATCTGATCTAATTCTTCATTTATTGCCTTCATCCAACTTTCATCTTTACTTGCGTCAGCAACATTTTTGGGCTCAATGCTGGATAATAGAGAGTAGTTACTTACTACTCTTCTTCTTGTCTGAACACCAACTTTGGGGTCTCCAATTATTTGCTCTCTAGGATGATTTTTTTGCCAGCTGCCTGTTTTGAATTTCTTATTTTCTTCCACTTCTGAATCACAACTTAAATCATCTGAGTCAATTTTTTGTATCTTTTTCGTTTCGTTTTCCTCATCTCCTTCAATAACCTCTTCATAAATTGGGTAGTTCATTTCATAGCTAATTACTCGTTCTCTACCTTCATCAAATTTAACATCGGCACTCTCCACAATTTTCTTTAGCCTCTTGTTGTAGCATTTGTAAGCTTTGCTTTTTGATGAATAACCAACAAAAATACCTTCATCCGCTCTATCTTCAAACTTACCAAGATTATCTTCAGTTCTTTTGATGTAGCACTTGCTGCCAAAAATTTTGAGGTATTTTGTTGTTGCCCTTTTACCGAACCACAACTCATAAGGAGTTTTGCTTTCATGTGTTCTCAGCATGTACCTATTTTGGATATACACCATAGTATGGACTGCTTCTTTCCAAAATCTATCTGCTACTCTGCTTTCAGCCAACATAGTCCGTGCCATTTCCTGCACTTGTCCTGTTCTTTCTTTCTACCACTCCATTCTGCTGAGGTGTCCTGGTCTGCTGAAAACTGTCTCCTAATACCGTATTTTTCACAGTACTCTGTAAACTCCTCTGAAATGAATTCTCCTCCTCTATCTGATCTTAAACATTTGATCCTCTTTCCTGTTTCATTCTCAACATGGTTTTTGAAAATCTTGAACATGTTAAGAGCTTCTGATTTATGCTTCAAGAAAAATATCCATGTCATTCTGGAATAGTCATCAATGCACAACATAAAATATTTGTCACCATTTATGCTTTGTGTTCTCATGGGTCCACATAAATCAGTGTGTATTAGTTCCAACGGTTTGCTTGTGTAGTACTCTTTTGTTTTGAATGTGACTCTAGTTTGCTTCCCCTTTTGGCATGAAGCACAAATGTTGTTTGCAGGTTTGCTTGATGGTGGGAATATCTCTCACTGCCCTTTTTGAGTTGATTTTTACTAGATTATCAAAACTGATATGACCGAGTCTCTTGTGCCACAACCAATTTTCTTCTTCCTGTCCAATAAAACAAGCTCCTTTTGAAGTCTCTGAGAGCATGTACAGGTTGCCAGATGTCCTTGATCCAGTTGCTATCAATTTTCCACTATTTGTTTTTCTGACTTCACAACCCTGCTTCTTAAAAACTACTTCATGACCTTTATCACAAATCTGACTTACGCTCAACAAGTTATGTTTCAAACCATCTACAAACAAGACTTCTTCTGACTTAATCTTTTCGTCACTAAATTTAACTGAACCTTTGCCAACTATCTTAGCTCCATCATTATTTCCAAACTTTACTGAACCACCTTCATATTTTTGTAACTTCTCAAATTTTTGTTTGTCACCTGTCATATGACTGGAGCATCCACTATCAAGTATCCATGGTACATATTTATTCTATGCTTTAAATGTTGTTTGTACGATTAAGGATTCCTTTTCTTCCTTAAGTCGCTCTTTTTCTTTCCACTCCATTTTGATAGTAGTTTTGGGCTCTTGTTTTGCCTTTCCCTTATCAATAGCTTGTGCATGTTTTTCGAGAAGTTTTCTATTTTGTCTCATCCTATTTGGTTGAAATTTTCTTCCCTGAAACTGATTTGATGCAAATGTACTTCTACAGTTTCTTGCAATGTGCCCAAAATTATGAGAGTTATAACATTCTATTGTATAATTCATCAAAGGAGAAAAAGCATTTCTACTGGTGAAATTCCTTGGTCTTACATTATATTTGCAGTCTGAGATTTTATGTCCATAGCCATTGCATTTAAAATAGAAACCAGAAAAGGGATAATTGAACCTGGGGGATGGTCTTTGCCATGTTGTCGTAGGAGCCATAGGTCTTCTTCTTCTTTGATGTGTGACATTGGTGAATCCATCATTGTCAATTCTCCTTTCGTGCCTGGCATTATTGCTTTCTTTTGCATGAGACGTTTTTCCTTGATCAACCTGTTTCTTATTTTCATTCTTTATGGATTCTACATTTTTGGCCTTTGATCCATTTGATGATTCTCCTTCGATGAAACCCAGACCAAATTTGATGCCTGTAGGCCTTTGGTCATTTATAATCTTATCCAACTTCATAGAACTTTCTTCGCGTTTGTGATAGCAACTAATTTTGTGATTCATCTCTTCTATCTGCATCCATAAACCAACATTCTCTTCTTCTAGTTTGCAGCAATAATCTATTTTCATGGTAATTTGTACTTCAAGATCTTCAGATATTTTCTTGTATTCTTCTATCTATACTTTTAGATTGGTTATGATTTCGTTTGCATCCTCAAGCCTTTTTGAAATTTTCTTATTCTTTTTCTTCTCTATTTTCCACTCTTCAAGTGCAGAGATCAACTCACCTTCTAGATCTACTTCAGCCTCAGGGTTTTCACCACATACTTCAGAGTTCACTCCTTCTTCCTTTTCTTCTTCAAATGCCATGAAAAGAGCTTCACCTGTTTCCTCTTCAGAATCCTCATCGGAGCTGTCTTTTGATGAACTGGCATTCCTGGAGATGAAACTTTTCTTCTTGAAGTTGCCTTTTCTGAAATTCATTTTCTTCTTCCAGTCACTTCTTTCTTGGTGCGATCCTTCATCATTTTTGTTCTTCTCATTAAGTGGACATTTAGTCACAAAATGCCCAATGCCTCCACAGTTGAAACATTTAAGCGGTAGCTTTCCTCTATATTTTCCTTTTCCCCTTTTTAGTTTTCTAACAAAGTTTGCTTCCATTTCATCTGATGTCTCTTCTTCCTCGGACTCTTATTTTGCATTTTTATTTTTAAGGGCTTTAAAAGCCGCTTCTCTGTCTATGGGTTTAGATCTTCCTATCCTCATCTCATATGCAGTCAAAGAACCATACATCTCATCTATACTAAAATAATTTAGATTTTTAGCTTCTTCTATCGCTGAGACTTTAGAATCAAACCTTTGAGGAAGAGATCTTAATACCTTTTTCACGATGGCAGAGTCTTCGATATCCTCGTCGAGTCCTCTGATCGCATTAATGATTCCATTAACTCTCAGCATATATGCCTCAATGTTTTCATCGTCATTCATCTTTAATGCTTCGAACTGAGCTCGATGTATCTGTAACTTGGCCTCCTTGATCTTATCGTCTCCTTCATGAATACTCCTCAGTTTGTCCCATATTTCTTTTGCCATTTTACAGCTCATGATCTTTACTAGTTCATTGTCTGCTAATGCGCACATGAGAGCATTCTTTGCTTTTGAGTTATTGTCAAACAGTTTCTTTTCATCAGCCTCTTTTGGAGGAGTGATGGGTATTGTGTATCCACTAACTACTGAATCCCAGATGTCGTATCCCAAAGCACAGAGATATGTCTGCATCCTGATTCTCTAGAATGCGTAATTAGATCCATCAAACAATGGTGCTTTGTTTGATGAGAAGCCTTCACCACCTGCCATTGTGTTACTTCCAAGATCACCCTAGCCGGTTAAGCTTGTACAAGAACTTAGCTTTGATACCAATTGTTAGTCTTACAATGACACTGAGAGGGGGGGTGAATCAGTGTAGCTCTTTAAACTTGAATTTATAGCTCTTAATACCGTAACAATTAAAACTAATTACTAGATACAACAAGTATAACAAAAGAGCATCACACAACACAAGATTTAATGAGGTTCACCAATGTGGCTACTCCTCAAAAATTGACTGCTTGGACTACCATCCAAATCCAGCCTTTGCAAAGCACCAACTTTACAATCAATTTACCAGCACCAACTGGAAGGAGCACCAACCCCGATTTACCAGCACCAACCCCTGATGCCAAGCACCAACTTGGACTTCAATTCTGAATCTATAAGTTTGATGAGTAAGATACCTTTGCTTTTGCAAGACCCGACTAGTCTTCTTCACCTTTGCATTCTCTATGCACTCTGCTCTCTCTATGCAATCACTTTGCACACTCTGCTTCATTACAGTCAAACTTCACGATCGTCTTCTCCCTTTTGTGCACTCTGCTCTCTTTGCAAATTTTACACTTAGCACGATTCGACATGACTTGCTCTCTACGCACAATGACCATATTTCACACACATTTCACACTACTCAATTCTCCAAACAACCCTCCTTTTATAACAACATTTTCATGATGAAAACCCTAATCTTAGTCGACTGTAAACCCTAATCTTAGTCGACTTTCATAACAACTATAAACCCTAATTTTAGTCGATTGTCATCGGACTTCGTCGGCTTCAACTCAACCATGAAAATACAACATGTCACGATATCATGACACTTTTTCTTTCTCTCTCTTTCTCCTTGCTTTGGCCCACAAAATAAACATGTCACGATATCGTGACACTTTTTCTCTCTCTCTTTCTCTTTGCATCGGACCACAAAAATGCTACATGTCGCGATATCACGACACTTTTTCTCCTTACGCTTTCTCTTTGCTTCTGCCCCGAAAAATAACATGTCACGATATCGTGACACTTTTTCTCCTTGCTTTTTCTCTTAGCTTCTCCCGTAAAATAACATGTCACGATATCGTGACACTTTTTCTCCTTGCTCTTTCTCTTAGCTTTCCCCCAAAAATACATGTCACGATATCGTGACACTTTTTCTCCTTGCTCTTTCTCTTAGCTTTGGCCGAAAAATACAACATGTCACGAAATCGTGACACTTTTTCTCCTTGCATTTTCTCTTCTCTTGGAAAATGCAACATGTCATGATATCGTGACACTTTTTCTCCTTGCATTTTCTCTTCTCTTCGAAAATGCAACATGTCGCGATATCGTGACACTTTTTCTCCTTGCATTTTCTCTCTCCTATTTTAGTCGCAAAAATTGACATGTCGCGAAATCGTGACACTTTTCAAACTTACTTTCTCTCTCCTATTTTAGTCGTGAAAATGCGACATGTCACGAAATCATGACACTTTTCAAACTTACTTTCTCTCTCCTATTTTAGTCGCGAAAATGCGACATGTCACGAAATCATGACACTTTTCTTACTTGTTCTCTTTCTTCGAACTTGTCACGAAATCATGACACTTTTTCTACTTTCTCTTTCTCTTCCAACATGTCACGAAATCATGACAGTTTTTCCACTTGCCTTTTTCTCTTCCAACATGTCATGAAATCGTGACAGTTTTTCTCTACTTTTTTCTCTCTTCCAACATGTCACGAAATCACGATAATTTTTCCACTTTTTTCTCTTCCAACATGTCACGAAATCATGACAATTTTTCCTCTTTTTCTCTCTTCCAACATGTCACGAAATCGTGACAGTTTTTCTTGCTTTTTCTCTCTCTTCCAACATGTCGCGAAATCGTGACAGTTTTTCTTGCCTGCTGTATATGTCGCGATATCGCGACACTTTTCTTACTTGTCTTTTTCTTTGATCTTTTGCATATGGGCCACTTCGGTCTTCTTGGAAAATCACTTGTACATACTACGAATAACCTTTGAACTCCTGTCTTCTGCATCTGAATAGCTTTTGAACTTCCTGTCCACTGCATCAACAGATCTATCTGACTGTGTTGACAACAATGACAATATTGTTGCTGCACCTTGCTCAACATCTTCATAATATGTAAAGTAAGCTATTGTTGGAGGTTCTTCTGACTGATATATGTGTTCAACTTTTTCAGTATTAATGATGTCATGTTTCTTTTAGCATGTATTTTCTTCCTTTTCCTTCTCCTTCTTTTGTGATTCTACATTGGTGTTAGTAGAATTTTTGCTTCATGAAAAGTTAGTTTATCATCACAATAATATTGTTCTTTATCTTATTCCTTGTGTTGAGTAAGTACAAACACAATTAGTGATAGATACACCATCATACATTCTTTTGGTGAAAATATAACCAATATTTGTGAATTCCACCATGCTATGAAGAGAATATCATGAAGATAACCAATCAATGTTGTAAAGTTACCTTCTTTAGCTTCTTTAAGAAATAAGGAAAATTTCTCTTTGTCACTATTGGATAGATACTCGTATCCTTCTAGAGTATATATTAAGTTTTGAGAGTAGTATTCTACTTCGTGTAGTAGTTCTTCATTATTGAAAGTATTTCTCAAGATATCATCCATGATAGATCCTTGCAAGAATCTAAGTCTACCTTATGACTCTTTGTATTAGGATATATGATTTCTATAAGCTTTATTTGATAAAACCTTTATTAATCCTTAGTTTTGTAGGCTTCCTTATGACTCCCAAGTAATGTGAGTGTATACTCTTAAGGATTTTTAGGTTTTGAAGAAAGCTTATATTTTGTAACTTGATAATATTTGATAAATGCTGATATTACCAAGTTTTGTAGAATACCTTATGACTCCCTAGTATGCTCTGGATAAGATATAGTGCTTTTGTAAATTATAGTTCAATATTTGGTTGATTTTGTAAAGTTTTGTAAAAAATCAACTTCTAATATCCCTTATTGCTCCTATTGAACTAAGCACTTTTCCCAAATTTTAAAGAGGTTATAATGTTGGATCTTTTGTCTCCTTTTGAGAAGTTTGAGACAATAATTTTATAAATTTCCAACCTTTGAAATACTATGATAAACCTCTCTTTTAAATAACCCTTTGGGAATTAATTTAAGTGTATCTAATTTCCAATAAATTAATTTGATGTAGTAACCCTTATGACTCCCTAATTTTTGGAAAAATTAGACCACAATAATATTTGCAAATATTTAATATTTATTCCAATAGAAACCCTTATTACTCCTAGGTTTTATATTGCAAATATTATATTGTTTTGATAAAATATTCCCTCTGATGTATGGCTTTTAATATAATCAAATTCCTTCAATTTTAACCTTATAACTCCCAAGGAAAGAAAGCACATAGAAATGGGAATAAACCTTACCTTTATCAAGCAGTAATCGATGTTGTTTTCAGATGAGCTAGGGCTGCAATATCGACGTAGATGCTTTGAATGCTTTGATTGTACCCTCCAATGGAATCGCTTGGAGCTTATCCTTGTGAGAAGCATTCCAAATCTGGTGCCATTTAAACTCTACCTTTGACCTCGCTAGAGCATTGAAGGCTCTACCACCTTCTTGATATGATGTGCTTCGGACATGTTTCACTATGCTATTCTCTCTTAGATTCCTTTGACTGCACTATTCTCTCTTCTTCACCCTATGTCACTTCATGTTTAGATGCCTTTTAAGGTGGTGAAGGCTTTGACAAGTGTCACTGAGCGTTACGTATGAGATCTCTCCTTTGTAACGTAACAATCCTTTAGTAACGCTCTACTAGCTTCTTGGTCACCTTGTAATGCATGAACACTTGTGTGAGCGCTTGTAACTCCTTCGTGAGTTTTCTTGGATGTTAAGAAATGGGATGGCACCTTAGAGAATTCATGCCAAGTGGCTTTCAACCTTTTTGCATGGAGTTATTTCACTGTAACACTTCCAAGGAGAGTATAACTCCTTTTTGTATGCCTCTTCTTTGCTTGCTATATTTCTTGGAGTGCAAGCAACCTCTTCTCTTGTTGGTCGATCATTGAGGTGATTTTGGAGCTTCGAATGGTGTTGTAGGTGATTATTTTGGTGGATAATATTCACCAAGCTAGCAACCTCTAAATATATCACATGTTCTCCTCATTCCTTGTTCCCTTCAATGTGCTCCTTTTACATTGTTCATCCACATTGATTGAGGTAGAATCTACCACCTTTTTTCTTGTAAAAGAGAGCTCCCTTTCTATCTATGTAAATGTAGGTTGATGATTGATTGATATGTGCATTGCCTTTTGCAGGTTCATCCATCCAATATGTGAAGTGTGAGCCCCTTTGAATGGCTCCTTGTGTCGTGGATGAGGAGTGCTTGACATTCGACCTTTCTTGGATGGATTTCCCTATAGTTTTTGTGCCTTTAGTGGCACCTTCAATCTACCCTTTTCCTATGAACAATGTAGTGCAATACCTTGTAATATTCTATGAGAATAATACGTTCTTATTGCACCCTTTTTGCACTCCTTCTTGCAGGTCTTGTAGTCTAATTTTGTAGCAGATTTTGAATGCACAAATGAGGGTTTTGAGGATGTCCCTTTGGATAGACTCCTTGCCCTCTTTTCTTGGATATTTAATGATAGATCCAAGCTTTACAAATGTTGTAGATAGAAGTTTTTTTCTTCTGCACTTAACCCTGTAGTGCTTTGGATTTGAGACTCACCAAGTCTCAATATTTGAAGCTTCTTTTGGTTAGTTTTTATTCACTTGTACTAACCAATTTTGGTGGCTTCTATTGGCCACTATGAGTTGCAGATTTTTGTGCACTAATAGTGTCTTTAGACACTTTGAAAAATTCTGTTTTTGTGCCCTTCTCATGAACACAACAATAATATTTTTGAGAGAAATATAATAGTGCAAATGAATCTAATAATATTTTACTTTTAATGCACTAACAATTTCACCTTATCACTCCAATCAACTCTAAAAAATAATGCACTTAATCAATTTACTGCAACTAATCAAGAATAATCTGAAATGAATCTTCAAGAATTATTCTACAATTCTCTTATAAGCAAGGTAGTAGGAGCTAGTCTTCTTTTGCTTTCCAAAGTAGATGATAGGTAGTTGATAGATAGTTTGAAATTCTAAAATCTAATCAACTCCTAAAGTGCAAATGAACCTTAAAGAAACCTTTCTCTTTTTGCACTTTTGAATACTGTAATTCAATTCTCCTTATTGCAACTTTAATCCAAATTAAGGTGCTTAAACAAATATGATAAGTAATCCACTTTAATGAATCTACTTGCACCAATAGTTGCTTACCTTTTTCTGAAATCCCTTTTCACCACTTCTATAGAGGATGTAGATCTTGGTGTCTAAGATCACCAAGTTGCTACCTTGAGTAAGATCTTGCAACTCTTTGTAGGCTACCCTGAACAACTTCGTCTTCACCAAAATATGGTCTCAAACTCTCTTTCATGAGCCTAGGTTTTTGGTGGCTTGTTCTCCTCTTGTAGTCTCCTCCTTTTGTTATAGATTTGAAGAGATATTTGTTTTTGAAGTGGTGCCTTCTTGCTATGAGAGGTAATCTCCAAATCTCCTGGATTTGGTAGGCTTCTTCTATTTGAATCTTCCTTCAAGCTTCTTGTCAAATTCTAACTTCAAACAAGATCTTCATCTCAATATTCTGAATGTCTTGAGGTCTTCTGATATTTGGCACTCCTTGCCAAATTTATCTTCTTGGGCTTGTTTTTGGATGGTGACAATTGTCCCAAATATTTCACTATCTCCAATAGTGAATTTCTCCAATGAGTTCTCCTTGGAACTCCTTTGATGATATCTTCAATAAGGCTCTCCAAGCCTTTTACTGGATGCTCATAGAGACCTCTCCAAGGCCTTTGATCTTGCAGCTTCTTCTGGTCTTCCTTGAGACCTTATCTTCAACCTTCTACTTCTAGAAGTGTTGGTGGTGAGATCTTCTCCTGGATCTTTGATTCTACTACTTCTAGATTCGAGCAGGACTCTCCTAGTCCTTCTTCTTCTTCCAAGTCTAGAATTTATTCAATGAGATCTTCTCTTGATCTCTTTTGCTTCAGGTGTTGGATTGATTTTGAAGAAGATACTCTTCCTATCTTACTTGTAGGAAGCTTTCCCAACTCACTGAATCTCCCTGTTCCTGCAACAAAGTATTAGTACTAAAATCTGCTTCTGAATTAGATACTCTCTTCTGGAGTCTTCTTCAGGATCAAGGCTTCTGTGGCCTTTTTTAGTATCAAGGCTTCTATGGCCTTTTATTCAATATCAAGGCTTCTATGGCCTTTTTTCAATATCAAGGCTTTGTGGCATTTTCTTCTGGATCAAGGCTACTATGGCCTTTTCTTCTGGATCAAGGCTTCTATGGCATTTTTTTATTAAGGATTTTGTGGCATTTTTTCTCTTGTGAAGTTTCCAATCTAGCAATGGATATCTCCTATCTCCCAACTTCACCATGATTCTTCTCCAGAAGTCTCTTCTATAGTATTCTTCTCTTGCAGCAACTAATCTTTGCACTATGAAGGCACTTCGACCTTCGGGAAATGAAGTTGAAATATCCTAGATTTCTATTGTAGGAGGTGTCCCAATCATATGAGAATTAATTCCCTACAATAAAAGAAACTTCAGGTAAATTTCTCCAGATCTCTTAGATGAGCTTCACTAGTTGATTCATCAAACTAGTGGATCAAATGTTGAGTCCTAGTCTTCACGAGTTTTCCCTTGTAACTCTGTGGAAAGACTCTAGCCATATGCAATCTTAGTATTTCAGAAACTAATATTTCTTTTAGTCCTTACTTGTGGCTCTCCCTAATTCTACCACCTAGACTCTTTTGAGAATTTTTGATAGTGACTGGTCCAATGGCATGTCAGGTTGACAAAAAATTAGGGTCAATGATAATGGTGGTTTTCCTATTGATCTACCATAGCTATGATACCACTATTAGATTTTGATGTAGCAAGTAATGGGAGATAGCAATCACAAGATGCAAAATAATATGACATAAAGTAAATCTATGAGATGACTAAAAATATACTATAAATAGAAATTATGGAAATGTATACAAAGTAGCTATGGAGGAAATGAACACTCCATGAATAAAGCTACTACTCAAGAATGAGCTTTGAGCATATCACACTCCATCACATTACATCACACTCTGCTACATCACACCACACTATTCTACACTACTTCCTATTGCTATATCATGCTCTATGTCTATGGCCCTTTATATAGGAAAATAGGTTCCTTGGCCAACACTCTACCTAGTTATGCAAGGGACAACTTGCACATATACAACTTGCACATTGACACTTGTGCATTTATTACATTGCATGAAGTAACTAGATAACTTCCCCCTAAAGTAATCTAATGTCCTAAGTATGTACCAAGAAAGGTACATTTACATGATCCAAATGATGTAATATAATCTATTTCTAACATTTTCTAAGGATATTCTAAGATTACCTCCACAAAGTAAATTTGATTTCCCCATAGATATCTTGTTGATGCAAAATTACCTAACCCAATTTAGAATGGTCAAATCTATTACCTCTCCAAAGAAATTTTGATTTCTCTATTGGTTTCTTATGAAGAGTAGAATCATAATCAACAACCCCATATAGGATGACCATAATTAAGCTTTCTAAATTAAAAATCTAGTTGGATGAACTTATATACAAAGGGTTTATCCCACCATGTGTGTTGCCTTGGGGTACTCCAATCATCTTCATGAATAAAAACAATGGGATCCTATGGCTCTACATTGATTATTGAATACTAAATAAAAACACAGTTAAGAACAAATACCCCTAATTTGAATTGGTGATTTATTTACTGATATGATGGACTCAACCATCTTCTCAAAAATAGATCTTATACTAGATATCGTCAACTAAGAATAAATGGGAAGGACATGCCAAAGACTAATTTCAAGACCAGGTATAGGCATTTAAAGTTTACTATGGTACATATTATGCTTATGAATACACTAAGAGCATTTATGGATTTTATGAATAATATATTTTAGGATTATTTGGACAAGTTTTTTATCATTTTTCTACATGATATTATGATTTACTCATGACACAAGAAGGAAAAAAATGAGCATATTAGAATTGTAATGAATAGTTAAGAGAACATCAACTTTATGGAAATCCATACAAGTGTGTGGTCCTATAGAAAATAAAAAATTACCTCAGATATATTGTGTCCATAGAAGGGGTAGCAGTGGATCTAGAAAATGTGAAAGCTAGTTTAAAATGGTCAATCCTAAAACTATTCATGATGTGCATAGTTTCATGGGGATGATAAAATACTATAAGATGATTATGGAGGGGTTTTCCAAAATGGCTAACCCTATTACATATCTTTAGCACAAAGGAAATATTCAAATAGACTTAATGATGTGAGCAAGATTTTTAACTCCTTAAAGAGAAGTTGATTATAGCTTTAGTCTTAAAAGTACCTAAATTTCATAGGGGTTTCATAACCACAATAGATTCTTTGGTAGAAGGGCTAGGTGGAGTGCTCATGTAGGATGGGTGGGTGATAGCTTATGAATCCTATTGTATCAATATCTATGAGAAAAATATGCTCCTATCGACCTAGCATTGGTAGTAAAAGCATACATCATACAAATTTAAAGACACATTTTGATGGAAGAACCTTTTAAACTAAAAATAGATCACCAATTTTTGAGATATATCTTCATGAAACCTCACTTAAATATTTGGAAATAAATATGGCTTGAATTCCTCTATGAATATTATTTTAATGATAATTATATTAAGGGAAATTTAAACAAGGTAGTAGATGATTTGAGATGGAGGAATACATTAGCTATCATCGCTATGAGAACCACTTTTAAGGAAAAAGTGAAGGATCAATTAAAGGATAGTGCATACTATAAAATGGTTTATATTTTCTTATTGATAGATTTAGAAGATCATAGATTTAATGGATATTATTTAGTTTCTTATGGATACTCAAATTTAAATTTTACATGTATATACCTAATGATTAAAACCTATGAGAAATAATTATGAAGGAGGTACATTATGCTCATATATAGGGCACATAGATATTAAAAATATGGTGATAGACCTAAAAAGGCTCCATTTTTATCCTAGGATAAATTAAAAGAGTAAATTAGGTCTTATAAGACTTATTCAAAATGGATTGCATGAATTAGTAGTATTGATGGGAGGAATACTACCATTGGTAGAATTTTACTATAATAAATCTTATCGTTATACCATAGGAATGGCTCCTTTTGAAGTGACATATGATAGAAAATATAGGAATCCTCTTAGTTTGGATAAAATGGAGGACAAATTGATTGTTGGCCCTAATATGTTTAGTTAAATGGAGTAGGTAAAATTATGGTTTTTTAAGCCTTAATACTACAACAAATTTCATAGGTTAAATATCATAGGATAAAATATAATATAACCACAAATCAATAAGGTCAAGATAATGATATGAATAAATTAATATGAGAAAATTAATATGTATATCAAGGCTAATAATATATCAAATAACATTCAATAATAAACAACAATATGAATGTAAATAGCTTGAATCATACATGTACTAAGCATGTAGAACAAATTACAATATTAATTGCTCAAAATGTATGTAATATTTATTACTCCACTTTATCTTACAAATATGATAGAACTTGATACTTAATGCTTGATTATTTATACTTGATACTTGATCTATGGAGTATTATATATCCATAGTAGAATGACTCTTTGGATACTTGAAAATTCCTTTCCATATGCCAAGTCTTATGACTCTTGGTTTCTCCACTTGACACTTGCATACTTGATGAACACCTGATTCTATATTGTATGCACACCTAAACATGAATCTTATACTTCCATAACTTGCACACTCTAATATAAGATACTTGTGCACATATTTAAATTTTTTTATTATATGGATGAAGGAGTTTTGAAAGGATATCCAAACCTTTTAACAAAGCAGAGCAATCATCAAAAATGTAACGAAACACTTCAATAAAAGATCAAGCTTCCAACCAGAGAGCTATCAGGCTCATCAAAAAGGTAATGAAACACTTCAACCAAAGATCAAGCTGCCAACCAGAGAGCTATCAGGTGACAATTACATCAGCAGAAAAGTTTAAAATTTGAAAATAGAATGCTACCCAACCAAGAAGGAATCCAACACAAATATTGAAACTAAAAAGCATTTAAACGGGCCAAGAATAGACAAATAAAATCTAAACTACCATCCAAACAAAAAGGATCAAAACCACCATAGAAAACTACA
The DNA here is from genome assembly GCA_028583015.1 of Wollemia nobilis. Classification (NCBI taxonomy): domain Eukaryota; kingdom Viridiplantae; phylum Streptophyta; class Pinopsida; order Araucariales; family Araucariaceae; genus Wollemia; species Wollemia nobilis. The sequence continues at coordinate 10,153,641 of JAQPPZ010002487.1, forward strand.
CCGATTTTGCACCCAAAAAATTACCACTCAACGCAAAGACTAAATCCATCCCCTTCCTGATGAAGCAATTTGGATCTCTACTAGGGGTGGGACACCCACCAATCTACATAGAAGCATTATTTGAATCCTTTTAGCTGAGACAACTGGACCTTTGTTGAAAGTTGGAAATCAAAAACCATAACCCCAACTTCCACTCAAAACTGAAACTAATTTCGCATTTCACTAGCCCAAGGTAAAATCTTCATTTATGAGATTTGATACTATTTCCCCCTTAGGATCAGAGGATTGGAAAAATGAATCAAGCTTAAGTTGTTTACCTTTTGGCTCCTTTTTCTTTTCAATATTTGATAGGAATTGAAGATCATCTGCATCCCCTGTATCTACAACCTAAAACCTGGGCTGTTTTTCAATCTTCCTTTTTACCCCCAAATACGACTGGCATTTCTGATTGCTTCTTATTTTAGGTCAATAATATATTGCCCTTGGTGACCCCTCTCTAGGGAGAGGGGACTGAACATATTTTTGAGAAACCACAACCTTTAGAGGAGAATGAAGCTCCATCACAACCTTTGAAGGGGGATAACCACCCTGAGTTACAACTTGAGGAACGTCATGTTCCTCATGAGCCACTTCCTAATAATTTAATACAAGAAAATAATTTTGAAGGAACTCCTAAGGAATAGGATTTTTATATTTTAGAACAGCCTGGTCAGGATGAGAATGGCCACTACGGGAACTATATAGATTCTTCACAACTACCACTCCTAGATTACTATCTAGATTCTTCACAATTGCCACTCTTGGATTACTAATATCAACCTCCACCAGCTCATCCATGATCCTATCCCCTACAACCAGGTCCTCATGCTCAATATGACCTTGAGATGCCATTGGTTTCTTCTTAGCCTAGTTCTATTTAGGAGGATCCATTTTAAGAGTCTCCATTTTTATTTTGAAAATCCTTAGGGCACACACCAAAGGAATGACCAAAACTACTATAGACTGAGCATTTGATAGGTCTATTCTCGTAAACTATGGATTGGGTCTAGGAAACCTGGCTAGAAATGAGATCAATATGGTCTAGCAAATCCACCTCTAGGTCTACCATTACACACATCCTAGCAAAAATAATTCTTTACTTGGCTCAAGTTGTAGAATAAATCAAGATTAAATCCCCAACAACTTTAGCTATACCTTGCGATATATCTTCATGCCAAAAGTGGAAAGGCAAATTTGGAAGCCTAACCCAAAGAGGAGCCAAATTAAATTTCTAAGTCCTTGGGTTAAAATCTAGCCCCCATATTCATAGGAAGAACCTCCTTCTACCAAATAACTAGGGCCCTCCCCCAAGGATACACTATGAGTGTTCTTCATAGTTGAGTTTGATGAAACCACCACAATCACCAAATATCCTTTGGGTTTCCACTTTATTAAAGCCCATATTCTTAAGGTATCAATATTCAACTGACCCCCTTGGATTTTACCAACCAAATTCCATGAGCCTTACTCCATGGTGACAGTCATCAGCTCATCTAGAATGATCATCTTATTACATGATAGAGAAAGATCAAATAGAGCACTACAGTTTTGGGACCCGTAACCCTTTGTAGTGACTAAAGCAAAAGAAAATGCACCTAGAAAAAGGGATTGTCCAAAACTTTGGGATCCACCTCCATGGCCACCTATAGGGCCCTTCATCCTTTTTTACAATAAAAAATCACCATCATAATCTCCAAAAATAGCCCTTCTACTCAATCCAAGCCCTGACCTGCCAACATTGGATTCAAATACACTAGCTATCATTGAAAATTATATTTATGTGCATGCGTGGTTGGCAAAAACTGTAAGTGTGAGCGTTACAAATCCAGTATTAGGGTTTCACTCATAACGGATGTACAAGATGCCCAACCTTAGAATTGAAGATAACCTCAAAATTAGATTTTAAATTTTTAGATTTTACTGCCTCTACTATTTTTAGATGGCTCAGCACATTGTAGATTTGCACCTCAATTCACTGCACACTCGTGCACATATTTACATTACATATTTTATCTCTTACATAAAAGATACTTGTGCACATAGACTCAAGTTACACTTGCACACTAACTCACATGACACTTGTTTGTTTCCTGCATATTACAACCTTACATAACAATTATGCATATCCTGCACATTCACACTTACATAAAATAAAATATAACTCACATTCTAAACTAAGACTCAACCCTAATATAATATTTACATGTGCACCATGAAGTTACCATGGGGGTATATTAGCATGTACCAAATAATGTAATATACTCCAACACCCCCTGTATTACATTATTTGGTTATTGAAAAATTTAGTCTTCAATCATGGTCTTCATCTTCATCTTCAAGTGACCTATCAATGCATGTGATCTTTTACTTGAGATCCATATGGTTTTTCTTCTTCTTGCTTGGTTTCTGCTTTGTGTTCTAACTTTAACATTACCACTATTTTCCTTTCAAATATTTTGTTGAAGAAATTCATACCTTTCTTGTATCCATACCTAAATTTTAACAAATATTTCTAAGGAAATCCATTAAGTGCTTTTCTTTTCATCATGTATATCCATTTAAAAATATTATTTTCTTTGTACCAACAATGTCTTTGATAATGATTTGTACCTCCACAAATTTTGAAACAATGAAGATTCTAACATATTTCTATCTTGTGTCCATGTCTGCTACAATGTTCACATTTATTTTTTGAATGTTTTAAGTCTTTATTATAATATTATTTGCCACACACATTGTCTACACATTCTTTGTCTTCATGAATTATGTTTAAACTTTCTTCAACATTTATTCTTGGATCAAGTTCTTCTATCTTCAAATTAGAAGTATCATAACTTGTATCACAATTTTCTTTTACATTTTAATGAAGATCATTAGTATCACAAAATACATCTATCATAATGGGATTTAATATATTTTTTGTCATAATTCTTAAATTATTTGCTTGATTGGTAATATCAATAAGCTTATTCTTCAAATCTTTAATTTTTTCCTCTTGTCTTCTATTCTTATCCTTGAGAAATTCATTAGAGAGTAATGCCATATACATTATCTTACCTTTATCCTTAGGTAATGTAAAATCATATTTAGATTTTTCAACTACTTCATCAAGCATTGAACTTAGATAATTGGTAAGTATTTAAAATTTTTCATTTTTGGCTTCTCTTATAATCAATTGTAAGACTCTCTACCTTTATTGATGTATCATTTTTTCCTTCAATTTTTTCTATCATGTACCAAGTATAACATTTTAAATCTTGTAACATTTCCTTCGTCTTTGACCATTTATTTATTTTTACTTGCTTTTTCTTTGCCATGTTCTTTTTGAAGTTGACAACCTTATAACTCTTAAGTTCTAGAAACTAAAGAATGAATTTTGCAAAAAATATTTTTCTAAGTTTTGGTGTAGTAATCATTTTCTCTCCCAAATAACTAAATTTGAAAATATTAAAAAAAATTAATTTGAAATTTTCTTTTCAAAAATAGAAAACCAAAAATTAAATAATCTAGTTGAAAAAACTTATCACTCCAACTTTATAACTTTAATCTATTAATCAAATATAAACAAACCTTATTACTCCAAATGAATAACTTAAATAAACTCTATTCTACTTATCTCTCCTAATAACTTTTAATAACTTAAACAAATTTAATTAACTCTACTTATCACTCCAAATATTTTATAAAATTTTAAAAATAATTAAAAAATTTAGTACTCTTACTTATCACTGCAACCAACAACATAAAATATTAAACTTTATAATAGCCTTATTTATCCTACTTTCTAAAAATAAGCTTCAAAGATAATAAAACCTTAAATTATTTCTACCAACCTCCTTTTTGCTTCTATGCACATACAAACTATTCGCTCTGCTTTGAATATCTTCAACACTTACCTCAAACTTGCTCTTATCTCTTTTCAAGCTTCTTGGATGTTTTCATGCACTTACACTTGTAAGCAAGCATGCACATGTAGGTATATCATTACTATTGTGTTATAATACTTCTTTCATAGGTGTGTAACCTTTTATTAAACAATGATGATTAGACTGTGTTATTGCTTGGACTCTATGCTACAGTGATAATGCTAAGATGTTACTCAAATTCTACTCACCTTCCAACTAGGTGCACTTGTAACACTGTCTAAAGCCTTCAACATAGTCAACGTATTGATTTTATTTGGCTTCAACATTTGCCGTAATGTTATCTAATGCTCCAACCTTACCTCTTTAGTGATTTCACTTCTCAACATTTTGACTTCTGCTCCTTATTGCTTTGGTAATATTTTGCAACAATATTATGGTTTATGCTCCTTAGTACATTTTGCAATATTTTTTTGGCTTCTATGCTTCAATAATTAGGCTTCAATTATTTAGTACTCTGATAATGCTCTACCTTCAATGCTTTAGTGCTTTGGCTCTATAACAACAACATTCTGGTATTGGATGCTTTGATTTCAATCCTTATAATGTTTCACTATTCTATTGTAGATCTCAAAGTTATTTAGCACTCAAAAAACTTTAAATACACCTTACTATGTTGTTATTTTTCTTGTAACATTGTTGCTTTCTACTTTTATAGGCTTATATGTTTATTTCCTTTAAATATGAATCTTAAAAAACTTTTATCTTTAGCCATTTAGATTGGGTTCGTATGCAAACCATATCTATCCTTTGTACTTTGTGACCCAAGCCTTTTTTGATATGTTTGGGACTCTAAAACACTCTGGATCTTTATTTCTCTAAATATTTACTTTCAAGTCTCAATTTATTAGACCTCAAGCCTTATTTTACATCTTGAACTTTAGGCATCTCCTAATTATAAATCTTTGCTCAATATTTTTTCTTTTAATGTACATTTTCTTTCTATGGTTTTTTTGACTACAATATAGAGTCTTTGATAGAGTTGAATATCTTTATTTCTTAGAACATTCTACTCTGTATCTTGATCTCTATATGTCTATGATGTGGATCTAAAAATCTTGATCACATTTCCTTTATTCATGAGTGCTTAAATAGCACAAAATACATAACAAATAAACTTCCAAAGTTTGGAAGATAGCAAACTAACTGGAAGATACAAACAAGAAAAGGTGTTGAGATAACAACTTATCTCAACAACCTAACTAATGGCTAACTTAGGCTACCATAAGCTAACAAATTGCAACCAAGAAGCCAATGTGAGCAATAGAGGCTCACATAATAATGCAATATAATAATAATATACCCCATATCCTCATAATTCCTCCCAACCATAGAAGCATTGGACTCCAATGCTTTTACAAGAAAGTGAGAGTGAACATGGGAGTGTGTAAATGCCCAAAATACAGTCCTCAAACTGATGAATAATATGGATACCATTTGGAAGGATTTTCTCACCACCAAGGAATCACTAGAACTCCTACAAAGGGAGTACCCAAATCAAACTATACTTCAAGGGCTATAGTAGAAATTTTCTTTAGTATTTTTCCCAAAATGTTGCCTGCTCCTCACATAATTCATGGTTCAAAAATGGTGATACAAGTTGGCTTGAAATAGATCCAACATATCACCTAGCCATGGAATTTGTTCTTTAGTTGGCAATAACCTAAAATTAAGCACTTGGTAACAAATGAAATAAGTTAATTTTTCCACATCTTATTGATAACCCCCTATGACAAGAAGCATGCACTTCAACTATTAGCCTCTACCATCCTATAAATAAAGCACCTCCAAACTGTGGTTGATTCATTATAGAGAAAATTTCAACAAAGAGAGAAAAATAACAAGAGTACAAATACTCCAAGTATCCTTATGGTAATTTGTTCATCTTATAGATTGCATGGATAACCAGTTGCTACAACCACCAAGTGTTATAGAGGAGATTACTAGTTACAAGGTTCACTTGTATTAATGAGTGTTAGGTACCATCGATCGTAAAATACATATTATAAATCTATGAAGGACAATTTCTTACAAGGCATATGGCTTAGCAAAAATAAATTCCAAAATAGGACTTAATGGACCTTAATACAAAGGTTTCAAAAATCCAAACTGGAGGAGTAAAAGACAAGGCAACTCCTCAAAGATCCAATGGATCATATTACAAAATCCACAAGTATGAGTGGATACAATGGTTTGCCTATGCACCTTAAAGCAAAGATTAAGTTTTTTGAGGCAAAAATTAAAATTTTAAGGGGGAAAAAAATTGAATTTCACCTTTCTTGGCAGCAAAATTTTGAATTTGAATTTCAAAATTCAAAGGTCCAATTTGGCAGTAATAGTCTTGAGTGACAAAAATTACTTCAAAAATTTTGAATGTTGAATAGTTAGTGGCATGGTCAAATTGTGTTGAATCCAATGATTCAACGTACATAGAGTCAACGTGTCTAAAATCCGTACAATATCCTATCACATGGTAGAGTGCAACTATGCCAACCACTAATGTGTGTTGCCACCTGGCCACACGATGGTATATGTGGGGGTTACCTAACCAGCATGTGGTGGTTGCTTCAATAGTAAGCCTATGCCCCTCATAAAACCTTTTTGGGATATCTCATAGCAAACATGGGACTAAAAGGAGGCCTAAAAACAAAAAATTTCAAATTCTACCTACACAAATCCTTTCCTATAAAAATTGTGAATGCACCTCTTACTACCACATGTCTACGAGTTATTGGAGGTAGGTATCATCATAATGAGGTTGGAATAATCCATGTGTCATGTTCTAATTGGTGGAGAGGTTTAAGGTTTGAATCTACGTTATGATTGGTCAAATTTAAAACCTTAGAAATTATTTTAATATTTTTTCATTTTCTACTTGTGAACTAGTTTTTGAGTAGATGAATGCAATGATCAATCGATTGTAATATATGAGGTGGAGGGGGGATATTGGTACTAAGAAGGAGTTATTTCCATGCTATCAAAATTCTAGTTGGATCTTGCAATAGGGGTTACAATGCTAGGTGGTATTTTGTGGACATGTACTAGGTTTGATTACTCCACAAGTATCAAGGGTAGTCACCGGGTTAAGGGAGTGATGTAAGGAAGGTATGAGGAGAATGGGGTAGGGGTATATTATGCTTATGCTGGTTAGGAAAGGATGTCGATAAAAAATACAATTGACCATGTAAGGAGGGAAGAAGGAGGGAAGTGAGGGGAAAAACACCTCCAATATTAAAATTGATCAAGCCAAAAACAACCTTTGAAACCCCCAATATTAAAACTCTAAAGCCTTGTGCATCCTTTGGTTGGTTGAAAACACCTCTAAAATATCTTTCCAAATACTCTTTTCTTGAACGACAAGGCTCGTTCTTCATAATTACCTTGTCTTCCTCAAGGTAAGTTTGGTTCTTCATGAGTTCATGGAACCTAGGCTATCCTCTAATTATTATTTCATAGGTACCTGGTGCAAGGGTAACTAAGAAATATCTAGTACCTCTTGAGCTTCACCAAAGGATGCTACGAATTAGCCCAAACTAATCCAACACAATAGCTATGAGGAAATCCAAGAAATTTGTGAAAGTGAAGGGGGAGGAGGAATTTCCATGATGGAAATTCCCTCTCACAGGTAGCCAGATCATGTTGCTCTGATACTAGTGATGTGGATATAAAAATCCTGATCACATTTCCTTTATTCATGATTTCTTAAATAACACAAAATACATAACAAATAAAATCTAGATTTTGGAAGATAGCAAACTAAATAGGAGATACAAACAATAAAAGGTGTTGATATAATAACATATCTCAAAAACCTAACTAATGGCTAAATTAGGCTATCGAAAGCAAAAAAATTACAACCAAGAATCCAACATGAGCAATAGAGGCTCATATAATAATGTGATATAATAATAATATGCCTGATGTCCTCATTAGTCTACCTTTATCAAGCCTCTTAAATCTCTATCAAGGTTAATACATAAAACTTTATTTCTTTTTCTATCAAGGTGTTAGGATCCTCAATCCTAACATTATTAGTTAGTATTATTAATCATTTAATTATTATATTATTAACTTATAAAGTGAACCATCACAACCCTTCTTAACGTGAATCATCACGTCTCTTCATATGTGAACCATCATGTCTCTTCACCAACATAACTTTAGGGTAGATATATATATTAGGTTGGCCATCCATATAAAATCATCCAAGAGAAGAATAATAAGCATAGATGCTAAGGAGGGAGCCCCCTATAGTGGCAAAGCGATTACAAGGGAGCTCCCTTTGAGTGGCCTGCAATTACATTTACATTAATTTGTTAATAATTTTATAGTAAGACCTTGGGGTCTTACCATTTGGTATCAGAGCCATGTGGGATCCAACCATGTGGTATTTGCTAAAATATCTTCATCAAATCACTTCTGTGCATGAGTATCAAACTCGATTTGAGGATATCACCAAACACAACACAATATTGGATGAATCAATTCTCATCAATGGCTTCATTAGGGGATTAAAAGAGGAAATTAGAATGAAGGTGACAAGGTTCAATCCCTATACCATGATGCAGAACTATGGATTGGCAAAATTAGCTGAAGATAAAATCAATGCACAACAACGATTAGGGAAACCACTTATGGAAAAATTGTCGACCACTTACATCGCTCCCAAACCTATGCATAATGGAAGGGCAAAAAGCACTTACACAACCCCCAAATCTAACCAAACTTTATGAATTAAACATCTTAGCTTTGAGGATATGAAGGAACAACGAGCAAAAGGACTCTGTGATAATTGTGATGAACAATTTGGACCCCACCATAAATGTGCTACACTAAAATTGTATTTATTGAAGGAAATTGATCCATGTCTCTCCATAGAGCAAGCAGATGAGGTAGTTGTGTCCGAAGCGGCCAGTGCACCTACTCACCGCAATGAAGACAATGAGGTTGATGTGCAAGAAGTGATTGATGTACCAAGCAAGGATGAGGTATACATACCCAAAGTGATCAATGCTAGACAAACATGCACTCTACAAGACCTACAAATAACTTCCTCACCAATAGTGAGTTCTTACCATATGACCAAACCTATTCGGAACCAACTCAGAGTGACTACACACTCCTTCTCCGTTGGCTCTACCAAGGAACCAAAAAAGGATATGAAATCATTACCATCACTTTTGATGCATCATTCAAAAGTATTTGAGGAACCCCAAGGGTTTCCCTCCCATCGTCATCATGATTTTCCTAAGGAAGATTCTACTATTGTTCTTGGAAACCCCCCGCTAATGCTTCATCCTTCTCGATATCCCTGCCTACGAAAGGATGCCATTAAAAGAGTCCAAGAACTTACACAAATCCTTCTTGGAATAAAAAGGACAAAGCTTCTCACTTTGAGCTTTGAGGACAAAGCTCTTTTTAAGGAGGGTGGCATGTTAGGATCCTCAATCCTAACATTATTAGTTAGTATTAGTTAGTATTATTAATCATTTAATTATTATATTATTAACTTATAAAGTGAACCATCACAACCCTTCATAACGTGAACCATCACGTCTCTTCATACGTGAACCATCATGTCTCTTCACCAATGTAGATTTAGGGTAGATATATATATTAGGTTGACCATCCATATCAAATAATCCAAGAGAAGAATAATAAGCATAGATTCTGAGGGATCCCCCTATAGTGGCAAAACGATTACATGGGAGCCCCCTTTGAGTGGCTTGTGATTACATTTACATTAATTTGTTAATAATTTTATAGTAAGACCTTCGGGTCTTACCACAAGGTCTATATGACCTAAGTCTTCAATGTCAAGGCATCTCTTCAAGACTTGAAATATGTTCTTTTATGTCAAGGTCTATATCTCCTTGAATTGAAACTCTAATGTCAAGGTTTTTGAAACCTAAATTTTTAATGTCTTGCAACTCTGATTAATTTGTTGTTTGATGAAATATTACTTTAAGATAGATATATTAGTTCTAGCATCTAAGAAAAAATGTATATTTATCTTGTTCTACTTTCTCTTGCACTTAGAAGTTGAAATTCTTCTCTATTTTCTATAGGAAGCTTCTCACACTTCTGACAATTAATCTCTACTACAACTGTTTCTCTATCTTGTCAAGGTGATTTGAATATCCTTGATGCCTCTATATCTAATTTCAAGGTGATATTAATGTCCCTGATGCTTATATATAAATTAAATTTCAAGGATTGGCTATATCCCAGAATGATCAACTATATTAAAGTTGATATGCCTTCCAATATAGCCGATTCCTAGTCTTCACTAGTTATTCTCTATCCATGAAAATACTCTATAGTTGAGTCTTGGTCTTCACTAGTTCTTCTCTAATTGTGGAAATACTCTATAGTTGAGTATTGGCCTTCACCGATTCTTCTTCAACCATGGAAATACTCTAGCTTTTCTACTCAATATGACCTTATAATAGAGTCTAGGTCTTACTGCCTTTAAAGTAGACAAACTCTAAATCAATTTTATCAAACTAGACAAAATCAATTTTTGCAAGTAGCTAGATTAAATTTTATCAACTTGGACATAATATAATGGTATATCTAATACCCTTGATGGCTTTTTAAGCCTTAATACTACCACAAATTTCACAAGCTAAATATCGTAGGATAAAATATAATATAGTCATAAAGCAATAAGGTCAAGATAATGATATGAGTAGATTAATATGAGCAAATTAATATGTATATCAAGGCTAATAATATATAAAATAACATTCAATAATAAAAAAAAATATGAATATAAATAGCCTAAATCATACATGTACTAAGCATGTAGAACAAATTACAATATTAATTGCTCAAAATGTATGCAATCTTTATTACTCCACTTTCTCTTACAAATATGATAGAACTTAATGCTTGATGCATGATACTTGATACTTGATCTATGGAGTATTATATATCCATAGTAGAATGACTCTTTGGATACTTGAAAATTTCTTTTCATATGCAAAATCTCATGACTCTTGGCTTCTCCACTTGAAACTTGCATACTTGATGAACCCTTAACTCTATATTGTATGCACACCTAAACATGACTCTTACACTTCCATAACTTGCACACTCTAATATAAGACACTTGTGAAAATATTTACATTACATATTTTATATATTAAATATAAGAGACTTGTGCACATAGACTCAACTTACACTTGCATGCTAATTCACATGACACTTGTGCATTTCCTGCACATTACAACTTTACATAACTCTTGTGCATATCCTACACATTCACACTTACATATGGGAAAATATAACTCAAAATCTAAACTAAGACTCAACCCTAATCTAATATTTATATATGTACCATGAAGGTACTATGGAGGGTACATTAGCATGTATAAAATAATGTAATATACTGAATAAAAAATAACAACTTAAAGATTCTATGAATAGACAAAAGAGCTATGCTAATAGAAATAGAACACTAAGGCAATTTACAATAAGAATTATTTTTTTCCTTAGAGTTAAACCCTAGAAAATTTATATTAAGTTTTGGAAATTTGTTAAGTTAGCTCATGTTGGAATATATTACATTATTTGGTACATGCTAATGTACCATCTTGGGTACATATTTATATTAGGAGAGTGTCTTAGATTAGGACTTGAGTATTTACTTTATGCAATGTAATAAATGCACAAGTATTATTAGAATGTGCAATGATGTAAATGTGCATGTTTTCCACATGTACATGAGTCCATAGGATAGGAAGATGGAATACCAAGAGTCATGTCTCATTATATATAGGCCTTTGATAAGTGAGAGAAAAAAAGAGAGAAGCATAATATAGACTAGAGTAGATACAATGTAGAACTTGTATGAAGCATGGAGCATTTGAGATCTCCACATTTTGTATGAAGTTCCTATTTTTGTGAGATTTAATTAATGGCTATTTTATGAGTTATTTCAAAATTTTCTCATGTTATTTAATTTCTTATTATATTGTCATTATCATAGATATAATATTGCATGCTTATTTTAGTCCTTGTGGTTGCATTTCCTTTAATATATAACATCAAAAGCTAATAGCTCCCAAGTTTATGGAACCTTTTAATATATTGAAAGTGGTAAACCTAATCATATACTAACACTCTCTATATTCTAACTTTCCTAAATACATGATGTCTTTTATGTTTCACTATTAAAATCTTATCATGATGATGTATCACATATTTTAGACTAGCAATCACTACAATTTTAGGACTCAATCATATTTTTGGTTAAACCAATCATAATTATGGATACAAGTAGACTACAACTAAGGAATAGATAATTATATTATTGTAAGGTCCAATTAGACCAATAATATAAAGGTAGTATTATTTGGGAGAACACCTAGGATTTTTAGAAACTTTATCCTCATTTGTTTATTTAAATAGAATTGTACTAGAAATTGTATTTTAACAATAAGATATGTATAAAACTTATGTTTTCTTACTTATAGATAGGTATTGGAGAGGACCAAAATTTTTATAGCATAATACAATAATCAACTATCAATTATATTTTAAAGTTTTTTAATTTGAATGATGAGCTTCTAATGACTATTTTCTTATAGTTGTCAGGACGATGAGTCTTTCTAGAGGGAAAGTTTGTCACATTCCAAAATTTTATAGATTAGTAGAATTATTATTTACATAAATTTAATGATGTGTCATGTTCAAAATAATTATATTATTTTTAAATTACATTTTTATATTACTTGATAATATTTATGTAAATAGACTAACTTGCAAGTTTTTGGTGTACGTGTTGATAAGTCACCCTATAAGGTTTGAAATAGGGAAGGTATTATATGGGATAAGGCAATAGTTCCATGAGAAGAAAACAATTTAGAAGGACCCACACACACATGAACAACATTTAATACAATAGGAATTCATTTTGAAATACATGGCTACTTGATTTATATTTAAAGATAATTTCTAGACTTTTTCCTATAAAAGCATCAAGATAGTTCTTGAGTCTTGCTATTTTAAAGAAACAATTGAATGTTCATGGGATAATATTACTTTATATATGCATTTTAGTGTCTCCTTCTAAATACAATTTACTTGAATTCTAATTGGTGTTCAATTTGATGATTCCTTCAATTATTGCTTCATGTTTTCAAAAGCTTATGTTAAAGAGTTAAAAATAAATAAATAAATAATATATTAAGGTTGTTGAAAGGGGGTTATGGATATGACCATAATAATATATCAAGCCCTCTCCAATCCTGTAAAAAAAAAAATTCCTACTCCTAGGTGCATTAAATCATAATATGCACTTTTTAATTAACTATATCTAGGGCACTATAGACACCCAAATTTGAGCACATCATAAATATCTAAGATTTCCAATATCTTCATAAATCAACCAAATCAAATGAAGAATATCTAAATCCAAATTGGGAGTATTTATTACTCCAAAAGTAAATTGTTAGGACATGAGAAAAAGCATTGACAATTTTCTTTCTTGGCAATACTTTTATAAAATTTATATTTTATTAATTTCCCATCCAAATTTGACTAGCAACAATCATCTTGGAAAAACTAGTAGAGCATTAATGCCTCTAGAACTTTTGACTATCATGAACCAAAAAAATAAAAGTTGACAACTAGTATCTTCTAAGTCACTCGCCTTTAATGGATCCAATCACCAAGATCTGATTTGTAGATACAACAAAAATCCCAAGTTCAAGAACTGCCATTTGCAACATTCCTTCATTAACGACATATTAAGACCATTTAAAATTATTACCTTCTCCTTTACTATCACTTTCAATTCAATATTTTCATAAAGGAGTGATGTATTTCTATAAAACCAGCACTTACGGTACCCAATCAATAAATTTATTAGTACATACATTTTGTGCCATCAAATCCTATTTATTTTTAACTTCAAGCTTTAATTGATCAATTAGAACAATTGAAAAAAAATGGTAATAATCCAAGGATCTTAATGAAAAGGATTGAAAATCCAACTAAGTGTTCTATTATTTACAATTCAATTTATAGGCTCTAATGGCCCAAAATACATAACCAAACCCATCAAATCATGGATTTGATCCAATATGCTTAACCATAAGCTACAAAAGTGCAAAGGAGAATGCACGTAACTTTCTAAGCTAGGAGAAAGGAATAATGCTAACTATAAGATCCTTTTTAGCTATCTTGAAGTACACACTTCCTACTTTGAGTTCACACTTCCTAACTAACACTCCTAAATGACAACTAGAAGATAACTAGTGCCCACAAGTGCATGTGAGAAAGAGACTCACTTAAAATATTAATTTGCAATAAATAAACTATGCAAAACTAACTAGAAATTACTAGAGGAGTCATATGAGTGATCAAACATCAATCCTCATAATGCCTCCCCACAATAGAAGCATTGGACTCCAATGCTTTTAGAAGAGTAGGAAAGTCACGGGACATCTGATGAAAAGAAATCCAATGAGCCTGATGCGGCAACTGTCCTCGTCGAGCCACAAGATATGAGGTGGTAGACCCCTGGCGAGTCTGTCGAATCTTTGTTTCATAGATCTTATCAGAATCCAATGGTAACTAAGAATCAGGAACCACGTCCACAGGATGACTGATAGTTGGTGATGTCTCCAATGTAGAGTCAAAATACAACTTCAAAAGATCTATATTGACGACGTCATGAATTCCCAAGTGTGCGGGAAGATCAAGGCAAAAAGAATTCTCGGACACCTGTTGAAGAATAGTATAAGGCCCATAGCGAATCGGTTTGATTTTACTATGAGTCTTATCAAAAAAACGTCGCTTGTCAAGATGCAACCAAACTTTGTCACCAACCTAAAATGAATGAGGAATTCGATGTCAATCCATGGCATTTTTTTGCTACTGCTGTGTCTTTTGCAAAATCTCAACCACCTTTGATTGCAAATTGTGCAAATGTTGAATAAATGAGTGTGCTTTGTCTTGCTCCTTCTGAAGATATGAAGTGACAGGAGAAGGCAAAGACAAAGGTAACTCATAAGGTGCCAAGGGCTGAAATCCCATACAAACCTCAAAGGGTGAATGACCTATAGAATAATGTAGGGCCCTATTGTAGGCATGTTCAATATGAGTGAGAATCAACTCCCACTTTGCTGGTGAAGCGTGATGATAGATTCATAAACTTTGCACAAGGGTACGGTTTACCACTTTAGTCTGCCCATTTGACTGCAGATGATAGGCGGTGGAAAAGTTAAGGAAAACTCCCAAAATTTTCCACAAAGAATGCCAAAAGTGATCCACAAAGCATGAATCATGATCCGATATAATGCTGGTAGGTAGTGTAGCACCCTAAAATTGGCGCAATAAAATTGGAATAATTACATTCACCTTAGTAAATAAATTTAAATTCAAATTTAACCTCCCAAACCGCTCGTTAACCGCCGAGAAACCCGTTTCCTCTTTTTCCACACCATTTTTAGCAGTTGTTTTGACCGTTTGACGATATCATCTCCGATCAGACGATATCGCCCCAGATTTGACGATTTCGTCTGGACTAGAACGTCCAGACAATTTTGTCGCAAAACTAAATTTGCATAGTTGGAATCCGTTCCAACGGGTCTCCAATCCGGGAAGAAGCGTGTCTACACCATTGGGACCCTTCCCCCATTGGAGATCTCCCAAATTGGGATGATCTCCAACCTCCCAACAACTATCCTATGCCTATTTAACTCTAAAACTTTTCCTTCCCCAACCCCTGGCTGAATTTTTATGTAAATCAACTCCCTATGTGCTAAAACACTTCAAATTTTCTCTTGCACTAGTCCTATATTAATTTTATTGCAGGTACACCACTGGTTTTCAGTCGGAGCCAACATCTATCGCAGCCGACGAACCTGTCAAGATCGAAGGTGATCTCATCAAATTCGGGACGATCTCGTTCTGATGTAAGATGATTTCGACTGCAGCACACATCGAGGCAATCAGTGCCTAGAGTTTGCTCTTATTTCTCTTTTATCTGTCATTTTATGCTATAAATTAGATTGTCTATTCAGTTTTTATACTATATTGCATCTGGAGTTCACCCATTTTGTCTAGTTTGCATATTAAGATCATATTCTGCTATCTAAACACAGTGATTTGCATTTACTTTTGTTCTTGTATATTTTTCAATACTCATATTACTTTTTCATATAGTTTGCCCCTGTTTACAAAATAGAATTTCTTGTATCTCGCATTTGTTTGCTATTTTGCAGGTCTGATGAATTCGTCTGACGAATTCGTCAGATTGCAGACGATCCTGTCAGTTTAGACGATTTTATCAAATTGAAGGCGATCCTGTTGAATTGCAGACGATCCAAACTGCTATAAGTAATCAAAAACTTCATCGGACTTCCGGATCAGGTAATCTTCATTGGCCTCCTACAAATTCTCTATTTTTGCTTTCTTTTCTGTTTGCTGTATTCATTTAAATTGCATTTTCATGTAGTTTAAGTTAGAATCATTTGGCCAAATCTAGGATGAATGTTTAAAAATAAAGCGAACTCATCAAAACTCATTCCCAAAACCTAGGCGTGGAAACTGCCACCAAATGTTTCCTGGTGAACCCACCATCCGTTGAAAAATCACCAAAATGCACCTCCCTTGAGAGGCGGGACCTTCGCAAAGTCCTCTCGTCCGAGGTACCGCATCATCCTTTTCCCATCCTCCTTCCGGGCGTGGATCCAATAGCCTGAAGGTAGGGATGCGAAAAATTTGGAGCGATACATTTTGGTGAACCCGACGTGAATGCATCATAACCTTTTGAAAACAAAAACAAAAAAATATATATGTGTGCAAAAAAAAAAAAAAATATAACAAAATCATCATTTCAAGTTTGTATGTTTTTAGATTCAATTCTAAATAGTAGATGCTAAATATTACTTTTAGAAGTACTAAAGAAACCATGAGTTTTTACTCAAATCAATATGAGCCCATTAGTAATGTTGGAAGAATTCAGCCAAATACATTTGTTGATTATGACCGACCTTATCCCTATTCAACATCACCTCCATCACACTCTTCTTATTTTTCATCCATAACTCAAAAAAACAATCCCTTTTCCAATCCTCTTCATAATGATATTATCTATTCTCCCATATATCCATATTATGTCTATCAATACACATATAATCCTCCGCCACCTTTTCAAAACTCTTCTTTCAATACAACACATCCATTTCAACAAGAAAATACTTATTCTTCCAATTCTACCGTGCACTCACCTCCTACATCGCAATCTTCCTGTCATCATTCTACCCATAATAAAGAAAGTAGAGGTGAGAAACCATTAGGTCCTTTTATGATGAAATTCCTAAGGCATTTATCAAAAACCTCTCAAAAACCTTCATCACGTAAATTTACTAGGCTTAATCAACCAATGGATATAATTCTCAAGTATTTACTTGACACAAATATTATTGAACTTCCTTCCATAAGACAACCTCGATACCACATCGATTGGTTTAAACCTGAGCCACATTGTGAATATCATAGAGTAGATGGACATATGACACAAAATTGTAAAGATTTAAGATGTGCAATTCAATATTTGATTGATAAGGATCTTTTTAATATAAAGGAATTACAATCTACAACTGATTATAAATCTCCAGTAAACTATCAAACTCCTACACAACAAATACCAATAATCAATCAAGACATGGGGATCTCCCAAGAACCCCTACTCAATTATCAACAACAAGAAACCAATCAAATATTGCATGTTAATGTATCCCATCATGGTGATATTACTAATGTTGTAACAAAAACTACAAATGAGCAACCTCAAGTTCAATCAACTCAATCTGATATTCAAGATATGGATTCCTCATTTGACCAACCTTCAAAACTATCTTTGACTCTCGAGAATGATCCAAAATGGAATGTGAGCATAGAAAGCTTATCTTTAGAATCAAAATCTCAATCTAAAATCCACCTTGATAATCAACAACAAGTGATTAATCCTCAAGCAAAGATGTCTCTTTTAGAAGTATTACAAATTTCTCATAAGGAAATTTTGTTCAAAATACCTAGCCAACAATTTGTTCCTCATAATATTTTCTCTAAGAACATAATTAATGGTATAAACCCTCTTGAGGTTAACCATATTTCATTCTATGATGAGGATATTCCTTCCTCTACTCCACAAGAAGACTCCTATCTTTACATTATCGGATCTCGTAAAGAAACACTTGTTAGAACTATCATGGTAGATAATGACTCTTCTCTTAATTTATGCACTTATCAATTATTTCAAAAACACAAATTAAAGGAAGAAGATAGTAATGAATCAAATGTTATTATAAAATCTTTTAACAATGAAATTCAAGAACCTCAAGGTACTATAATTATTCCCCTTAATATTGGATCCAAGATCCTGGATACTTTATTCTATGTAGGATATTGTCCTTCACCTTACAAACTACTTCTCCGAGTCCTTGGATTCATACGATGAGGGTTGTCCCTTCCACTCTTCACCAATGTTTGAAGTTTGAACTTACAAATAAAATTGTTACCATACATGGTGACCCAAAACCATTTTAAGAATATTTAACGATTGAAACATCAAGTTCTATACACTCTCTATTGTCACAATTATTTTTTATCCATCACTTTTCTTCATCCATATATGATCATCCTTGTTTACCAAATAACACTCATGCATATCTTTCACATATACTTTCTCCATCTTATCAAGACTTGGAAGATAATAATAAGAATGAAGAACTTTCTTATCCTTCTTACATTTTATTTTGTAACATGATCAATTTTACACATAAAAGTCAAATCTTTTTCTACATTATTCTACATTATAACAAAGCATTTGTTATCGCTACCTTTTATTCATCACCTTTTGTTCTTACCTTCACCTCAACCAGATTATCCTTCAAAACCTCCTTTGATTTTGAAGCAACCTTAGACATGCTATACTCAAATAAACCTTGTATAGTGTATATAGATCATTTGTATATACCACCAATTTCAATTCATAAATTAAAAAAAAAAAAAAATCAAAATCCTCAAAATTTTCAAAAAAATACAAATGCAACTAAGGACCTTAAAGGTAAATTTGAGCCCAACTGGCTCGGACCGTACATCATTACTGCAAAATTTGAATCAGGAGTGTATAAATTATCTACCTTAGATGGTAAAGAACTTAAAGAACCCATGAATATTTTACATATCAAACGTTATTATGCATAAATTTGGTCATTTCATCCATGTATATATTTGTTCAAAATCATTATCGTGTATTTCTTTCAATTTATTCAAAAAACCTCAAAAACATTCATAAAATATTCAAAAATCTTCAAAAATATTTATTGCATTTTTTAAAAGCACTTGTAAAGGTCCTTTTGCTCCAAAACAAAAATCAACATAAAAATCCAAAAACAACTATATGCTTGACTCTTTCGAAATCAAAACAATATACAGAATAAAGAGAGAGTCAACATTCTCAAAACTTTCTCAAAATCATTATTTTCTTACAATTATTGCAATTCTATGTTTCAACTTATTTTGGATAAAACTAGCATTTATTTGGCATCCCTCACTTGCACACTCACACAATAAATATCTTGATTTTATCTGGCATGATTACTAATCTCTCTTATATCAAAGTTCACAAAATTCAATTAAATAGAGTTTGAGAATAGAGAATTGATCTTGTTATTTACTTAAACCAAGCACATCTTTTCACAATGAAATGATTATATTTGTAATTTCCATGTTTTGCTACATAGTAGAACTGATTTCTTTAGTGAAAAGTTTCCCTTGCTATCCTATCATGCACATGGTATAGAATCTTTGAGAATTGGCAAAAGGACAAGCTCATCCCTACCCAGAATAAAAATCCCTTGCTCTACAGCTAATCTGAGCAAGTATCCCTAGAAAAAAGAAAAATTCAAGAAAAATTCAAGAAAAAGAGAAAAGAAAAATGTTATGTCAGCAATGTTCCAAGCATTATCAAGCAAAAGAAATACAAAAAGAAAAATAAGCAAAGTTCAAAAGAAAGCAAGAAAAGCAATAAAATCCCTTTCCCTACCCTTTGAAAAGAAAAGAAGGGTGAATGAGCTTGAATCCCGGGATTCTCAATTATTCGAAAACTGTGAGGTAAGCCCCATAACAGGTGGTTTGTGCCCAACCTGCTTAGCCTTGAGTAACTCCTAGCATGGCGATATGTCTGTCACATTAGCGACCTTCTTTTGTACAGGACCTATGTCCGCTTATGGATTAGCTAGCTCTTGATAATCCGATCTACATAGTAGCCTAGTATGGTTATATGCATCTACATCATGGTTAATGAACACTTATTTGGTTTCTTCAAATCACTTGTATCATAGTATCTTGCTCAAAACTGGTAAATGAACAATGCAATTGCACACACATTTGTATTTGAGAGATTTTGTCTATCATTATGATAAATCAAGATTGGCAATGAATTCACTTATGCACATGGGATTCCTTATAAATCTAACTTTTTGCCTTCAAAATACTTTGAAATATTATTTTTTCAAACTTGTTTGGAATAAACCAAGTACAATTATTTACCACAAAGATAACTATATAATAGAAAAAATCAAAAATTTCAATCAAAACATATCATATATATCTTATCGACTTTCGCGACGATGGCATAGTTCCAAAACCAAAATGGAAATTTTATGCTTAGCGCAAGTCCTCATTATCATATTTTCTGTTCATCAAAAATCAATCATGCAATAAAACTATCCTTTTTTGGATTTTTGCGATGATGGTATAAGTCTATACCTACATATTCTATGCCTAGCGCAAACCATTGTAACAATTTTTTTCCCAACTTATCAAAATTCATAAAAACCATATGACTTCATTTTATTACACAAATTTTGCTTTTCAAAAGAATGCACATTTTCATTATTTCATGTCATTATGTCAACTTCCAATTTTGCAATGACGGTATAATTCCTAAAGGAATTATTCAACAATTTTATCACACTTAGGAATTTATGCCTAGCAAAAATCATTTTAAAAATATTTCATGCATAATATTTTTCATGAAAGTCTGAAAACAAACCAACCATCATCATCATCATTTGCACTATCACAACAAAGTCTTAAGACAATCTCTTAAGCACTCTTTTACTTTTCGCAATATTTCTATACGGGGATTAGCTTGACGACCGAGTGAGCGGCGACTCCATGAAATGGTCTATAATAGCGACAATGTCCTTTGAAATTATTGTTAAAAGTCCCTTTTTATTTTTATCAAAATTATTGCATCACATACAACCACTTTGTTACATCAGATTATTTCATTTAAAATATTTATAGCATGACATCCAAGTTATAATATTTTCCAAAACGACATAATTACATGAATCATCAATAAAATCATTACATCAATCAAATCAATCAATTACATCAAACATAAAAAGCATCATAAGTATCACATAACACAAGTCATATGATCAAAAACATATCATATATCAAACATAATTTCATTCAAAAATAATTCACAAATAATTTTTTGCTTTTCCGCGTTTTTACCTCAAACGTTCGATTTGGGTAAAAACACGGAGGGGGCACCATAGTAAGTTGTCATACGATTCGACCAAGAATCGTCGCCTAAAAATGGGAATAATTTTTTGCTTTCTCGTAGATCGAGAAGAACTCATCTTTAACGCATTTTCTTCGGAAAATTCGCTAAAGAGGGGGCAAAATGTAGCACCCTAAAATTGACACAGTAAAATTGGAATAATTACATTCACCTTAGTAAATAAATTTAAATTCAAATTTAACCTCCCAAACCGCTCGTTAACCACCGAGAAACCCGTTTCCTCTTTTTCCATGCCATTTTTAGCAGTTGTTTTGACAGTTTGACGATATCATCTCCGATCAGACGATATCGCCCCAGATTTGGCGATTTCGTCTGGACTAGAACGTCTAGACGATTTTGTCGCAAAACTAAATTTGCATAGTTGGAATCCGTTCCAACGGGTCTCCAATCCGGGCAGAAGCATGTCTGCGCCGTTGGGACCCTTCCCCCGTTGGAGATCTCCTAAATTGGGATGATCTCCAACCTCCAAACAACTATCCTATGCCTATTTAACTCTAAAACTTTTCCTTCCCCAACCCCTGGCTAAATTTTTATGTAAATCAACTCCCTATGTGCTAAAACACTTCAAATTTTCTCTTGCACTAGTCCTATATTAATTTTATTGTAGGTACACCACTGGTTTTTAGCCGGAGCCAGCATCTATCGCAGCCGACGAACCTGTCAAGATCGGAGGCGATCTCATCAAATTTGGGACGATCTCGTTCTGATGCGAGACGATTTCGACTGCAGCACACATCGAGGCAATCAGTGCCTGGAGTTTGCTCTTCTTTCTATTTTATCTATCATTTTATGCTATAAATTAGATTATCTATTCAGTTTTTATACTATATTGCATCTGGAGTTCATCCATTTTGTCTAGTTTGTATATTAAGATCATATTCTGCTATCTAAACATAGTGATTTGCATTTACTTTTATTATTGTATATTGTTCAATACTCATATTACTTTTTCATATAGTTTGCCCCTGTTTACAAAATAGAATTTCTTGTATCTCGCATCTGTTTGCTGTTTTGCAGGTCTCTGATGAATTCGTCTGACGAATTCGTCAGATTGCAGACGATCCTGTCAGTTTAGACGATTTTATCAAATTGAAGGCGATCCTGTTGAATTGCAAACGATCCAAACTGCTATAAGTAATTAGAAACTTCATCAGACTTTCAGATCAGGTAATATTCATTGGCCTCCTGCAAATTCTCTGTTTCTGCTTTCTTTTATGTTTGTTGTATTCATTTAAATTGCATTTTCATGTAGTTTAAGTTAGAATCATTCGGCCAAACCTAGGATGAATGTTTAAAAATAAAACGAACTCATCAAAACTCATTCCCAAAACCTAGGTGTGGAACTGCCGCCAAATGTTTCCTGGTGAACCCACCATCCGTCGAAAAATCACCAAAATGCACCTCCCTTGAGAGGCGGGACCTTCGCAAAGTCCTCTCGTCCGAGGTACCGCATCATCCTTTTCCCATCCTCCTTCCGGGTGCGGATCCAATAGCCTGAAGGTAGGGATGCGAAAAATTTGGAGCGATACAGGTAGACCAAAGGAATGCCAAATGCTGTCAAAGAAAAATTAGGCTAAGTCTACCGTAGAACTTGTCTTGCGGCATGGAATAAACTTAGCCATTTTACTGAATCTGTCAACCACCACGAACACACAATCATGTTGTCACACTGTCATAGGAAAACCACTAACCAAATCCATGGAAATTCTTTCCCAAGGACGGGAAGGAATGGGCAAAGGCATGCCTAAGCCAAAATTCCTGTTAGCTGGTTTTGAGCGACAACAAACTGCACACTATTTGAGAAATCTCAACACATCCCTCTGCATTTTAGGCCAATAGAAAAATCTTTGCAAGTGATGAAGTGTTTTGTGCTTCCCAAAGTGACCACCATAAAGTGTAGAATGAGCTTCCTTAAGAAGTGACACTCTAGGCTCACAAGGAACACAAACCTTGTCCAATTTGTAAAGAAGTCCTTCTTTAAAAATCTTGGAAAGGACGCAAATTGGAAGAAGAAGGCTTACTCACTTGCTCAAATATTTTCCCAAAATTAGGATCCTGTGAATACTTATTAGGCCAAGTCTAAAATCCCAAGTGTGAAGTGGACATAATTGTTAAGGCAAGAGCGGTAGGAGGCCTACTCAAACAATCAACAACAGTATTACTCTTCCCCTTTTTGTACTTGATCACCAAGTGAAATTGTTGGAGGTAAGAGGCCCACTTCATATGTCTTGATTCTTCAATTTTACTTTGAGATTGTAAAAACTTGAGAGGCATATGATCAGTGTGTACTACTGTATATTTTCCCAAAATATAATGTCTCTAGTACTTAATAGCTTGAACTAATGCATACAACTCCTTGTCATATGTAGAATAGTTCAACTTAGCAGCAGAAAAAGTTTTTGAATGATAAGCAACTGGATGACCATTTTGTTTGAGCACAAATCCTAAGGCAACTTTAGAGGCATTCATTTCAATCTCAAAATGTTGAGAGAGGTCGGGTAAAGTTAACACAGGTGTTGTACAAAGTTTCTTTTTGAGTTTCTCAAAGGCAATCTCTTGGCTTTTCTCCCAATGAAATGGAACTTTAGACTTAGTGAGATAATGCAATGGAGCTGCAAGGGTGGAATATTGAGGAATGAACTTGCGATAAAAATTCGCAAGTCCTAGAAAACTCCTTAACTCAATGAGAGTTGTAGGAGGGGACCACTTAAGTAAAACATCAACTTTTATGGGATCTACCTGAATTCCACTTTCACTAATCACATAACCAAGGTAAGAAACTGAAGTATTGCCAAAAGAACACTTGGAAGAATTGGCATATAATTGATTCTTCGCAAGAAGATCAAGTGTATGATGGATATGCCTAAGGTGTTCCTCCCAAGTCTTTGAGAATATCAATATATCATCAAGATATATTATTACAAATTTGTCAAGTACATCACGAAATACATCATTCATCAACCTCATGAAGGTTGCAGGAGCATTAGTAAGACCGAAGGGCATGACCAACCATTCAAAAAGGCCCATCTTCGTCTTAAAAGTTGTCTTCCATGTATCCTCAGCTTGGATACGCACTTGATGATATCCACTTTTGAGATCTATTTTTGAAAAGAAATTAGCTCCTTGAAGCTGATCTAATAAATCATCAATGCGTGGTAATGGATAACTATTCTTTACAAAAATTCTGTTCAAAGCATGAAAATCAATGCATAATCTCCAAGTGCCATTTTTTTTAAGAACCAACAAAATAGGTGAGGCACAAGTAGAAGTACTTTCCTTAATGAAACCCTTAGACAACAAATCTTCTATTTGCCTTTTTATTTCTTCATTTTGCAAAATAGATTGTCTATACATGGGTGCATTAGGTAGTGAAGAACTAGGAATGATTTCAATGCTGTGATTAATTGTGCGAATTGGAGGAAGAGACTTTGGCTCCTAAAATATGTGTGAATAACTTTGCAATATTTTATCCATTGAAGAGTGTTTCTTTGGAATGGATGTGGATGTAGAAGTGTTTTGAGAGCGAATGAAAATTAGAGCAACATCACCACCTTTTTTAATTACTCTTTTTGTTTGCTTGGAACTTAGAATGATGTTAGGAGTGTTGGTGCTTTTAATGAGAAAGACCTTACCATATTTTTGAAGTGTGTAGGTTCTTTTGAAATCATCATAAACAACTCTCCTATCATACTGAAAAGGTTGTCCAAGAAAAATCCCACAACAATCCATAGGAGTCACATCACAAGTGACTTGATCTATGAAATGTGGGCCAAGTGCAAATTTTAATGTGCAAGTGTGAGTGATTTCTGAGCCTCTTCCACTATCCTTCCAACCCAAAGAATAAGTTTGAGGATGAGGCTCCATAGGTAACTTCAAACGCTCGACAATGGACCTCACAATTATATTTTTCTGCGAGCCATTATCCACTATACAATCTGTTGCAAAATTATGGAGCAAATGAGCTCGAGTGATGAACAAAGCATCACGAGCGCCCTCTGATGAACTTACATTTACCAAGGTAACCTCATTGAGCTTACCTCATAATTTCGTGTATACTCTACTCTCTCCTACTGACTCAAGGGGACCTTTAGAAGCATCCTCCTCTTGAGTAGTAATGACTAAACTTTTCTTCTTAAGCTTGAAACAATCAGCTTTTTCATGACCTTTTTTCTTACAATAGTTACAAAAAATTTTAGAAGAAGAAGAAGAAGAAGGTTTAGAAGAAGAAGAAGAAGGAGTAGAAGCGGAAGGAGAAGGAGAAGAAGGAGATGGAGAAGAAACATTCTTCTTTTGAGCAAAATTCTTCTTTTGTGAGAAAGAATTATTCCCTTTTGATGAGTTTGCAACCACTTGAGGAGTAGGTGCATGGAATGCCTACGAGTGTGCTTTGAACTTGTCCTCCGTAAGTTGTGCCTGGTTGAAAACTGAATCCAATGTTTCCATAGAAACAAACATAATTTCTCTGTACAAGTGCTCTAACAAGCCACTTTGAAATTTGATAATCAAAGTTGGAACATCATCCTCCACATTCACAAGTATCCTATACCTGTTGAACTGAAAAATATATTCTTGTACAGTCATATTAGTTCCTTGCCTAAACCGAAACCACCTAATTACCAAATCCTTAGAATAATTGGAAGGATAAAAATTGGTTTTCAGACAGTCTACAAGTTCATCCCAAGTAGTGAGTTCATCATGACCTCTTTTTCTTTCTACAAGGACATTAGCTAAACCAAAAAGTTTTAGCTTAGCATAAGGAACCACATCTTCATCTGAAAGCTGAGAGTAAGAAAACCAAGAACTCATGTCAAGAATCCAACTATTCAAGACATCAGGGTTCCTGGATCCATCATAAAATGGAACTTCACAACGAACTCTCAAGCGAGAATCATGAGCAGAAGTTGAAGCATTGTGCACAGAAATGTCATTTACCTTCATGGCAAGATTACCAAGGACTTCTGCCATGGTAGTATCATTAGCTTTATCTGCTAAAGCATTTACAACATGGGCAAGTTCTGCCACTTGGGCAGCCAAGTCAGAAGCCATGTTCAACCGGGTATAAGCCAGGAGTAAAAAAATAAGAAAGCACTAATTCAAGGGAAAAATGGAAATTTTCCTTGTTACAATGGAGTGCCTCTGAATTTTGAAAATTACTCCTAAGGCTCAAAATTTGAAATTTTAAACTAACCTAAGGTGCAATTTATAATTTATTAATTTAAAAATAACTTAAGTAAAAATTAAATGTAATTAATCAAAGATTAATTAATTTTAATTAAGTTATTAAAAATTAAATTAATAAAAATAAAATTTAACATGCAACCTTAGAATAGTAAAAATTAAAAATTACAATAAATTACCCTGACTTACATGCAACTCCAAACTTCAGTGGCACTATTCCCGAGGCACTAATCTGCTGGCCAGTTGTAGTGGCATGGTTCCCGAGGATCTAATCCTGCAAAGTTTTCTGGACCAGGATCTAATCCACCCGACGGCTGGCCTGTCAGGCTCCAAGCCTGACGGTGGGTAATGCGGTGTGACCTCCAAGGTCGAGCACCCATGTGACAACTACCTCCAAATGTTTCTCGGATGCTGACAACAGTCTGACAGCGTAGCCAGGCCTCCTGCCTGGTGATGAAACTGTTACGCCTAATAGAAAGTCAGGCATTGGGTGGCCTGACATCGAAGCGACGTGTGCCCTAAAGCGTGTGCATCATCTTTTAGTACTGTCAGTCTAATAGCTCGGTCAGGCTCGCCTATCGCTATCAGTTTTGATAGTAGGGGCCAAGAAGAACTGACACTGTCAACAAACAGCGAAGGCCGCAGGCCTGCCTGACACTGTCAGTCTGACAACAAGGTTAGACCAAAGCACTGACCGCTCTACTGTCAGACCTGACAGCAGAGTTAGGCAGTAGGCTTGATGCCAAGGTGGGACTCTCACCTGGTGCTGTCAACAGCTATCAGCGACAGCGATTGCCGTGTCACTATCGCTCCTAACAGCGATGGCCACCATTGCTATCGTTGTCACGCCGGACAGTGGCTGTCGGTAGGCGTCGATGAACGGCCATGCCGTGAGCTATCAAAAAGGCACCGACACTACCGAAGGCAGCCAAAGCTTGCTGCAGCCTTTGGCTCTCTCTCCAAAAAATATTATATATATATATATATATATATATATTTTTACAATAAAAACTAAATTAATATATTTAAACAAATATATATTAATTTAAAAATTTAAGTTTTTCGATAACAATGAAAATTTTTAAAAATTAACCAGGGGAGGCTAATTAAAAAAAATACAATGAAAACTTAAACTATAAAAATATGAGCAACTAGATCCCTTCAGTAGCTCTCCTTTCAAGATCCCTTCAGTAGCTCTCCTTTCAAGATCCAGTCAACACACGACCAACGTTTGAAAGGCAACCAGACCCAAGTCGACACATGACCTGGTATAGAACTCCTCAAGCTTCAAGACTCCTCGTTGGCAAGAACAAATGGCTCCCTAATACGCATCTCTCTGTAGGAGTAGTCCAAACCTACCAAGGGATTTTTGTAAGAAAGGAAACGGGGTAAACTTCTCCTATACTCCTTGAGCATACGGAGAAAGTTGGAATGAGGATTTTGATGCCTAAGGAACTTCCTTCTGCGTATGGTTTTCAAGCTCCCCTTGAGCTTGAACCGAGTCCTCAATGAGAAAATATTTCTCATAAAAAAATTATCTCCTATCCTCTCACCTCACAAGCCCTAGTGCAAACATGAACTAGGCTCTGATACCAATGAAAATGATTGAAAATCCAACTAAGTGTTCTATTATTTACAATTCAATTTATAGGCTCTAATGGCCCAAAATACATAACCAAACCCATCAAATCATGGATTTGATCCAATATGCTTAACCATAAGCTACAAAAGTGCAAAGGAGAATGCACATAACTTTCTAAGCTAGGAGAAAGGAATAATGCTAACTATAAGATCCTTTTTAGCTATCTTGAAGTACACACTTCCTACTTTGAGTTCACACTTCCTAACTAACACTCCTAAATGACAACTAGAAGATAACTAGTGCCCACAAGTGCATGTGAGAAAGAGACTCACTTACAATATTAATTTGCAAGAAATAAACTATGCAAAACTAACTAGAAATTACTAGAGGGGTCATATGAGTGATCAAACATCAATCCTCATCACTTAATCTAGTCATATGATAACTTGTGCAACCAACCCCTAGATCCTTTTGTATCTAGTCACCCTTTTCCTCCTAACTTTGAAGCCCCCAAGTTTTAAATGTATAAGGGGAAGGAAGATCCCATCAATCACCTCAGGTTATTTAGAACTTGTAGTGATATTTCTTATGATGAAACACTATTAATTAATATATTACCTAAGAGCATCAATGGTTTTTCCTTAATGGTAATACCAAATACCAAGGCATTCCTTGAAAAGCTTTAGACTTTGTTGAAATATTTGTCAAGAAATTCTGCATCTATATTTAGGTAAAGGTCACCATTAGTGACCTGTAGCAACTCAAGCAATTAAAATATGAGAACTTTTCTAAATTCTTAATAAGATTATGAGCCCTAGTTTGAAGACTCAAATATACCCCTACATCTAGAGACCTACTAGACATCTTCATAGGAAACCTTAATGAGCACTTGGCATTCTAGTTAGAGATGACTAGTATGTCTTCCTTTGAAAATACAATTGACATGGCCAAGAGAGTAGATATTTCCGTTGTCAAAAGAGGTCAATTGTAGACCAAGTACCACAAAGAGGAAAATATGTCTTCCTCTAATATAAAGGAGTAGTACAAGAAAAAACATGTTGTAGTGAATGGAGTCACAGATTCATGCTAGTACAATAACGTTAGTGCTACCACAAACCTTCAAAAGCTTGTATCAGGGAATCCATAACAAGAAAAATCCAATAGGAGGTACTCCAAAATGGATAAACATATTTCAAATATTTTATATTAGCTCTTAAAATATAAAATGATGGAACTTTTACCCATAAAGCCTCTTGAAAAAGAAAAAATCTTCTTGGTTTCACCCCAATGAGCAATGTCCTTTCCATTGCATCAATGGTAATGCTATTGATATATGCATTAAACTTAGGAATGTGATCCAATATCTAATTGAAAAAGGTCAAGTTTTTCTTAATAGCTCTAATTCTAAATATCCTTCCAATTAAGATCTTGTAATATTCAAAAATTCAATGCCTAATCATAATTAGAATCAAAGCATAGCAAATAACATCCACTATAGGGATTGTCCCACCTCCAAATCAAGGGATGGTTGGGGTGATACATTATTTTGATCACATCTCTCACATTTATGTTATAACTAGATAATAACATAGAAATCCATCATCTGATCAACCTTCAAGACCTCCATTGGTCCTTCATGCAAAATGAACTTCTCCCCTTGAGGAAACTCCATTAATCATTTAGTTGGGAAACAAGGCCAAAGGTGCTTTTGATTTAGTTCATCAACTTGAGAGTACCCTAGAAAAAATATCTCTTCTTGATCTTCTCAGGTATTCTCTAGCTCATAGAGAAATCTTACTTAAAATTTGAGTGAATAAATCATTCCTCAAGATCTCAACCCAAATGATTTTACTTCTATAGTAGGATCCATTGGGGTTTATTGTGTAACTATATCATTCCATGAGGATTGTTTTACTCAATTATATATGGTTAGAGATCTCTCATTAAATATCATAGACTATATCAACAAGTTCATCAAGAAAATGTTAGTTAATAATGATTACGATATCACTCTCTATAGCCTAATATTCATTAGTTATTTTAGGATAACCAAACAATATTTGGAGAAATTTTATCTTATCATTAGGGATTTTGATAATGGTGAATATGATGCTAGTGGTATTATAGTCTTATCCATTATATTCAAACCTCACACTCTCAAAATTCTTTTCTATGGCATGACATGTCACTAATCTACAAATTTTTTCTTGGAAATCCATGGATCCATGAGATGCAGGTTGTCCCTTTAACTCTTCATTAATTCCTTAAATATGAATATAGGGGTAATACTTATCATATTCTAGCTGATACTAAAACTTTCATCTACTATTAGGTGATTAAGGTGAAAAATACTAAAGCATGTCTTTACCCTTATCTAAATTCATCTTTTTAAATCCTCTTATTCTTCTTAGATTCCTATCACTATTGCATTAAGGTATTTCACCTTAAATAATTCATCGAACAATGAACTTATGGGTCAAAGTTATAATATAATTATAATTAATAATAATAGATCAAATGATAATTGACTTGTCTTGGATCTAGAAATATCCCTCTATATTCTCAAACCTTAGGTTTTCCTTGTAGCAATAAGGATAAAATAGTTCAAATATGAAGTTATTCCTTCATTGGTGTTGGTATCACTAACAATGAGAAAACCTATGACAATAAATGTGTTTGGCTAAATGATAGTACACTTAATACTTCTTATTTAACTGATATTCCATTCCTAAGAAAATAATTTCTAATATGAGATATCGAGGTAAAGTATTAGGCTATATGAGCTAGGTATCAAATAGCCCTTATAGATCGAATCCTAGCCAAGACACTATGAGATAGGTTATATCCCTAGGTGTAGTGAGCCTTTATCCTTTTTGTCCTATTTCAATAGTGAGGATCAAACCAACCATATGGATAAGATGGCCCATATTGACACTATTTCTTTAGGTGGATTAGATTGAGATGAGAATGATGATGATGGATTATTGCTCCTCATAGACCCTAGATTCTCTTGATTTATCCAATCTGTTGAGGTGAATCTCCTAAAACTAGCCTATATCAAGTTGATTATTGATGAAGAAAACTATGATATAGATGATGTCTTGAATGATCCTCCTCAATATGGTCCCTAAAACTACCTAATGCAAAATGACTTCTATTTTGGTGGGTCTTTTTACCAAATCATCAATGTCACCATATCATAGTCAATCAATAACAATCATC
Source organism: Wollemia nobilis (assembly GCA_028583015.1). Classification (NCBI taxonomy): domain Eukaryota; kingdom Viridiplantae; phylum Streptophyta; class Pinopsida; order Araucariales; family Araucariaceae; genus Wollemia; species Wollemia nobilis. The sequence goes on from JAQPPZ010002487.1 coordinate 10,185,205, forward strand.
TAGGTTTATATCCTATAGGTCTATTGACCCTAGGAGTGCTACCAACCCTTATCATTTGGAATAAAAATCTTATTTGTTAACTGAGGAAACTATGGACATCAATATGAGAATTCTATAAGATTCCAATATCCTTAAGCTAGGCAAGGTTTTAATCCTAAAAGAGCACAAGAAATGCACCAATATCTTAACAAATTTTAGAGACATATTTTCTTGGTCCTATAATACTATCCTTGATCCTTACCTATTTGTGATCCACCTAGTTGTCACTCTTGGTGTAAAACCCATAAAACAAAATTATAAAAAATACATCCAAAGTTACACTGTTAATCAAAGAGGGGTTAAAAAAATTCCTCAATGTTAGATTCATAAAAGATAAACTATTATGACTATATCTCTAATATTATTCTCGATAATAAGAAAACATGTAATGTTAGAGTGTGCACCAACTTTTGAGACATCAATAAAGCATATCCCAAGTATGACTTCCCTCTACCCAACATCGACACAATCATTAATTTTATTATAGGATATGGAATGCTATCTTTGATGGATGGATTATCAAGCTATAATTAGATTAAAATTACTCTCTAGGATTAGGCCAAAATAATTTCCACCACCCAATGAGGAACCTTCTATTATCAAGTCGTGCCCTTTGGACTAAAGGATGGAAGAGCAACCCACTAGAGAGCCATGACATACATATTTTATGACATGACACATGACATAATGGGGGATTATATTGATGATCTTCTTGGTTGGTATTTAAACCAAGAAGATAATTATTGATATCTAAGGTGCATCCTTGAGCAACTATAGGAGTACAAAGTACATCTTAAGCCTTGAAAATTCGTCTTTGGTGTTACATCAAGAAAACTATTGAGATTCATCATATCCCATCACAACATTGAATTCAATCCTAAAAAGATATCAAATATAGTTGATGTGCCACCCTTAGAACTTTAACTTAACATAGGAGTGTCCAAGGCAAAATCTAATCCATTTGGAGATTCATATCCTAGCTAGCTAACAAGTGTTAACATTTCACAAAGCTTCTAAGGATGTGGTCTTTGAATTAGATGTTGACTATCAAGTGGCTTTTGATGCTCTCAATATTAACCTTTGTCTTTGCCTATCTTTTTTTTACATAATCCTTCTCAATACCTATTGGTATGCATTGTGGCCATAGACCATTACTTATAATATGTTTTTAGCATTGTATTATGATCAACATAGAGAAAGGTCCATTTCTATATCAATAGGAATTTGGTCAATTACAAACTCTGCTATATCTATTTAGAGAATGTCATGACCCACCCTTGGCAAGCTTTTTCATATGATGGTCTTATGAATTGTTATGTTGTTTTGAAGATAAATTATATGGCATTGTGTTGATTATTTGCAATTTATGACTAGTTTATTTAAGAATATGTCACTATTAATAGTTTGCATGGTTGCAGGAGTAGGTATCCTTCGGATAGAGTGGATGAGGGAGTCACCACTAAGGATGAGAAAGAAGAAAATATGGATGAAGATCCATAATGGTATTAATTATGATTTAATATTAATTACAAGATTAAGTAATTAATTGTGATTAGCTTTAATTTGGTGATTTGATTATTTAGCCTATTTTTGTAAAATAGGAAATTGAGTTAGAATTGGGTGACAAAGACCTCTTCCAAACCAAGGGAGGAGAAAGAACATATTCCCCTTGGAATAAAATAATATTTTACCAAATTGACCTCTCCTCCAAATTAAGGGAGGAGGATTGGCATATTTGCTAATGGGAATTTAATATTGATTAAATTAAGGCATCTTACTATTTCAATAGTAGTCCTTTTAAATTTAGCAAAGGGGTCAAATTAGGGATTGACTAATTGATTTGAACCCCTCCAAATGGAAAGAGGAGAAGGGAAGGGCTAAAATTAGCATCTTTATAATATTAAAATATAAGATCCACTTGATGGCTCATAAGGAGAAAGCCCTTTATAAAAAAAGAGGCTTTGGTTTAAGAAAAAAAAACTAGCATTAGAAGATGGACTTGGGAGGCAAATTTGGAGGTAATCTTGAAGGCTAGTTTTGGAGGTCAATTAGGAGGCTATGAACAGTTGGAGATCAACATATCAGGAGGATAAGATTGGGGATTTCCACACCTTTTATTACTTATGAATGTGTTATATTAGTTTTTAAAGAAACTTCTTCCATTCCTTGTTAAATATTGGTTTATCCTTTTTTTAGGGTTGTAGATTGCTTGCAATAATAGGTGATATGAATCTAATGTTTTAGATTCCTCCCTCGATTTTTAGAATCTATGACTATGGCTTGCTTTAGCTTCAAACCAAGATATCTATTTTATATTATTTTGATATCCTTGGGGAATTGATTTAAGTAAATGAAATTATCTACTTTATAAGACCCCTTGTATGATGGATTTGATTGAGTTTACTTCTTTTTAATGTTAGACAACTACCTCTCAATCTGTACCGAGATCTACTATTCTCTACCTGTGTGTGTTCTATTAGAATATAACCTCATTGTTTTTTCTTATACCTCATGCTCCTCACTATACTCAGTTGTATTAATATGACCTATGGTTTATCAAGTATAATATACTATAATTGGTTATCTAGCTCTAGGATAACCTATGATTTACCTATATGCTATATTGGTCATTCTATCTCTATCATATAAAAACCTGATTCAACCTTGTTACTTGTTGAAAGAAATTAACTTGTTAAGGGTGTCGAAAACCCAATTTTAGATTGAACATCTTATGCCTTTGTTGAGACATGTCTTGTAATTCTTGTAGTTTTCATTTTAATGTGAATCTTCTATTGTAATCCTTTGTGAGCCTCCTTGTTATAATCGCTCAAACATACATCTCTCCCTATGCACTGCATTGATTCAAATTGATTGTAGAAACTTTTATGGATATATATTTAAACTCTAATCTCCTCATTTTGGTGTCTCAACCTTTAATGCATCTCTAGAAGTCTTCTTGTAAGGTCTAAGAACTTTGTGTACTATTCCCTGAGTAGTTGAATTACACTGGTTCACACTCGACCTTGCTTAGGCAAAGGCTTAAATGAGTTTCATGAGCATTGTACCACATGAGATGTGCTCGAGTGATAAGGAATCCATAAAGGGAGAAGGTCTCCCTATGGATCTCAACCACCAAGTGGTGGTTAGTAGACCGAGTCACTTGGTGTCTAGCTAAGTGATAGTTGGAGGTATGCTTGGCTGCTTGTACTCACCCTACTATTTCTTGTCCTCACCTCAATGTCACCACTTGGTTGCTTGTTATTTCTTGAATCTTGTGTGGGTAGTTTAAAAATTTTTATTTGTTCTATGGGATCGACTTATCCCACTAAAAAACACAAGATTATACTGATAGGGGGGTGAACAGTATAAAATCACTTTTTACTTTTATTTCCAAATAAATATTAAGAAATGTGTAGATAGCAATATCAATAGCAGTAATCAAAGCAATGCATAAATCACCACACACAATAGAGACACCACAATTTACATGGTTCACCCAATGTGGGCTACTCCACGGAGAAAATATTTCACTAAATTTTTTTCAATAAATCTCTTGGGAATCCTTCCTAATTACAATGTTTATGGACCTCTGTCCAAAGGAGATGCTGATCCCCTAAATATATTTCATGGATCTCTATCCATAGGATAACTCCTTATCCTCTTCTCCTCTACTCTGGTTGGTGATCCTCTAGAAGACTACTACCTCCACTACATTGGCTTGTGGATCTCTCTCCACTAAAGAATATTATCCCCACTCAGAAGACCTATTCTAACTGCCCTAGCTGATGGATCTCTATCCACTAGAGACTACTGTACTCTATGCTTTGTCACCTCTGAAGCTTTGTCTTGAATCTACACTAAACACAGTCCATTCAGTATAGCATAAATCTACTCAACAAGTCCACTCAGAACTTGCTCAAATTTGCTCAATAGGTCCACTCATAACCTGCTCAAAGCTACTCAACAAGTCCACTCAGAACTTGCTCAAATCTACTCAATAGGTCCACTTAGAACCTGCTCAAATATTCTCAACAAGTCCATTCAGAACTTACTAAAATTTGCTCAACAATTCCACATAGAACTTGCTCAATATGCTCAAAAATTCCACATAGAACTTGCTAAAATCTGCTCAACAGGTCCACATAGAACTTGCTCAAATTAGCCCAACAAGTCCACACAGAACTTTCTCAATATGCTCAAAAATTCCACATAGAACTTGCTCAAATCTTCTCAACAAGTCCACACAGAACTTGCTCAAATCTGCTCAACAAGTCCACATAGAACTTGCTCAAATATGCTCAACAAGTCCACACAGAACTTGCTCAAATTTGCTCAACAAGTCCATACAAAACTTATCTAAATTTTCTCAACAAGTCCACATAGAACTTGTCCAAATTTGCTCAATAATTTCACACAGAACTTATCCAAATCTACTCAATAAGCTCATATAGAACTTATCCAAATCTGCTCAATAAGCTCACACAAAACTTAACCAATCTCAAGAAATATAAAGTGAATTGTTATAGATCCAATATGTTTCAAATCAATCCTCAAACACTTTCTCAACTCAAATAAGAATATAGAATAGTTTGTTTTATGGAACTTGAACAATCACTTCATACATCCACTTGACTAGCCTCACTCAACTCTACTCAACCAACTAATCAAAAAACAACCCTTGCTCACAAACCCTAGTCCAAGAATGTAAAAACCAACTCAAAATATTTCCAACAATGCTCAACAACAAATCTTACATAACAATGATACTCATGTTCTTTTCAAACCCTAGTTCAATTTCTTTGCACAACTCACTTCAACAACAATGCTTATAAATCAATCTTCACATAACAATGATACTCATGTTCTTTTCAAATCCTAGTTCAAGTTCTTTGCACAACTCACTTCAACAACAATGCATATAAATCAATCTTCACATAACAATGATACTCATGTTCTTTTCAAAACCCTAACTCAAGTTCTTCACACAATCCAATGGCTTCAACCACAATGCTTATAAAACAAGGTTTTAATCATAACACTTAATTACAAAAAACCTTGAAGCATTAACTCAAACACTTTTGAAAAGGAACCCTAATAAAATCATTTTCACTCCAAAATTTATTTTCTAGAAAGCCAATCAATCAACTCAACCAAAGAAGAATTTGCCCATACCTTTTTGCATGACAAGGAGTTGATTACACAAATCTGTCACACTCACACTCACTTCTTTGCCAATCTCAATAAGGGTTAGAAGATAATAATTTTCTCAAAAAAACAATACAAAATGATATCAATAATTACACCTTATCACTCCAACTTAAAATAATATTCAAAACCTTCACAATAAAATTCTTTAACACAAAAACCCCTTATTAAAATTAAAACAGTACTCAAAAGTCTTAATCCTCCAATATGCCAATATAGTAATTTAAGACTTTATTAAAAATTAAAATCAAAAACCTCCTTATTACTCCAAGTGATAAATTTCAACTACCACCACTATACAATAAGAAACCTTTCTAAAAAAAATCCACTAACAACCCTTATACCTCCCAACTTAGGCAAATAATAAAAATTTAATGCAAAATATTTACCTCACCTTTGGAGGGATTCGAACCTTCAACAATGCCCATGACAAACAACTTAGTTTCGGCTTCAAGCGCCACATGAGCTATGCACTCATTTGAGACTAACAAAGAACCACATGATTCAATTTGTGCCTCCATTATTGACCTTTGTAAAAATGTGCACCTTTTGCGCCTTCAGCCAACACGACTGCCAAGCATGCTACCACATTTCGAATGCTGGCTCTTTTGCCAAAAAATGCTTTCACACCTGCTCACTCACCACTAGGCCAAGCTGCCTGGTTGGCATTTGAACTATCTATGCTTTCTATTTTGAACTGTTCATCGCACACGAAATTCACAAAATTCTCATGAGCTCTTATTTCACTTCACATCCAAAATAATAATCAATCGAGCAAGGATAAATTTTAATGCCATTTGAGCATAGGTATATATATTAATTTCCTCCATGCTTGTAAAATGTCGACGCTTCAAATTATTTCACCACCACATGACATCAACAAATGTTAGAACCTTAATAAAAGTGCTTTGAAATATTTTAACTCCAAACCCATCTTTGGGTATTGTAAAATATTATTATAAATATTTTACTTTGGGCTTTTAACCATATCACTTAATATTAAAAAAATATCCTTTTGAGTTTATTGCTTCCTTCTCATTGCATACCATGGTGTAAATAATATTTATTTATAAAATTTAAATTCTCATTGAATTTAAATAATTTATAAAAATATTATATATCCTTTTTAACTTTGCACAAGCCTCCTTGGGATTTTATGAGAACCCTTTTAACTTATGCTTCCATATACTATTAAGATATTATGGAGCCCTTTTTATTTTAATTTTTGCACTGATTCTCTTGACATTTGACCTTCTTCCTGGATATCAAATAACAACCTTGACAACTTTATTTCTTGACGAAGTCCTTGATATTAATGATGACTTCATCTAGTGACATCAATGACAACTTTGACTTAGGGACTCAAAATATCCAACACCCACATCGATCATGTGGGAGACCAAGTGATTTTTAAAAGGGTAGTCACTCCCCTTAATGGGTGACCACCACTCGGTGGTCAAGGGAGCCACCGAGAAGGGGCCACCCTACACTAGTTGGATGTGCATTTACACATGGCTTATGCGTGATGACCACTTTATTGACCAGTATGCTTATTTTCCTACCATATAGAGTGTTGTGAGTGGTTGGTTGTTGGTCTTCAGTTGTTGACTATGCCTAGTTGACTAGGGATAATTTAAACCAAAACTCTTTTAATAGCTATATGTGGGAATTATCCCACATGCTCCCTATGGGAGCAATTAGGAAGTTGAAATAGGGGTAAATACCTCTATTAGCCTTACCACCAGGTTGTGGTTAGGGTAGCCACCACCTGGTAGAGGCTATAACACTAGTTGAAGGTGCATAGTAGGGGTTTGACCCATTGAGTAGACCTATCGACCTTGTAGATTAACTTTACAATGACCGTTGATTGTTAATGTTTGAATGGTTGAAATTCATGTTGATCCTGTTAATAGTGGGTTATATTTTTGGATTAATATTGACCATCCTTTTAATTTTTTTCTGAAGCAAAACCCTTACTGGAATTTTATATTTAAAGGAGAAATAAAGATCAATTTTCGTAGAAATTGAATGATCTCCCTTTGGATTATTATAGAGTAAAGATGACTAATATCCTTTTGATATTTTAATTGTTTAATTGAGAGATTAAGTGGATTAATCTCTCCTTTAACAAATTAAGCTAATTGCTCTCCCTTTTGTTAAGATATTTTGGTTATAAGAAATAATAGATCATGATCACTTGAAAGAGGGCTTTTTATAAATTGTCTTTGTTGGATTCAAATTGAATGATCATCTAAGGGACATATGGGTTTCCATTAGCATGGATTTATGGAATAATGAACATGGAGTTCATTCTTGAAGGATTATGGGATCCCTTCCTAAAATTTTTTCTATACAAAAAGATTGATAAAAACATGATACTATACTGGGTGAAAATGTATTTTTAAATGCATTTGGGAAGAATTGTGGTTCTTTTGTAACATAAGAATTATGGAAATTCTTATGAAATTATAATAATGCTTTAGAAAAAGAATTGTAGAGATTCCTTAATTTTATTGTATTGGGAACATCATATTTATTTGTGAAGACAAGAACAAGACACTTAAATAAAATAAGGAAATCAAATAACACAATGAAACACAAGATTGCACAAATGGATATATTCAATAAAATGGGGGAACCAATAAACTCCTTTTGATAGAATCTATCCTCAATGAGGGTATTTGATACAATGATTTATAAAAACGCCAGGGTTCTTCGAAACCCTAGCTATAACAATGAAGTGTCTTCAGATTGATGTGTTCTAGATTCCAACGGGGTGAGTGGTCTTTGGATATCCTATAGCGGGCAACTCCAGATTCAAAAACCATTCAAAAAATATGTGAAATCTGCAGATATGCATACACAAAAATAGATAAAGGGATTAATAACACCTGTTAGGGCTCCACAGTGTGAGGCCCTAAGACATCAGTAAATCCTAACTAAAACTGGATTAAATGGCATACGAAATCTAAAAATGAGATAACAGAATAAAACCAATAAATATATACCTTGCTTGTGATGTTTCTTCACTTTGTTGTTGCAGTTTCATAGTAGTTGGCGTGATGCAACGGGATATGATTCACATTTTTATGGTTGCAACAGGATCGAACACACACTTGGTCTGCTCTGATATGAGCTTCGTAGGATCTCATGTGCACCTACGAGATATAGTAGGATCTAGAGAGTGCCTATGGAATACAACAGGCTCTGGTGAGTGCTTCGTAGGATCTACAGTGAGCCTTGCAAGATCTAGAGGGCACCTACGGGTTAGGGAAGAATCTGCAAAAGTAGATCGAGGAGGTGGTGAAGAGTATAACAGATGGATGGGGGCTACAATAGCGAGGGAGGTGTTGAGAAGCAACACACCCCCACTGAAAAATGAATTTCCATCCTTTGAAAATATTGAGCTTTCATTTTGCAGTAAGGACCCTCTTGATGTTTTTAAGGTTCTAAGTCCAAGATTTTGCTTGTCTCTTTCCTCTTCAAGTTTTGCATATACCAAAGTGTCCAAACAGACTTGCATCTGGCTTTGTTTTATTTTAGAATTCATTTTGCAAATGTTAGAATCATTGCTGATTAAAGAAAATCTTTCACCGGTATGAAAAAATGCAGATTCCAGATAGATGAATTCATTGAAGGCCAAAACTTTCCATTTTTGGCAAGGTAGCGAAATCGCGACACTTCCATTTTTGGAAATGTCACGAAATCGCGACGGGTTTCGAAAAAATTGGCCAAGGCAAGAAAACGTAGCGAAATCGTGACACTTCCATTTTTGGAAATGTCGCGATATCGCGACACTTTCCATTTTTGGAAATGTCACGAAATCGCGACGGGTTTGGAGAGAGAAAGCAAATGCGTACGAAATGTCGCGAAATCGTGACATGTCGCATTTTCGCTGCTACAGGAGGCAAAAGGAAGCTAAGGCATGAAAGAGGCACGATTTCGTGACATGTCACGTCGGCATGAAAAAAAAGGAGAAATCTCGATGACATGTCACGAAATCGTGACATGCATTTCAGAGAAGAAAAAGAGCAAGTCGCAAATGTAGCGAAATCGCGACGTAACGAATTGCGACATCCAAAGCACGAAATCTGACAGATGGAGAGAAAGGCAAGTGAAAAAGGCGATTTCGACATGTCGCGAAATCTGACGTCGAAGAAAAAAGCTAAGTCATGAAGATGTCTGAAATCCGACGTCACAGAGTCGAAAATCACGACAAAGAAAAGAAGGCAAGGAGAAATTGTCGTGAAATCGCGACGTCACGATTTTGCGACGTCGCGAAATCGGAAGAAGAAAAAGAAAGAAAGACAAGGGGTGTCACGAAATCTGACACGAAAGGAAAAAAGGAAACAAGGGAAGGAAGAAGCAAGGTAAGGTGGACGTGTCACGAAATCGCGACTGTCGCGATTTTGCGACGTCACGAAATCACGACAAGGAGGAAGGAGTCGCGATTTTGTGACATGTCGCAAAATCGTGACATGTCGCATTTTCGGCGACGAGGCGGAAGTGGCAAAGCGAGGGTGGAGTCACGATTTCGTGACATGTCGCGAAATCGTGACATGTCGCATTTTCGTGGTTAGAAAAAAAAAAGAGCCCGAAAGTGGAAAACAACTGTAGGAAGTGCCACGTTTTTGTGACACGTGTCAAAACAAAGCACCAAGCCACGTATACTGAACTTTAGGGTTTCATTTTAATATTTAAGGTTTTGATTTAATAATTTTAAAATACTAATCCTTGTTTGTCTTTTATGCAGGAAGCCATCTGGCACTTGCATGATAACGGAGAAATGGCCATAAAGACAAAGTTAAGTGCAAATTAATCGAAGACAGCCATATTGAAATGAGAGATGCCGAGAATTGTTGTTTCATCCAAATTTTACAGATCTGGCCGCAAAGAGACTTTACGGTGACTAAGCAACTGCCCATTTAATGGAGTATGTCGAGAATTGGCCGAAAAATGAAAATATCTACACACAGTTACCGAAATTTGTCGATGGATGCATTTAATGAAAATTTATGGCAGAATTAATGGCGTGTAGACATTTTCAACTCAGGGATGGCTCTACGGAGATGAAATGTCAGAGAAGTGGTGACTCATCCAAATTACCCGAGGGCATTAATGAAGACATTTACTCACAGTTATGGGTGAATGCAAGTGGCATTCGAATTATGTCTTCTCCATTTATGGCAAGTGACTGCACTGATTTGCAGAATGGTTAAGTTTTATCAAGAACTTTATTTTAAATGGCTTTATATTGTAAAACCCGGGTACTAGGGTTTAAGATGATAAGATTTAGGGTTTGAGAAGAAGATATTTTTGAAAAGATCAGGGTCTGTCCTGAGTCTATAAATACTTCTTCTAAATGTAATCGCAGGAGGCGGAGACTTAGAAATAAAAGGCTATTGAAGCAATTTCTTGCAAATCTTGTTAAATACTTTATTTCTGGACTTGGAGTTGATGTGCTTTTGTTTTCTGTGATAGCATGGCCAGGAGCCTAATATTTTTCAGATTGTGATAAGTTCATCTTCTTTTGTTATCCGTTTCTTTAAAGTTTATTAAATATATGTTGTAAATCTGTGTTATCAAGATTAAATATGTTGTTGGGCTTCATTTGTTCTATTGTATGCTAGGGAAAATCATAGATTTAAGGTTCAAGTTTGTTCTAATTGCTCTGTCCTCACTGTGTGAGCTATGTTGCTGGTGAGAAATACCAATTTTAACGGACTTCCCTTCTGTTTATGATTTTCTTTCAGATCTGTTCCATCTCTGCCTTATGCTCTTAGTAGAAAGTGATCTTAGAAAGCTGGACACTTTCTTCTTTGATTTGTTCTATTGTGAAGCTGATAGTATAAATAAAATTGGTAGTTTTGGTTTTACAACTAAGTTTGATAAACTTCTCTTTCTGCCCTACCCTACTCTCTTTGTTTTACCGTGAAATGATCCATTTTTATTTTCTTTTAAATTTGTCTTTTATTTAAATCTACTGACCCATAAGAGCTAGATCAAAGAACTAATTTTAAATCTGATTGTCAACAAGTGACAACTTCTAAACATTACTGAACAAGTTCAAGAACCCGTTGTAAGGTAACAGACAGTCCATATTGAAAACTATTCCAGAAGCGGAAAAGAGTGAATAGACATTCGACCCAACTCTGTAACTCACACCTTGGATAACCAGCAAGATCCTAAAGTGAGTGGGATTTATCCCGTATAAGTGTTATCAGAGTTTCATGCTCATTCTTCACAGGGTGTGTATAAAAGTCGGACCAACATTTAAAAATGGCGCTAGAAGGAGGGCCCACTGAACTTCGGTCAGTATTGTAAATTGTCAGTACAATATTTAAAATTGCCAGAAAAGAAGACCTCAAGTTCAGTAGTCTATTAAGGATTGTAAGGTTGTAAGTGCTTGTGAAAAGCTGGATTCTACATACAGGGTAACAAGGTCCCACCCCAGAGCTGGAGAGCTCCTTGTGCCTGAATTAGAAACTCCGAGAAGAAGTAGCCTCAGAAGGGCCAAGTCTCTGTCTCAAACAGTTTTATCACCACTGGTAGTTACTCCAACTACAACTCAGAATATCACCGTCAATCAAGTAGTAATGGCAAACTGGTTGGGTTCCACTGCTTTAAATATCTCGGGTATAGCCCATGACCTGCCCAGAAATCCTGAGAGATATCTTCCCAGATATAAACATGATGGGACAAGGACAGCAGAAGAACATCTGGTAGCTTTCAAGAATGCTCTAAAATTGTTAAATGTACAGCATGAAGATGTTGCTTGCAGATTGTTCCCGTTCACTCTCCAGGAGGGAGCTTATGACTGGTTTCTAAATCTCACTAATGATTCTATCACCAGTTGGAATGACTTAGAAAAGGTTTTTGTGTCACAGTTTGGTGAGGTGATAGATCCTAGTATTTTATATCAGCAGTTTTCTGGTATCAAAAGAGAATTAAGTGAATCTATCAGATCTTACAATGTCAGATTCCAGAAAGCTTATGGTAGACTTACTGGTTATTATGTACCGAATGCAGACCTGGCATTAGAGATTTTTAGAAATTCTCTAGATCCAATGACTTCAGTTTTCTTGAAAAGAGATCCCTCTGTTACTAATTTAACAGAGGCTTATAAAGAAGCTTTGATTCTGGAAAGACAGTTGGGGCCCCAACCTTTAAATGCTCAGCAAATTCCTTTGGTTACACAAGCTCCCCCTGTTTTCAATCCCATACCACATCAGATGATGTTGCCAGTATGTCAGACTCTACCATCAGCAAATCCATTGGCTGTAACACCTGTTGAGAATGTACAGAACCCAGGCAAAGAGGCTGACAATGCAAGAGTTGAAGAAGTCTCAAAAATAGTTCAGAAGTTGGCCAATGATTTTTTGAGTTTTAAAAGGCAAGTTTCTACTGGGGACAACTCAAACAGGTATTCATATCAACCGAACAGATTCAACCGGCCCCCATATGAACCTAATAAAGATTACAAAGGTAAAGGTCATGATGTGAATATTTGCGATTTAGCTTTGCCTAACTGGTGCAGAATACATGCTACTTCTCAGCACGGGGAGTTGGATTGTTTGGAATTTTGTAATGCATTTGAAGCTTTGTCTGGGGATTTGATTTCTCCTAAAAATCAAAGAACTGCGGATGGCCCAAGTTCATCCAACCACAGTGCAGCTATGGTCTTGGATTCTTTCACTTTCCCGGATGAATCTGAGAATGTAGTTGAAATGCCTATGGATGAGGTGCAGGCTTTCCAACAGTACAGGAGGGACAACTACAACCTGAGAAACAGAAATCCGGAGCCCAACACTACATCTACCCCTCCGGACAACTCTCACAATGTTCCTCCAGATCCATCTCCAAGCAATAATCCATCTCCACCCAAGGGAGGAAATCTGAGAGGACCAGATGCTTTTGTCCCTCCACTTAATAAGGGATATAACATAGTGGAGGACATGAAAAAGATCAAGGCCAACATTACTCTTCATGAGTTGGCCCAAATTTCAGAACAGAGGGACAACCTAATTAAAACGTACTCTGGGCATACTACAAAATCTTTGGACAAGGGAAAGAAGATGGCAAATGCGAATGTAGCCATGTACAAAGAGAAAACTGAGGTTCCACCTTTTCTACTGACTGTACGTATTTTTGGGAAAAACTTGCACAATTGTCTGGTAGATTCGGGTGCTTCAGCTAATGTTATGCCTTTGGCCATTTGTCAGCAGTTGGGTTTGACCCCAATGAAATCTGAAAGAAGAGTTGTCCAATTGGACAAATCAGAGGTTAAAGTAGTGGGAGAACTTCAAAATATTCATATCCAGTTAGCATCTGAGCCAAGGGCTCAACATAAAATTGAAATTCAGGTTGTGGATATCCCCGTGGGGTACGGGATGCTTTTGAGCAGGGATTGGTCGAGATCTCTGAACGGATACTTGGCAACAGACTTTTCACACATGTGGTTGCCGTGGAAGGGAGTGGCAAATCAATTACGGGTTGAAAGAGAACCCAGGTACAAGCATACAATCACTGAATACAATGCAGAGAATGAGACTGTAAATATTGCGGAGGTAGATATTGGAGTTTACAATTTAACAACGGGACAAAATGAGAAGTTTAATAAAGCCCATCCTGTTCATAGTAATGAAGTCTGGACGCTTCATGTGGATGGGGCTAAGTCTAAACAGGGTTCTGGCACGGGGGCAGTCCTTAAAGGGCCTGAAAGTCAGACATATTTTATGTCTTATCGCCTACAGTTCCCTTGTACAAATAATTTAGCAGAGTATGAAGCTCTGGTATTAGGTTTGAAATTTGCTTTGGACAAAAGTGTAAGAAATATTCAAGTTTTTACGGATTCAGAATTGGTGGCTAATCAAGTCAAAGGTAAATTCCAGTGTAAAGCATCTTATTTAAAAGGATACAAACATCGGGCTTGGGATCTTGTAGAAGATTTTGATGCTTTTAATCTGACACACATACCCAGAGAGCAGAATTCACGTGCAGATGTCTTGGCTTCTTCAACTGCAAGTTTAAAACCACTAGAAGAATTTAAATGGAACAAGTTTTCAATTGAGTTAGTCCCTTGTCCTTCGAGTCCCAAATAATATAGATAATTTTCAGGTTTTCTCCGATGATCAACAGATTGTAAACTTTTTGCAGAGTACTAACACATTTGAAAATGCTATAATCGATGAGGGCCAAAGGGATACTCTACTGGAGCAGATTAGATGATGACAGGGGAATAATAAGGTTGAAAGACAACAGAATTCCAAAAGGGATGGTGGAACTGGAGCGGCTCTTTGATGTTGACCAAATCAGGCAAAAAGTGAATTCTGAGGATTCTATGGGTGCAAAAGACAGTGAGACTGAGAACCTGAACGTGGGGACTGAAGAAGATCCCAGGCACATCAAGTTGGCTAAGAACTGTGATCCAAAAATAAAAGGGAATATGATTGATTTTCTTCACAGGTCCAAGGATGTTATGGCCTGGTCATACAAAGACTTAAAGGTATTTGATCCGAAAGTTTACACTCATATTATACCTTTAAAAGAATTTTGCAAACCTTTTCGACAAAAACAGAGGCATGTCAACGCTCTGTTAGAGCCCCTCATCCAGAAAGAGGTAGAAAAACTATTGAGTGCCGCCATTATTTTTCCCATCAGGCATTCTACTTGGGTGGCCAATTTGGTGCCAGTCAGAAAGAAAAATGGAGAGATCCGCCTGTGTGTGGATTTTAGAAATTTGAACAAGGCATCTGAGAAAGATAATTATCCTCTCGCCTTCTATGGATGAGGTGTTACAGATTGTCAATGGTTCGGAGATGATGTCTTTCCTGGACGGTTTCTCAGGGTATAATCAGATATTGGTTGAGAAGGAAGACAGAATGAAAACTGCTTTCACAACTAAGTGGGGAACTTTTGCTTACAAGAGGATGCCATTTGGATTAATAAATGTCGGAGCTACATTTCAACGAGCAATGGATCATGCCTTCAAGGGCCTTATGGGTAAATGTATTGTTGTTTACATGGATGATTTAACAGTCTTCTCTAAATCTCGGTTTGACCATGTAAAACACTTGGAGTCTGTGTTTAACAAATGCAGGGAGTTCGACATTTCTTTGAATCCGAAGAAGTGCATTTTTGGTGTAACGGAAGGAAAGCTCCTTGGGCACTTGGTCACAAAAGATGGCATTTCCATGGATCCGGACAGAGTTGAAGCCATATCCGAGCATACCATTTCCCAACTCCAAGAAAGAGTTGAGGTCCTTCTTTGGAAAAATTAACTTTGTCAGGAAGTTCATCTCCGGTTTTGCAGAGATAGTCAAGCCACTGAATGACATGCTAAAGCAAACTGCTCAGATTGTCTGGACCACAGAAGCTAAAACAGCGTTCCAAGAAATCAAGACCGCCATCAAACAAGCACCAGTTTTGGTAAGCCCAGATTTCAGTGCAGATTTTTATCTGTACACCTTTTCTTCCGAACACACACTTGCTGCAGTTCTGACCCAACGGAGAGAAACCGGGGAACATCCAATTGCTTTCAAGAGTACCAATTTAAAGGGGGCTGAGCTGAAATATTCTCGTTTAGACAAACAAGCTTATGCCTTGGTGAGAGCAGTTAAGCAGTTCAGGCACTACATACTAAGAAGCAGAGTTCATGCTATAGTTCCGGACCCAGCTGTTAAATACCTACTAAGTCAGAACGAATTGGGTGAACTAAGAGGTAATTGGGTTACAAGGCTGCAAGAATATGACTTAGAAATTAGGCCTACAAAATTGATCAGAGGACTTGGTTTGTCCCGACACATTGCCGAAATACCTGTACGGGAAGAAGTTAATCAGTTAAATTTTGAATCTGATGACTGGTATGGAGATATTATTCATCTGCTGCAATTTGGAGTTTGCCCGTCTCACTTGAATAGAACCCAAAGGAGAGCATTAAAACTGAAAGTTGCTCATTATCTCCTCAAAGGAGGTAATTTGTATAGAGAAAATTATGCTGGCATTTTCTTAAGATGCATTTCTCCGAGTGAAGTCAATGAAGTCATGTCCAGTTTTCATGAAAAGTTAGGGGCAGGGCATTCCTCAGGATCTGCTACTATGCATAAAATATTGAGAGCAGGCTATTACTGGCCTACATTATTTAAAGATGCCCATCAGCATGTGAGAACCTGCCATCAGTGCCAAACTTTTGCAGCCAAAGAGGCCAACCGGGCTCTACCATTGCAACTTGTTGTAATAAATAAACCTTTTATGCAATGGGGACTTGATTTTGTGGGAGTGATTAATCCAAATTCTTCAGCAGGGCATAAGTATGTTCTAACAACTACTGATTACTGCACAAGATGGGTCGAAGCAGCAGCCACCACAAGAAGTACAACTCATGAAGTGATCGAATTTCTAGAGTCAAATGTCATAACCAGGTTTGGGGTTCCTCTGAATTTGGTGTGTGATAATGGACCAACCTTCCAATCATTGGAGTTTGCAGAATGGGCATACCAGATGGGGATAGTTATCAGATTTTCATCCAACTATTATCCCCAAGGCAATGGACTGGCTGAGTCCACAAATAAGAATTTAATGAATGCCATTAAGAAATCTGCAGCAGACAAACCCAGGCAGTGGCATACATTATTGAAATATGCACTTTGGGCTGACCGGATAAAATATAAAGTGGCTCTTAAGACTTCCCCTTTTGCTTTGTTGTATGGTACCCAACCAATTGTTCCCATCTCTCTGAAATTACCTACTTACCAATTTGTCTTAGACTATTTTGAGGATCAAGCAGATGCAGAGGCTCGTGTTTTGGATCTAACTAATTTGCAGGATGAAAGACTCCAAGCCCTGGAACATTTCAGTCGGCACCAAGAAACCGTCAAGCGCTGGTTTGACAAGAGGGCCAAAGTGAAAGCTTTTAGACTGGCAGACCTGGTGCTTCTATGGGACAAGGCCCATGAAAAGAAGGGTAAGCATACAAAGTTGCAGCCACTGTGGATAGGCCCGTACCAGATTGCTGAGATTCTGGGTAATAATGCATTTCGTTTACAAGACCTTGATGGTAATTTTTTGGACCTCCCTGTTAATGGTCAATACTTAAAGCATTATTTCTTGGTTGTTCCGTCCAATATATCATTTGAATGAGTCACAAAGAAGTTGTAACATGTGTATACATTGTAAATAACTCTGCAGTTTTATTTTATTTTAGTTTATTTTCATTGTACAGTTTTATTTATTTTAGTTTTATTTTTAATGTCTATGCAATTTTTAGTTTTATTTTATTTTATTTTATCTTAATTGTCTGTGCAGTTTTATTTTGTTTATTGTTTAAGTTACACTTGTCTTTCCTTTTTTTTAGTTTATTTTAAAGTTCTATTTTATTTTTTTAAAGTCTTTTTTATTTCCTTTTTATCTATATTTTATTTTATTTCCTTTATGCTTCTTTTTTATTTTATTTTATTTTATTAAGTTTGTTTTATTTTATTTTATTTTATTTGTGTTTATCCTTGGAAGTCTGTACAGTTTATTTTATTTTAAAAATTCTGTTCTTTAACCTTTGCCTGAGCATCAATAAAAAAGTCAGCCTTCTAAAAATTGTTTTATTCCTGAGTTCCAAATCCAGTGTTCATTATCATAATTGTGAGATAGTCTCGTTTAAACTGAACAGTGGAACTATTTTGTTATTCAGAACAACAATGGAAGGATGATTGGATTTTGTGTCTTGCTTGCCACAATTATTTTAATTATAAAGAAACTGCTATGTTGTTTGGCTGGAGAAACTCCTAGGGAATCCAAGAAAAGTTGGTCATAAGAGGGGACTATGATTCATGTAATTATTTGAGTATCCACAGAGGCTATCAGTGCCCAGGCTGAAGCAGTTCCAGATTGATGAAATATTAAAAGAAAATTGTTATTCTTTCTAAGGCTTTTCAGATGTTGATATATTTCAAAAGAGAGAGAGAGAGAAGGTGAGAGTTGAGCAAGACAACATAGAATTGGCACTCTGTTATTTCCAATATATATATATATATATAAAAAAGAAAAAAAAAAGTAATGTAATCAAAGAGACAGCCAAGACTTCAAAAGATGTTTTTCTTCTACCAAGTTGTAGATTCTACCTTACAGTTGTGAATTTGGGTCGTGTAAATCTAAAGGGTAACTCTGTCGGGGCTGTAAAAGGCTAAACTAGTAAACAGAGCTCTACTCGGTTTCCCCTTTTTACAATCTAGAAAAGCTGATCAATCCAGAGTTCAACATTCGAAGGCCCAGTCATTCTTGAAGAAAGTTTTATACGCTTGTAATTGCACATCAGAAATCTTCCTTAAATGATTCAGCCTAGTATGTCCTTGGGAAATTTTGACAACTATCAGCTAGTAGTTAAATTGTTTTGAAGAATATCTGTGGCAAGGCAAGATACATGGTCTATGTTGTTTTGAAACTAGAGTCCTGGGTTCTAAAATAATGCTACTATTTTACCCGCAGATATCGCCATTTGTTGAGAAGCAACACACCCCCACTGAAAAATGAATTTCCATCCTTTGAAAATATTGAGCTTTCATTTTGCAGTAAGGACCCTCTTGATGTTTTTAAGGTTCTAAGTCCAAGATTTTGCTTGTCTCTTTCCTCTTCAAGTTTTGCATATACCAAAGTGTCCAAACAGACTTGCATCCGGCTTTGTTTTATTTTAGAATTCATTTTGCAAATGTTAGAATCATTGCTTGATTAAAGAAAATCTTTCACCGGTATGAAAAAATGCAGATTCCAGATAGATGAATTCATTGAAAGCCAAAACTTTCCATTTTTGGCAAGGTAGCGAAATCGCGACACTTCCATTTTTGAAAATGTCGCGAAATCGCGACGGGTTTCGAAAAAATTGGCCAAGGCAAGAAAACGTAGCGAAATCGCGACACTTTCCATTTTTGGAAATGTCGCGATATCGCAACACTTCCATTTTTGGAAATGTCACGAAATCGCGACGGTGAGAGAGAAAGCAAATGCGTATCGAACGGCGATTTCACATACATGTCTGGAGGAAAAGGAAGCTAAGGCATGAAAGAGGCGCGATTTCGCGACATGTCACAAATCGCGACATTCGAAAGAAAAGAAGAAAGAAGTCCAAATCGACACATTTGGAAGAAAAGAGCAAGAAAATGTAGCGAAATCGCGACGAAATCTGACGTTTTGGAAAGAAGCAAGGCATGAAAGGCGCGATTTCGCGACATGTCGCAAATCGTGACATGTCACGAGAAAGCAAGGGAAGAAATCACGACAGAGAGAAAAAAGAAAAGGCGCGACAGTCAGAAATCGCGACAGAGAAAAGCTAAGGCTGAGAGTGTCACGAAATCGCGACGTCACGATTCACAAAGACGAAAGAAGTGCAAGGAGAAGGTGTCACGAAATCAGACGCCACGTCACGAAATCACGACAAGAACGCGAAAGAAAGAAGGAGAAAGGTGTCACGAAATCGCGACGTCGAGCAAGAGCAGCGGAAAAGAAAGAAGAAAGGGGTCGCGATTTCGTGACATGTCGCGAAATCGTGACATGTCGCATTTTCACGCGCGAGAGAAGGGAGGAGGCATGTCGCGATTTCGCGACATGTCACGATTTCGTGACAGGAAAAGACAAAGAGCCCGAAAGTGGAAAAAAGCTGCAGAAAGTGCCACGTTTTAGTGACACGTGTCAAAACAAAGCACCAAGCCACGTATACTGAACTTTAGGGTTTCATTTTAATATTTAAGGTTTTGATTTAATAATTTTAAAATGCTAATCCTTGTTTGTCTTTTATAGAGGAAGCCATCTGGCACTTACATGATAACGGAGAAATGGCCATAAAGACAAAGTTAAGTGCAAATTAATCGAAGACAGCCATATTGAAATGAGAGATGCCGAGAATTGTTGTTTCATCCAAATTTTATAGATCTGGCCGCAAAGAGACTTTACGGTGACTAAGCAGTTGCCCATTTAATGGAGTATGTCGGGAATTGGCCGAAAAATGAAAATATCTACACATAGTTACCGAAATTTGCCGATGGATGCATTTAATGAAAATTTATGGCAGAATTAATGGCGTGCAGACATTTTCAACTCAGGGATGGCTCTGCGGAGATGAAATGTCAGAGAAGTGGTGACTCATCCAAATTACCCGAGGGCATTAATGAAGGCATTTACTCACAGTTGCGGGTGAATGCAAGTGGCATTCGAATTCTGTCTTCTCCATTTATGGCAAGTGACTGCACTGATTTGCAGAATGGTTAAGTTTTATCAAGACTTTATTTTAAATGGCTTTATATTGTAAAACCCGGGTACTAGGGTTTAAGATGATAAGATTTAGGGTTTGAGAAGAAGATATTTTTGAAAAGATCAGGGTCTCTCCTGAGTCTATAAATACTTCTTCTAAATGTAATCGCAGGAGGCGGAGACTTAGAAATAAAAAGGCTATTGAAGCAATTTCTTGCAAATCTTGTTAAATACTTTATTTTTGGACTTGGAGTTGATGTGCTTTTGTTTTCTGTGATAGCATGGCCAGGAGCCTAATCTTTTTCAGATTGTGATAAGTTCATCTTCTTTTGTTATCCGTTTCTTTAAAGTTTATTAAATATATGCTGTAAATCTGTGTTATCAAGATTAAATATGTTGTTGGGCTTCATTTGTTCTATTGTATGCTAGGGAAAATCATAGATTTAAGGTTCAAGTTTGTTCTAATTGCTCTGTCCTCACTGTGTGAGCTATGCTGCTGGTGAGAAATACCAATTTTAACGGACTTCCCTGTTTATGATTTTCTTTCAGATCTGTTTCATCTCTGCCTTATGCTCTTAGTAGAAAGTGATCTTAGAAAGTTGGACACTTTCTTCTTTGATTTGTTCTATTGTGAAGCTGATAGTATAAATAAAATTGGTAGTTTTGGTTTTACAGCTAAGTTTGATAGACTTCTCTTTCTGCCCTACCCTACTCTCTTTGTTTTACCGTGAAATGATCCATTTTTATTTTCTTTTAAATTTGTCTTTTATTTAAATCTGCTGACCCATAAGAGCTAGATCAAAGAACTAATTTTAAATCTGATTGTCAACAAGTGACAACTTCTAAACATTACTGAACAAGTTCAAGAACCCGTTGTAAGGTAACAGACAGTCCATATTGAAAACTATTCCGAAGCGAAAAAGAGTGAATAGACATTCGACCCAACTCTGTAACTCACACCTTGGATAACCAGCAAGATCCTAAAGTGAGTGGGATTTATCCCGTATAAGTGTTATCAGAGTTTCATGCTCATTCTTCACAGGGTGTGTATAAAAGTCGGACCAACGGGAGGATGAATGGGGGACAACTGGAACAACAGAAGTCTTGTTGGCTTAGCTAGGGCTTTAGATCTTCAAACTCTATCTCTCTCAGCTTCGCTAGGGCTTCAACAATGACTCCTCCAGGGTGCAACTTCTAATCTCAAGGTTCTAGGGTTTGAGCATTTGCAAATGCCCTTATTTATAATCCAACCTAGGGTTTTCTTAGGGTTTTAGCCTTACACTTTTGATCGTGTGGCTAAGATTAAATTAGATCCTAAGGTTGAGATTACTTTTTAGATGTGGCATGGATTAATGAAGATGGACGGTGGAGATTAGATTGGATCGGATGGTTGTGGTTAATTGAGTTTATAAATATATATTTTATAATAAATATATTATAATATAATATAAAATATTATATTATAAAATAATATAAAATAATATTAAAATAATCCCAATTGGGTTAGGAAATGGCAGGAAAGGTGGAATTGGGCCTAAATAATTGGTGGGACAAGTGGGTGGTGGGATGGTTAGGATGGAGGATTAGTGGCTGCAATTTGGTGTCTACAGATGCCCCTTTTTGTACCATGTTGCGTGAAACACAATATGGTGCAAAAATACGAGACACCTGCTTGGGCTATGGGCACAGAAGTAACTTCTCTCTATTGTTGGATTTGAGCACTGATGTTGAAGACCAAAGAATAAAGAATTTTTGGAATTTTGCGTAGCTTACCCCCTCAATTGGCGAATGAGTTACGAATGTATCTCACAAGCCAATTGAAAATTTTTGTGCAAATAATGAATGATGTGGTGGATTTGTGCAATTGATGAATGAATGGTGTGAAATGCAAAATGTGATACTTTTTAACGGGAAAAGGGGGGATAATACCATGTGATTGTGGACGATATGAATGATGTAAAATGTGATACCGTTTATGCCCCAATGGTGGAAAAGGGGTTGGTGCATAATACCATGTGATTGTGGATGATATGAATGATGTAAAATGTGATACCATTTTTGCCCCAATGGTTGAAAGGGGGTTTTGTCCAATGTCATGATGTCATGATCATGTAAGATGTTATCCCCTTGTGGGAGGATCAAAATCAATATTGTGGTTGCCCCATATTTTGGGATGATTCGATGTTGTTGAATAAAATGCCCTATAGGCGTCATTGAGTATGCAAGGTATGAAAGATGCATGATGCCATAGGCAACATAAGGGGTCGGGTAGTGATTGTCTCGATAATTCCCACATGGAACCAATCAACCTATCGAGCTTGCCTTGTTCGGTGACTATGGTCAAATGAATGAGTGATTGTGATTATAATTATCCATGTTTTCTTGCCCCACAGAAAAGGACATCAATGACTGCTTTTGAGCAAATTGTTCTTGGCAAGGTTGCACTCAAAATGTGAGGTGCCAAATGTGATTGAGATTTCGATCAAGGAGATAAGTGAGGATGATCATGGTGAAGTGTCCTTATGGTGGTTTGTTCATCTTACCGAATTACATGGATGCAAATCACTGCAATCGCCAAGGAGATAGAATAGACCACTAGATACGAGGTTCGCTTGAATGAACTGGACAAATTGTGGATGAAATGATTGATGTATTTGATGGGTGGTGACATGAAGACATGGTGATGAGAAATGTGTTGATGGATGCAATGTATGTGGATTCAATGATTGATTCTATTTTTGCCCCAACAGATGAAGGGATTTTTGCCATTTGGAAATGTGATGAAATGTATCTATTTTTGCCCTAACAGATGAAGGGGTTTTTGATTAATGTATCTATTTTTTCCCTAACATATGAAGGGGATTTTGAAATGTGAGCATGTGATGAATGTATCTATTTTTGCCCTAACAGATGAAGGGGTTTTTGAAATGAAATGATTTGTGTCTGTTCATTGCCCTTAGCAGATAAAGGGATTTTTGATGATGAAAAATGATTGTTTGTTCGTTGCCCTTAATAGATAAAAGGGATTTTTGATGATGTAAACTAAAATGATTGTGTCTGTTCTTTGCCCTTAATAGATAAAAGGTTTTTATGATGAAAATGAAATGATTTGTGTCTATTCATTGCCCTTAACAGATAAAGGGATTTTTGATGATGAACAATAAAATGATTGTGTCTATTCATTGCCCTTAACAGATAAAGGGGTTTTTGATGATGTAAGTGTCCTTATGGTGATCTATCCATCCTACCGGATTGCATGGATAACCAGTTATTACAACTGCTAGGTTTCTAGGATAAACCACTAAATACAAGGTTCACTTGTGAATGTTGCCTAATGATAAATGAATAGATGATGTTAAATGTAAGTGTGATCCATTTTTGTCCCAACAGATGAAGGAGTTTTTGAAATGTGGGAATTTGATGAATGTATCTATTTTTGCCCTAACAGATAAAGGGTTTTGTGATGATGAAAGTGTCCTTATGGTGATCTATCCATCCTACTAGATTGCATGGATAACCAATCACTACAACCGCTAGGTTAAGTAGGATAAATCACTAGATACAAGGTTCATTTGTGAATGTTGCATAATGATAAATGAATAGATGATGTTAAATGTGAGTGTGATCTATTTTTGTCCCAATAGATGAAGGGATTTTTGTAATTTGTAATATGTGATGAGTGTATCTATTTTTGCCCTAACAGATGAAGGGGTTTTTAAAATGTGTAAACATGATGAATGTATCTATTTTTGCCCTAACAGATAAAGGGGTTTTTGATGAGGAAAATAAGATGATATGTTCTTTGCCCTTAACAGATAAAGGGATTTTTGATGATGTAAGTGTCCTTATGGTAATCTATCCATCCTATCAGATTGCATGGATAACCAGTCGCTGCAACCACCAGGTTACTAGGATAAACCACTAAATACAAGGTTCACTTATGAATGTTGCATAATGATAAATGAATAGATGATGTTAAATGTAAGTGTGATATATTTTTATCCAAAAATATGAAGATGTAATTGATGATTTTATTTTTTCCCTAACATATGAAGGGATTTGTGATGATGTAAGTTTCCTTATGGTAATCTACCCATCCTACCAGATTGCATGGATAACCAATCGCTGCATCCACCAAGTTAAGTAGGATAAATCACTAGATACAAGGTTCACTTATGAATGTTGCATAATGATAAATGAATGAATGATGAGTTATGATTTTATCCGTGTTTCTACCCCACAAAAAACATTTTTTTTTTGGAGAAAATGTTGATGAAAAATGTTGAATGAATCTCCATGTTTTTGGCCAATGGGTAAGGCGAGAAAGCTCCGTATTTTTAGCCGATGGGTAAGGCTAGGTAAATGTGAATATGTAATTGACTTATTGATGATGTGATGTGATTGAATGATTGAATTATTTATTGAATTGGTGGAGCAAGTGTGGAACCTTGAGAACCCTCCATTTGTGATCCTATTTGTTTGATTGGGGGAAAGGTGTGAAACCTTGAGCACCCCCAAGTTGTGTTGATGTTTGTTTGATTGGGGGAAAGGTGTGAAACCTTGAGCACCCCCAAGTTGTGATGATGTTTGATTAGGGGAAAAGTGTGAAACCTTGAACACCCCCAAGTTGTGTTGATGTTTGTTTGATTGGGGGAAAGGTGTGAAACCTTGAGCACCCCCTAGTTGTGATGATGTTTTATTAGGGGAAAGGTGTGAAACCTTGAACACCCCCAAGTTGTGCTGATGTTTGTTTGATTGGGGGAAAGGTGTGAAACCTTGAGCACCCCCTAGTTGTGATGATGTTTGAACTTTCTAGTGTTCTTTGCATATGCGAGTTTAATATATATACATACATGGCTTTTACTTTTGCGTTGTATTTTTGTGTGAATGCAATGCCTATCTTATGAATGTTTTATGCATGTTTTATGAAAATGTTTTGACGGAATGCTTAATGGGTAATTAATGCAAGCTAATAATGATGTATATGCATAATGTTTATATGGATGATTCATGCAAGCTATATGATGTGCTATGGATGATTAATGCAAGTAAATGTATAATGAATCTAAACTATATGAGAGGAATGCATGGTGTTCGAATGATATTTTATAGTTCAAAAATTTTAATGGCCATTTTTGTTGTCCATTGTTTGGCAAGTCGGGGGTACCAAATTTGGTGGCTTTATGCAACTTTAACTTGTAATGAAGGCATGGATGTTGACATGGAAGAAGATATGGATGAATACATGGATGTTGATATGGAAGAAGACATGGATGTTGATATGGAAGACTGAAAGGTTTTCAAAGACTCAAACATACTAGTGTCACCAACCAAACTCACTAGGTTGTCTAACTTTCTTTAGGACCAAATGTGTGTGCGAGTGAGGTTCAATTACCAAGTTTTGAGCATGACAATGACCCTATCCAATCAAGTACCAAGTGTGTGTGCATGTGAAGTTCATTAACCTATTATGAGTGGATTTAGACATGACCTATTATGGAGATGACCTAAGGCTAGCCTGTCCTTATGTGCATTCAGAGGTCTCCCTTTTTGGAGGAGAGACATGTCGCCTCGCATGAGCTTACTCCACTGCCAGTCAAGCATCTATAGCCCCGGTGGAGATTCACTCCATAGTCCTATGGGATTGATATTTTAGGCCTTGGGGATGACTACCCATCCTTGTCAGGGGCATGTAGTACGAATCCTTACGACTTTAGGGATCAAGGGTGTTTGGGATTTTATTTGTTAATTTTGTATAGAGCTTTGGGGAATCGGATTCTCAACCGAGGTGTGATGAGAATTTTGACCCTATCCTTACTACTCTATGTTTTTACGTTTATGTTTGGAGCAATGTTGGTAGTGGTGAAAACCACTATTTTTGGACTATGTTGCATAATGGGACAAGCGAGGGATATCTCCTTTTTGCCTCGAGGTACTACCCAAGGATGGTACTAGCCCCCCTATCTCATAATGTTTTTAAGATGTGATGTAATGTGAATGGTTCAAGATTATTTTGTGATCGATTGGCCATGCTCAAGACTTTCTTAGTGTATAAATTGTGTTTTTGGTCCTAAAGAAAATCAGACATTCATTTGGATGTTGCTTGCTACACTAGTAATGGCTGAGTGATTGAAAATCTAGGCCTTATGATTTTTGACATATGGTATGTGGTTTGACATATGGCTTTTCTGAGGGTTGCATGATTTCTTCAAACTAGGTACCCCCAATTGTTATAACTTGACTTTTTGTTTATGACCATATCATCATTACTATGCTAGATCATTGAACATGGGATGGGATGAATGCACATGTATATGCCTAATGCAATGGAGTATTTATATGCAAATGGAAAGTGTACAATGCCATGGAATATGTATGATTTAATGTATGCGAATGAAGCAATGCATGAATGCAAAAATGAAAATGTATGTCAAATGCCTAAGTGGAAATGCAAATGGAATGTATGCAATGTGGGCATGCCTATGTGAATGATTTTTTTTTTTTTTTTTTTGTAAAAAAGCCATGTATATATACGTATTTAGTAATCACAGTAAGCATGGAATGCTTTCAAGTGTATGATGTTCATTGGCGCAGGTGTTTCTACTCCCCCTAGCCTGGGAAGCTTATGACCAAAGGGCTTAAGTGCCTTTGGAGATTTTTGAAAATTGAATGTGACCAAAGGGGTTAAGACCTTTGGGGATTTTTGAAATTGAATGTGACCAAAGGGGTTAAGACCTTTGGGGATTTTTGAAATTGAATGTGACCAAAGGGGTTAAGACCTTTGGGGCTTTTTGAAATTGAATGTGACCAAAGGGGTTAAGACCTTTGGGGCTTTTTGAAATTGAATGTGACCAAAGGGGTTAAGACCTTTGGGGCTTTTGAAATTGAATGTGACCAAAGGGGTTAAGACCTTTGGGGCTTTTTGAAAATTGAATGTGACCAAAGGGGTTAAGACCTTTGGGGCTTTTTGAAATTTGAATGTGACCAAAGGGGTTAAGACCTTTGGGGATTTTTGAAATTGAATGTGACCAAAGGGGTTAAGACCTTTGGGGCTTTTTGAAATTGAATGTGACCAAAGGGGTTAAGACCTTTGGGGATTTTGAAATTGAATGTGACCAAAGGGGTTAAGTACCTTTGGGGCTTTTTGAAATTGAATGTGACCAAAGGGGTTAAGACCTTTGGGGATTTTTGAAATTGAATGTGACCAAAGGGTTAAGACCTTTGGGGCTTTTTGAAAATTGATATGTGACCAAAGGGCTTAAGTGCCTTTGGGGCTTTTTGAAAATTGATATGTGACCAAAGGGGTTAAGACCTTTGGGGCTTTTTGAAATTGAATGTGACCAAAGGGGTTAAGACCTTTGGGGATTTTTGAAATTGAATGTGACCAAAGGGGTTAAGACCTTTGGGGATTTTTGAAAATTGATATGTGACCAAAGGGGTTAAGACCTTTGGGGCTTTTTGAAATTTGAATGTGACCAAAGGGGTTAAGACCTTTGGGGATTTTTGAAATTGATATGTGACCAAAGGGGTTAAGACCTTTGGGGTTTTTTGAAATTGAATGTGACCAAAGGGCTTAAGTGCCTTTGGAGATTTTTGAAATTGAAATGATGTGGATGACTAGGAGGATGTGATATCCTTAGAGTCCTCACTTTCCTTGGTGATTGAGTTGATACCGATGTCCTGATCAGATGAGTTAGTTGGACCATTTGGGGTGAAGACTTTCAGATCAATAAGGTCTTGGACCACATTTTTGAATACTTTACAGTTGTTGATGTCATGGCCCGCTTGTTGATGATAAGGACAATACAAGTGCTTCTTGTAATTCTTTGCATATTGCTTGTTAGGATCACTTGATTTTATTTCTGGAAGTAGAATCTCTTGTGCTTCATAAAGCCTTTGAAAAATGGTTGCATAAGATTCTGAAAGTCTTGTGTAGTTGCGATGAGGCTTTTTGGGGCGCTTGGTGCTTGTGTCCAAGTGTGTTGGACTTTGAATTTGTGGTACAGGTGTAAAAACCTGAGATGTGGGTTGTGAACTTGGATGTTTCAATTGTTGTGATTGCTGACACTGAAGATGGCTCAATTGTAACTCAATGTTAGTTAGTCGAGTTAAAATTTGTTGTAGAATTTTAGTGTGTTGACAATTTGAATGTAAGCCTTGGTTGGCTTGTTGAGTGATTTGAGATTTGATGAATGGATTAATGAATGGATGAGATTGAATGTGTTGTTGGAGGTGTGATGAATTGGGGGTCATGGAATGAATTTGATGATGATGGGGTTGGTGAGGAAATGATTGTGAATGAAGAAAAGGATATGATGTATGAGGACTATGGATGGGTGGACTCATAGGAATGGAATGGGTTGATGGAGGCATGGTGCAAGTTGCATTTGATGTGACAACTTGGGGGTTAGGAACTTGTGAGGCAGCATTGACATGCTCCTCATACAATGGGTTGGAATAGGTGGATGTGGAGTAAGTGTTTGGAACACTTGGGCTTTGTTGCGGTTGGCTCATGGAAGAAGGCATACCATATTCATAACCCGAATTATGATATCCTTGGGTAAGGTAGGAGGTAGCCAGTTTGGGTTCTTCAAAACCCTCTTGGCTAAGGGGCTCTAAGACATAGTTAGAAGACTTGTAGATGGCCTTCACTTTATCCATGTCTATGTAGGTGGTGGGTGTCTCCACATTGTGTGGAAGGGTTCCTACTTGAGGTAGGGATGGATATGATGATCCAGACGAAGTAGTCTGAACCATATTGGATGGGGCTACCGAAGTAGCGGAGGCATGGGAAATGTTTTCCATTAAACTACTTTGATTTATTATTTTCTTTTGATGTCTCGTTAGTACCATAAAGTAATTAAACCAAAGATTCAAAGTTTAATCTAAATCACACAAACTAAAAACTTTTTCAGAATTTAAAGTAAAGAAAACAATCAATCCTAGGTTTCACCGTGTGTGGCTTACCTCGTTCATTAATTATTTTCTTTCGTTAATGTGAGATTCTTTTTAGAATTGTTGGCTTGTGTGTTTTGATGTAACTTAATCTTGTTTAAAGAAAACAAAGGTAAAAACTATGGTTGGTCGGGGCAACGAGATTCTTGTTGGTAATGACCTCCAACAAGTTTGCTCGGGGGTAGTCCTATGGTTTCTAGGGCAGATATTGGTGGATGGAAATCATGGCCACCGTCACCAAATCTCAAGCAATGGTTGGTGATGAAATCCAACCACTACTATTAAAAATGTGAATCGTGCAAGTGTGTGTGATTAATTGTATTAGATCTCTTATTCTCTATGGTGTGCAAACAATATTAAATATCACTAAATTTACTAATCTAAATTAGAAGCCAACACAAAGATGTAAATTTCACCTAAAGAGCATAGAGTACACCCTTAAAATCCCCTGCCTACAAGTGATTAAAATCACAAGAGCAACCGGAGGGTTCGTCCACCTCTCTACCAAAGGGGCCAGCCTAGGGCAGGATTACTTTATGCGTCAAGATGTTGTTCCTATTTAGATATGCAAAATTAAAGTAATCTTTAACTCTAAAATGTGAAATCTAGGATGCTTTTCTATTTCATATGCACTCAAAAATGCAGACAAATCACCTAGATCTACAACTTCAGAACAAGAAATGAATTTGGTATAATGAAATACACACAAACCCTAAATGTGACTTTCTAAGGATTCTTTCCCAGATTACTTAGTGTTAAGCTCTTTTTATAACCCAGAAATAGCAAAAAACTACAGAAAAATACAGAATACGTAAACTAGGTTTATGGGACTTACTTGGAAGCCTACATTTTGGTGAAGTCATTATGAGATCTATGTTGCTCTTATTGACCTAAAAATTTGTGGAGACATGCTATGGCATGTCAGGAACCTACCCTCAAAATTTCAGCCCAATACGACTCCGGATGAGTGAGATATGGCCAAAATAGTCAGGGCAGTTTGTGCAGGAAACGCAACCGAACGCCTCTAATCAACACCAGGCACAATAGGGTGCCTACCAGTGCGTTAAAGCACCTATGTAGGCATAGAAGAGCACCTATGGTTCATCAATCTAAGAATACCTATATAAACTCTAAAAAGTGCTACAGAATGCTACAGAAACCCTAGCGATGAAATCGATGACTTCTACGCTTCTGAAAATCCTGTAACAAACAGAAATAAAATCAAGTTAGCAAGGTAGATCAATTTAAATAATGAAACCCTTGTGGGGTCCCACCATGATCACCATTTGTGAAGACAAGAACATGACACTTAAATAAAATAAGGAAATCAAATAACACAATGAAACACAAGATTGCACAAATGGATATATTCAATAAAACGGGGGAGCCAATAAACTCCTTTTGATACAATCTGTCCTCAATGAGAGTATTTGATACAATGATTTACAAAAATACTAGGGTTCTCCAAAACCCTAGCTATAACAATGAAGTGTCTTCAGATTGATGTGTCCTTGCTTCCAACAGGGTGAGTGGGCTTTGGATATCCTATGGAAGGCCACTCCAGCTTCAACAATCATTCAACAATATGTGAAATATGTAGATCTGCATACATAAAAATAGAGAAAGGGGTTAATAACACCTGTGAGGGCTCCATAGTGTGAGACCCTCAGACATCAGTAAACCCTAACTAAAAATGGATCAAATGGTATGCAAAATCTACAAATTATGTAATAGAATAAAACCAATAAAGATATACCTTGCTTGTGATGTTTCTTCACTTTATTGTTGCAGTTTGATAGCAGATGGCATGATGCAGCAGACTTTGATTCATTTCTATGGTTACAGATCGAATGTGCACTTGGCAGGCTCTGACGTGAGCTTCATAGGCTTTGGTGTGCACCTACGAGATACAGTAGGCTCTAGAGAGCACCTACGGAATATAGCAGGCTTTGGTGAGCGCTTCGTAGGCTCTACAGTGAGCCTCGCAAGCTCTAGAGGGCACCTATGGGTTAGGGTAGAATCTATAGAAGCAGATTGAGGGGGTGGCGATGAATGCGATGGATGGATGGGGGCTACGATGGTGATGGAGGATGAATGGGGGATGGCTGGAACAACAGAAGTCTTGTTGGCTTAGCTAGGGCTTTAGATCTTCAAACTCTATCTCTCTCAGCTTCGCTAGGGCTTCAGCAATGACTCCTCCAGGGTGCAATTTCTAATCTCAAGGTTCCAGGGTTTGAGCATTTGCAAATGCCCTTATTTATAATCCAACCTAGGGTTTTCTTAGGGTTTTAGCCTTACACTTTTGATCGTGTGGCTAAGATTAAATTAGATCCTAAGGTTGAGATTACTTTTTAGATGTGGCATGGATTAATGAAGATGGACGGTGGAGATTAGATTGGATCGGACGGTTGTGGTTAATTGAGTTTATAAATATATATTTTATAATAAATATATTATAATATAATATAAAATATTATATTAAATACAAAATAATATAAAATAATATTAAAATAATCCCAATTGGGCTAGGAAATGGCGGGAAAGGTGTATGGTGGACAAGTGGGTGGTGGGATGGTTAGGATGGAGGATTAGTGGCTGCAATTTGGTGTCTACATTATGAAATAAAAAGAAATTTCTTTGAGATTGGGTTTTTCCCCTCGGGGTTTTCAAGGATAAAAGTGGTGTTATCTTTGAACCTTGCATCTTCTGTTTTAATTTATTGTATTCTCTTCAATGGAAAGTTATTATTATGGATATGAATCAAACCAAGATTTTATTTGATATGCAAGCAAACTTATTTATGACGTTATGAAAGGAAAATGATATATGCATAGTCTTTTGCTAAGATGGAATATGAATGAAATCATGTTTTGTTTATATGATGGAATGTTTTATATTCACTTGAGAATGCTTTAGTTCAAGTTATTGTACATTGCAATAGTCATGGAATGTTAAATAAAAGGATTATAATATACCTAGGAAGAGATGTTAAATCATATGTGATTAATTATGTTCATGTGGGGGTACTTGGAAATACAATGCTTTAGATATTTTTTCTAGTACCTTGTCAAGATATTTCCATGATTTAGGATAGTCGTGAGGAGACAACTACTAAATTGGTTGAAGGAAAAATTTTGAGTTATAGCTTTAGATTACATTCTAGGTTGTAGCCCAAATGCGTTTGAGTTGTAGCTCAAATGAGTTCCCACATTTGATTGCAAGCAACACATTATGATTTGTAGCTTAAATGTACATTTTGGGTTGTAGCTCGAATGCGTTGAGTTGTAGCTCAAAAAAGTTCCTACATTTTGAGTTGTAGCTTAAATGTACATTCTAGGTTGTAGCCTAAATGTGTTTGGGTTGTAGCCCAAATGATAGTTACAAGGAGGTAAATAGTAATTATTAGCAATAGAACATTCTTGGTTGTAGCCCAAATGTGTATTCTTGGTTGTAGCTTGAATGTGTTTGAGTTGTAGCTCAAACAAGTTCTTACATTTTGAGTTGTAGCTCAAATGTATATATTGGGTTGTATCCTACATGTATCTAGGTCAAAGCCCAAAATACAAGAACTTTGAGCTATGGGATATTGATCAATCCTATCCACTTGCCTGTCATAAGTTGCGATCGATCTCAAAAGTGGTTATACCTTATGTGAAATGGAAATATCTTGTGAACCTTACTTGTGAAACTTTTACTTGTGAATTTTGTACCTTAAAAAATATTCTCTCTTGGGTTGTTTTGAATTGAGTAATGAGTGGGTCATTACAGAGAAGCATTGCCTAGCCATAATGTTGAATTTCTAGAAGCTTAGACACTATATGATCAACCATAAAAATTTTACCATCACAATGGTTGATTCCTTGTGCTATCTCATGGCCAAACCTTACTTCTCAAGAAGAACCACTAAGTGGATCACTGCACTTAGTGAATTTGATCTTGAGTTTGTTAACCAAAATTCTATGAAATTTTAGGTCATTGCTAAATAGATAACTATACCCTCAAATCCAGTCATCTAAGTAGATCAACTTGACTCTTGGAATCTATATTTTGATGTTGTTAGATGTGTCAAAGGATCTGGGGTAAGAGTCATCTCAGTCACTCCTCAACAATAGCTAATCCCTTTGTCTTTTAAGCTTAAGCTTTCTTGTACCAATGATACCTTTGAATATGAAACTCTTATCCTCGGGCTACATTTAGCATTAGATCTCAAGGTTAGGATCCTTTCTATATTTTGATATTCTTAGCTAGTATTCAAGCAAGTTAATGGTGTTTATCAAACTAAATACAATCTTAATCTATACAATGGCATTGAAGCTATACCTAGGTCTAGTATATGCTATGTAGATTCAATGACCTTGGCTGTATCCTTAATCCCCTTAGATCTTGATTATGGATAAGTTACAATTGTCATTTAACAAATTTGGGAGCATTCAAACTTAGAATCTAGTCAGCTTCCTCTAGAGATCTTCCCTTTAGAAGAAATTTATTCTCTTAACCCTTGGTATAGGGATGTCTTTGCTTACCTTACGAATGGTGCTTTGCTTAATGGTTTGAACAATAATGAGCATAAGAACCTCAATCAACTATACTATAGGTATGTCATCTTGGTGATATATTATACCATCATATCCTTAATGAATTGTTTTTTTAATGCTTAGCCTCAACCAAAGCCTAAGTAGTTCTCAAAGAGGCCCATGATGGATCATGTGAGGGTCACTTCAATGGTGTTCCATCACCAAAAAAACTCCTACAAATGGGTTATTATTGAACCTCCATGGGGATTAAATATTATGACTATATCAAGAAGTATGGTAAGCATAAAAAATATGAAAACCTTATCCATGCCCATTTCCAAGATCTCTAATATTTAACTTCTCCTTGGTCTTTCTCCATTTGGGGATTAGACATCATTGGGAATATAAAGCTAGTATTTTTGATGGAAATAAGGTCATTATAATGGTTGTTGAGTACTTCACCAAATGGGTTGAATCCATACCTATAGCCTCAACCATTGGAGTGCAAGTATCCAAATTTTATCCTCAACTATATCCTTAGCTAGCATGACATTCCTTTTATGCTACTCTCTGATAATGGAAAACTGTTTAAGAATAAGGATGTCTAAAAAAATTGAACTTAATACAAGATTTAACATGAATATTCTATGCCTTACTATCCTCAAGGCAATAACCAAGTTGAAGCTTCTAACAAGACTTGTCACAATATTTAAGAAGCTCATCAACAAAATTAATAGGGAATGACATATCCAATTATATCCTACCCTATCAACATATTACACTAGTGTTAGAAATCCCATTAGTGTTATGATCTATGCTTTGGTATAGAAACTAAAGTAGTCTTTCCTTTTGAGCTAGAGATACCTTGTGTATTTTGTTTAAGTATTCCTCTATTGGAGATGAATAATGCCTCACCCATCTTATATAGTTGGAACTGCTTGAAAAAAAATTGTATCCACACATTTGAAAAAATATGGGTCAACCTAGGAAGGCTTAAACATACCTATGAAAATAAAGTATAATCTTGTTCTTTCAAATTTGGTGATCCCATCCTCAAAGAGAATTAGAAAAACACCAATGTAAAAAATGAAGATCAAAGGCAAATTTGAGTCTAAGTGGATAGGTCTATAGATAATAACTTCCAAGTATGTTTTAGGTGCTTATCAACTCTTCACACCTAATGAAGAAGAACTTACAAAACCAATTAACATAATGCATATTAAATGGTATTATATTTAAGTCTACATAAACCGCACATTTGCCTTTGGTTTCTTGTAACTACTTGATTTCATATCTACCTATATGTATGTGCCTATCTTTACTTGGAATACCTATTGCATATTGAGTCAAGGACCTATGATGATATGAAAGTGATGACCCTAGTTAAGATAGATTATTTATATTTACTAGGATACTAATGTGAGTGGATCCTCCTAGTTCCATCTTGTGAATAAATCATGGTTTGTGCAACATCCATATATCTCAATATGTTTATCTAATCTAGTTTGCCTCCAAATTTATCTTCATCCATTATTCTATATCATGAATATCTTTTCATATGATGAATACTATAAGGTTCATAGGTATTGATTATAAGGTCAATCAAGTCAAGATCTTCTATCTCATCAATTATTTACCACATGATGAATATTATGAGGTTTGTAGGTGCTAATAGCAAGATAAATCATATAATATCTTATCTCTTATGTACCACCATGCCTGGGGGAAACATATTGACACTATGTTCATCCTTCCAATTGGGGGCATAATTAATTTCCAATATCTAATCAAAATTCCTTTATGATACTTCTCTATGAGGTGAATCAATCAAAACAAAATTCCTTTATACCTTTTTTTAAAGGAAAATATCAAAGCTAAATCAAAATTCCTATAGGAAAAGCTAAATAAAAAGTTGTATGGCCAAAAATCAATCAAAATTACTTCAAGAAAAGCTAAATCAAAAGTCCTACAAGCTAAGAAAAAGTCCTTTATATGTTTATTTAAAGGTAATTTTTTTTATATTTGTTTTCACATGTTTGTATATAGTTTTTATCATAGCAAGATAACCATAAATCCTCTAGGAAATGCTAACTAATATCCCTCTAGGTATATTTTAAATCTAACTAGAAGTCCTCTAGGAAAATCTAACTAATGCCCCCTAGACAAATATCTAAGAAAACCTCTCTATATATTTATACATATATGTATATACATATTTTATTTTATTTAATCTAAAGTCCCCTTGGGAAACTCCAAGCTAAAGTCCTTTTGGGTAAATTTATCTCTATACATAGATGTATATAACTATATTATAGCAATCCATCTTGGTATTATCCAAAAGCCCCTTAGGTGTATTACTTTTCAAAATATGTATCATACATCTAACATGCCAATATTGAGTGAACCATCATGTCATCATTTAATCTAATATATAAAATCTAATCATCCCATCATTGTTGCCTTTAATCATATCATTAACCATAATTTAGTCTATTATAATTATACATACATTAAACATAAATAAATCATAATTACATGTATTTTTTATCAAAAGAATAATTATTTATCATGGCATAATCATTACATACCATAATCAATCTAAAACTACTCACCATTAATCATTTATGTGGGAAAAATTATAGATGAAATTTTATTCATTATCAAAGCATTTTATAGACATACAAATGATCTCCAAATCACAACAGAAAGCCAATTTGGGAGATTACACCCTAGAAGATAACAAATAGCTAATTGTAGCTATTGTTAGAAAATTTTACTACCTAATAACTAACAACTTAACTAAGAGAATATAATTATTAGAAGCTTCTTATTTGACATGCTCTACATAGTACTTAAAAATAATTTAAATCCTATGCCTATCCTTATCATTCCTCCCTACCATAGAAGCATTGGACTCCAATGATTTTACAAGAAAGTGGGAGAGAAGATGTACAAGTGCCCAAAATATAATCCTTAAACTTGATTAAGAAGAGAAGAGAGAGACATTTCTTGAGAGAGCATACAATAGCCCCAATAGGATCACCACAAATACAATGAAGGGAGTACCAAAAGAAAAATAATGCTCAAAAAATATCTTGTAGGAAGCCCCAATGGTATGACCACAAATTCTATGAAGAGAGTGCAAAAATCAAACGATGCTCGAAAGGGCCTTATAGGAATGTTCTTCAATATTCTCCAAAATATGTTGTTTGCTTCTCACATCATTCATGCTTTAAAACTGGAAGCATGTGCCTCAAAATTATAGTTGATTCACATTCCTATCATATAGGCACCTTGAAATTGTAGTAGATTCACTATGAGGAAGATTTGCAACATAGAGAGGAAAAATGCATAAATCAATGCAAATGAAGACAAGGCATAGAATGGAGTTTCGGTTACCACCAAGCTTGCACTTATTATTACAAATCCATAAAGAAAAAATGCTTACAATTCTTAAAAGCAAATGGTTGTAGCCAAAATAAATTCCACCTTGAAAGGTTACAATGAGGGTAATATCTTGTGTTGTTCCCATGCAATTTAAAAAAAACATCTAGTACAAATTACAAGGGTTTTGAAAATTTTACCAGTTCCAATAATACTTGGGTTTAGAGAAAAAGGTAAAATAAGAAGCAAAAGAAATTAATTAATTAAGTAAATTTAATTAATTAAATAAATATTCTTACCAAATTAGTTTTTAATGGTTTTGACTAGCCATTGTCTCCAATGGTCAATTCACCAAAATACTAGTACTCAAAAAAATCGATCAACAGGTCAAATCGGACTACAAACGATGCACACATGGTGTTATTTTTATATGAGTATTCTTTCCCATAAGCTTTCATAGGTTCAATTGAACCACTGTTCTATGGCCACATGTAAGGGTGAACTGAACCACCTCTAAATCTCTAAGGTCACTTCCTATCCCTGAATGTGGGATATGGAAACCTTTGAATAATCATAGTGCACTCTGGCAATGAGCTCCCTAACTATTCAAACTCCTCTACATTAGGAGTCAATGTGCTCAAGTCCACGTCACATGGTTGTTTATGATTTGCACCCATGTAATCTGCTAGTAAGGGATTCAATTCCTCTACGACAACTATATAAAAAAACCATCTACTTCAGTCCATCACCATGTGTTCTCCATTGGAATCATAGGTGGCATGAACTCTTCTACCTTGGGCCAAGTGCAAAGGTTCATGGATTGACCACATCCATGATATAAATATTGTAATCAATGGTCAACAATATATATTGAGTAGATTGTATTTAATTTGACAAATGTGAATCTTCTCATAAAAGTGGTATAAATAGATTTTATTTTTTTAATGATGCTTCCTCAATGCAACTTCATCCTACAATACAACACAAGCCATATTTTCCCAATGCTATGTGTTTGATTCTATGTGCCAAATTTTGGAGTAGGTCTACAATGTTGGTGGTTGGTAGAGTCAAACTTGGCAAGATGGCTGACATGGACGATGACACAAATGATAGCACATAAATCAGTTGAAATGGTTTATGCATGCCAAATTTTGGATGTGGAATAAATTTTTCCACCATGCCACTCAAGTGAGGGCCACTTGGAGTATGGTAAATCTTATGTCCCATACATTCTATGATGTTGATCAAGTGTCTAATATGGATTATTTTGAGAGAGAAAAATATTGTAGGAAGTCACCCATGACATTTCCACATCATAATATGCATAGCCATAGTGTGCACCATCGGGGAATTGATCACAATGCAACTTCAAAGTAGTTCTTTGGTTCAAATTCAAAGAAAAATATCAACTATGGTGCATGGAAAAAAATAGAGTGCATCGAGGATGAGTCAATGTGGGTGACCATGAGCATTATCCTATTCATGGGGGCCTATTATTCTATATTCCATGAAGGCTAGATATTTTTAGATCCATGGATGAAATCATACCTCCTAGAGGACTTCCATGGCTTTATCAAATCTACAATGATAGATCATTGTTTGTAAGAGTGCTATTAGATTAAAATTTTGTAGGGCATAGTAGTCATTGTGTTTTTATATGTGGTGGCTAGGATTTTGATAGAATATGTCCACCACCATGGTTGAATAATGGCCTCTATGGCTTGCACAGGCTCCTAAAAATAGATGTGGGTGGGATAGGAGGCCCAACATGGTAGGGCATAGAGTAGGGCCATATGTTTTTCAATGTTTATTTTGTTACAATACCTTAGAATACATTGTTAGAGCTATGGTTTGAGAGCCTAATACAATGGATAATAAGGAGGACAATTACAAATCTCCTCTATGAGAAAAAATAAAATATGTAGTTGTGATTTGTGACTCACTAGAATTGATAAAGCTTCTTAGCCAAGGCAAGATAGAATACAAAAAGGATAAATCTATAGGCTCCCTTAGACAAAATAAAAACAAGAATGGAATTGTGGAATAGGAGTGGGAATTTCCATGAAGTAAATTCATCCTTATACATCAGGATCCAAGAGGCTCTGATACCAACTAATGTGGAAAAAATTCTAGATAAAAATTTATTCATTATCAAATCATTTTATAGACATACAAATGATATCCAAATCACAATGGAAAGCCAATTTGGAAGATTACACCATGGAAGATGAAAAATAGCTAATTGTAGCTATTTTTAGCAAATATTCCTACCTAACAACTAAAAACTTAGCTAAGTGAAGCTAATTATCACAATTTTCATATTTGGCATGCTTTACATAGTAATTAAAAATAATTTAAATCCTATGCTTATCTCTACCATTCCTCCTCCCATAGAAGCATTGGACTCCAATGATTTTACAATAAAGTGGGATAATATGTACATGTGCCCAAAATATAATCCTTTAACTTGATTAAGGATATGAGAGAGACGTTGCTCAAGAGAGCATATATAGCCCCAATGGAATCACTATAATCTTTCAATCATTCCCTCACATCACTAAAATATTAACCAAATTAATACACATAAACATAAATATACTAAAGGTAACATTACCCATCATATAAAGTAATTGAATGCATACATCACCAATACAATGAACTACAATAGGTTGATATATATATCAATGTATATATATCATGTCACCAAAATATACATAACTATACATCTCATAATATATATATGTATGTATATATATGAGTCCATGTTTAGCACTCCCATGCCTCATGCTCCTCCAAGTGATGACATCCTAACAAATCACTATGACTAATATGTCATGAATCGAGATTGCATCCATAATTATATATTTTTTGGTTATGGTAGGCATCTATTTTCTAGAATGACTACACGGTAAACCTCTTTATAGTGGACCACCTACTCAATATTTAATTTTAAGTCCCTTTACACCTATGTCAATTGGTCTAACAAAATTTGGACCACCTGGATTCTCCTAGCTCCTCTTGTTACTACAACCCTCATAATCATTGTATATCTCTCTATAATTAGACCTCAAATGGTTTATTACATCTCAAAATCCTATCCTACTATCTAGTCTCTCTCCAACATCCATGTTGGTACACTTTCCTAAGATATTACTAGCATAGAATTTAGGCTTACCACCTATCTAGCTAGGGCATAATGCTCTATCTCTATGATAGATTAGGATGATTTATTTTATCATACCTAATCTACTATTCTCATTGACAATGTTAGCAATTTTTTTGCTATTGTTATCACCTTTGACTATACCTCTCTCTACCTCTATTACTATTGGTATCATCAAACTAAAATTGGTATCACTTGTCATAACCTACTTAGCCTTTGTTGCTCCTCTGGACATAGCCTAATGATAGTCAATATCTATATTTTGATGGGTTGATACCATCTCTAGTATCCATCACTAGTATGAAGAGCATCTCTACCTAGGTCTAGAATAGCGATATCATCTTTATCCAAAGCTACATAGAATAGTGATATCATCTATATCCAAAGTTACATACAAGTCTAGGTTTGGCTATGGCCTACACCCTCTCTCATGGATGAAGTGCTTATACCATATGAAATATTCTAGGATGGCCTATTTGGCATCAAACTATAAGATCACATATTCAAAATGGAAGATCTCTTACTTTTCTCATGGTCCTACCAGCCATCTAACTTACCTAATATGAGCCAGATGGTAAGCATCATCCTTCTAGTGATGATGTTGCCTATACGACCTCCATATCACTTGAACTAACTATAGGTCATCCACTACCCTCCTTTCCATGCTTAACATACCTGTGTTGGGCCTACTTTATCCTACCTCAAAATGGTGCCCCACATGTATACCATCAACACCTTGGGATCCACCATTTATTCAAGAAAAACTAAGGGATTCATGACTACTATGTGCTCCTAGACCCACACTTGGAGCAATGTGTAACATGTGAATCTCCTCCTACCTTTGTAAAATACTTCAATCAATGAATGGTATAACCATTCCAACACTATTATTTCCTTGCAAAAACTATCTATTGGTCCTTCATATCAATCATAAAATCTTCCAAGGCCCCAATGGACAACCCTCCTACTTTAGTAATCAATAAGAACTCCATATCCCAATGCATATAAGAGAGTGGTGTGTCAAGATGACTCCCATCATAACTAACATTCATGTCAATGCCTAACTTTAGGAAGTTTGCATCCTCTATGTGTCTCTCCAAGTTGTGCCTTTGTTCATGGCTTATCTAGACCTATGTGCCTTTTATGGGAACTTGGAGGATCCTCTAGACATCCTCCAATGTAACTGTAATCTCATATATGTGTAGATAGAAGGTATTCATCTATGAATACTAATGCTTTTCCAATGCTATGAGGAGGGTATGGTTGAATGCAACCTTTGGAATAAGGGACACATGATATAACCCCAATATCACTAGTATCACATGGCTAAAAAACTCTAGATGACCCTAGATAGTATCCAATTCATATGGGTATTGCTCCTTATAATATAATGTCTATAAATACTCCTACAACTAAAACTAGTCAACGTATTTGCCTTGTAGCTTGCAAAATAAATAAAATCAAATTAAAGTATGTTACAAGAAAAAGCACCACTCCAAGATGAAAGTGACATTAGATGGAAAAGTGCCATTGGGTAGTGAAAGCGTTGCTTAGGTGGTGGTAGCATTATCACATGATGAAACCACCGTGAAAGCATAAAAGTGTTACTAATGCATTGAAGTGATAGAATGCTAGCATTGTTGGACCATAAAAGCATTTCCCATTTCTTTGTAAACACTCTTTAGATCATTTTCCTAACCTAAAGGTTAGTTTTTTGTGCATACCTATATATATGGTCCCCCTATAACTATGGGTTCTCTCACCTAGTTGGCTTGATGTGATGTTCTTTCATTCTAGGCCATTGAAAATATCAATTGCTCTCACTGCTCCAAAGTTATTTTCATCTCCTCTTCATGGTAAAAATGAATTCATTTATATCCCACAACCATTTTACCCCAAAATTTTCAACCTTACCAACTTTTACTATCTATCCTCATTCTTCATCACTACATAAATATGGATCATAATCGAGTCAAGTTTTCTAGTACAACTTGATTTTCCATTGAAAACTTGAGGAGGCATAATGGGGTACAACAACATATGATGCTATCAAAACTTTAAAACTTAAAATAACCTCTAAGAAAATAATCAAAAGCATCAATAGTCTTTCATCACTAACCATAGGCCATAGTAAATATTCCTATCTCAAAATTGGGAAATCTATGTTAGAGCTCGATGCATTCATTATGTAATAATTACATCAAAAGGGAAATATATAGACACCCAATTTTGAAAGCATCATCAATATACAAGCTTTTAAATATCTTCATAAATCAACCAATCAATTAGCCAAATTGAAACAAGCATCTCGAAGATCAAATTGGGAGCATTTATTGCTCCAAAAGTGAAAGTGTTGATAGTGTTTTTGCCTTCCTCATCATTTTCATCATTTTACAAAATTTGAATTTTCATCATTTTCCTTCTAAATTTAACTTGGTGAAAGTTCTAGAGCATTAACACCACTAGTAATATCATCCTCCAACACTTTTGATTATCATGCACCAAAGATAAAAAAATTTGACAACTTGTACCTTTAAAATGCCTACCATTAATGGATCCAATCACTAGTATCTTATTTAAAGCCCCAAAAGAAATCCCAAGCCCAATAATTTTTATTTGTAATATTCCTCCATTAGTTACATCTTAATCCCATTTTAATTTCTTATATTTTACAATCTTATCACCTTCAATGCAATACTTACCCAAAGGAGCTATGACTTTGCATAAAACTAGCACTTAGGATGCCCAATAAATCCATGGTTTGGAAATTAACAAAATTCTATAAAATTCATCTAGATTTATAGACCCCTTTACTATTGATCTCTTCTTTTTATATTTGTATTATAGGAAAATATGAGAATTATTAGGACACAATAGCATTGGTAATCCTTTTGCAATACTGGTATTGCATCTGCCTATATGGTAGAACCAAGTTTGTTTTATCCACACCTTTTATTTTTAGCATTTAGATTGCATATTTGTTTGTTGTCTATAAAAAACAATTTTTATTTTTTGTTATT
Organism: Wollemia nobilis; assembly: GCA_028583015.1. Taxonomy (NCBI): domain Eukaryota; kingdom Viridiplantae; phylum Streptophyta; class Pinopsida; order Araucariales; family Araucariaceae; genus Wollemia; species Wollemia nobilis. The sequence goes on from JAQPPZ010002487.1 coordinate 10,228,716, forward strand.
CATTAAATAAAAATGGAATGAAACTAGTTAGTATTGTAGACATCCAAATTTGACATACCTAGTCAACTATATCCTCAGGAAAAGCACTAGATAATATATCATTAGTTAGATAAGATAATAAAGGAAAACTAGGATTGAATCTACCCCTATGCAATAGCACCACAGTTCAACGAAAGTGTTACACAACAATTTTGCTCATTTCTAGTGCTTTTGTAAGGTTGATCTATCTAAAAAATATGACAAACTAGTAATGTGTTATGAAAAAGTACTATCTAAGTGTAGAGTAGCAAAAACCATACACCTAAACATGTAATATGAAATCAAATTGATAAGATAATATCATGTAACCATAAGATGAAAATGAAATGTACACAATAGTACTTTTCTTATTGATATTTGAAAATTATCTTTACAAAGTGGTTATAAAATATTTATCTTAGGGATTACATCAATTTGATATAAATTACAATTGAAACCCAAAGGATAGGTGTAATTTGTAGAGTTATTGCTCTCCCAAAATTGATTATGGAGGGTTTCTTTGCGACCTCCTCTTGATGATGTAAATATTGGAGGATATTTATGATGAATAGCTCTTGTAGAGACCTATAACCTACACACAAGAACTTACAAGATACTATAGCAAATGTGAAACCTCTTAGGATGAGGTCCATTTCCATAGTAAGCAAATGAAATAAAAACGCTTAAAATGATAAGGAAATGCATGTAAACTATACTGAAACTGTGTTAAAATAGAAATAAGGTGCTACTAAAGCTATTGTAATTGAAAAACACAAAGAAAATAAAGTTTAAAGAGAGGCCATCATTGGATACAATGGTTAGCTTTGTTAGCCATCATAGGGTCCAACGGCTATGCTTACATGTCACTTTGGGGTAAAGCGACCACTAAAAAAAGAGCCTATTCTTTGTGCTTGATGTAGGGTAATGTCTAAATTATCTATCAAATTGATATTCAAGGGTATTTCTCTTTGAATAAAAGCTAAATTATGGGAATTAGCTCAAATTTGGGATGATTTGGTGATGCACAATGGTGGGATTTGATCTTCAAACTCCAAGAAACTCCATTGATGTGAATGCAAGATTCATGTGTAGATTTGGGTAATACTCCATTACTTATGAGAGAAGGTTCTCTCTGCTACTCAAACTTGCAACACTTTGTTGCATTCCCATTTTATCTCACTTCTCTTTTTGATGTTTTTTTGGGCTCCTTTTATAATATTTTCCAATTACAATTTTGGATTGCAAGGGAATCCAAGATCAAGATTTGGTTAGAATCTAGGCAACCCAATCGTAACTTCTAAAAACTTCTTATGGTTAATTGTTATGCCAAAATTGATTTGTAACTGATTTGGATTGGCTTAGGGAGCCCAATTTTGTTACAAGCACAACCATCCTAGGGTGGAGTGACTAGGCTTGGGGCCCATCACAAGGTCCAACAACTACTAGAGATCGCTCCTGGGTATGACGGTCCATGCTGCACATGATATATTGTCCCTATTTGAGTGGTCAGAACCACAATTATGTCTTGGGAAGGCCCAATGTGAGTCATATGGTCTAAAAATGTGTCTATATGAATAACCTTCTCAACATGAAGCATTTTAGGTGTCTATAGATACCCCTTTTTGAGATGCATTGTGTGAAAGAATAAAACTAAGAAAAAATAGACAACCTAACATCACATTATAGGCTAATTGATGTTTATTGATCTGGTCAACTTTATATATCCCAATCATAGAAAGAGCATGCATCTTCAAAGCATTACCTCCAACATTTTGGTGGACTTAATTTGTGTAAAACTTTGATGAATCTGAAGGTATTCAGGTAGTGTTGTTTAGCTACATGAACCATTAGTTTAGGCTAACAAATATTTAGTTTATCATTTTTTATTTTTGCCCCAACAAATAGGGAAGCTCTTGATAGTTTTTAGCAATGATTCTTGGATGAACACAATTAGCATGATTGAGTGTTTAATTATTTATTTTTATTATGAATTTTGTGATTATGACTACCCCATCAAGAAAAAAGTCAATGAGGAAATGGTAAGTGATGAAAGTGATGAGTTGCTTGACCAATATGACTTACTTGAGTGTTGCAAGATGATAACAAATATAAAAGGGAAAACCCTATTATAGTTGTGATTTTGATAATTATTAGTAATTGTACATATCTATCCCGTGGAGAAATCTAGCTACATGGATTTCTTATGGAATCAAGATGATAGCAAGTCAATTAAAGCATGAAGTATATGTTCAATGATTTGATGAAACTTCATAGAAAAATAAAATGTACACCTCATTCCCATGGAGCAATCCAATTGCATGGCCTTCTTAGGGATTGAAGTGAAGATATTTCAATTCATCAATGAATTATTTGGTTCAAATGACATTATGGTAATTTACTCATCTTACCATATTGTATGGAGAGCACTTCATTGCAACCACCAAGTATATAGGTTAAATTACTAGGTACGAGGTGCACTTGAGATTTTGTGTTACTTGATTTTTTTATTATTTTTAATTTTTTTGATGAATGTGGACCATTAGATGTTATTATATGTCCAAATTAAATCTCATGATACTAAAAAAATAATCATATTTTTTGCCATTTGGAGGTTTTCCTAGGGTACAAAAACCGCAATCTACAAATTTTAAAGCCATATCAAGGTACAGTGGTCACATCAAAATGCAATTGCTCCACCCCAATACGGTCATGAAAAATTGAAAAATATAAAAGCAAATTTTCCAATTTTTAAAGTTATTGTGACATTTGGCAGTGAGATAAAAGTGAGAAGTGAGGTAGAGAAGAGATATTCTAACAAGGAACGCTACCAAAATTTTTATAAAGGACCATGATAGACCAACTAGAGGCATCGACGAGCGAGGGAGTCAGAGCTCCTAAGATAGAACTCTCAATCCTTTTCTTGTAAATTTTGAACATTAAAATGAACCTCATTAAACTATTGGTAAAAAACATCACCCTAGCTTAGGAGTATATATTAGGCAAACTTAAGGGTAGGTAAATTAAATTTTAGCATTTTTAGGATGGGAAGTGACCCCACATAGGTGCCACTATGGGGTCGTCTTGGGTAGGAGCGACTCCCCTTTAGTGGGAAGGGGGTCATCATAGGGTATGGCGACTGCATTTGAATTCCAATGATCAAAATTTTAACTATTGGGGTGGCCATACCAAGGTATAGCAATCATGCCTAGAGACCATCGGGGCCTAGAGCGGCCTTTCAAATTTAGATTTTGTTTTGGATTTTTTATTGTTTTTGTTTTGTTTAAATTTTGTGAAGATTGTTGATTTGTGTGTGCTTATGACAACCCATGGTAGGGAGTCCACTCTACTAATTAATTTATGTAAGGATATTGATGTTGATGATTGGGCATGGTTTGGGGTGATCGACCTCAAATAGGTTGTGTGTCTTCCTACAGTGATGTCGAATCAAGCATATCTCATGACCTTGGCTCATATTTGGGACAGTAGGACCAAAAATTTCCATATATTGATTGGCAAGATGACTATTATACTAGAGGACATGTACAAGATTTTTAGGATCCTGATTGAGGGACACGTCGTCACTTCCACTCCCCTACTACAACATTCGAGATTACTACAAAGGATTTTTTGTGGGGAGGTGAATGTGGCCTTAGTGAGGATGGACCATGATGGATTCCTAGTCAGTGCATGGTATGAGGCCCATGTATTCTCTCGATGGTGGGTAGTGGCAATGTATATCATCTAAAACATCCTACTGCCAGACTCTTCAAGAGTGAGGTTCCCTTGAAACCTCCTCGACATGGTTCAAGACCTATTCAAGTGTAACTTTTAGGATACCATCATCATGGTATGAGGGATAAATCTCTTGGCTCATCTATATGATGAGATTTATGATATTTAGCATAGGAGACACGTTGGATTAGGTTGTAGTATGATTCTATATATATGGATATGTGAGCATATCAGAGTGGATCGACTGCTAAGACTGCTAGTACCCTAAGATAAGCTTAGAGATAGTGATATTGGCTATGCAGCTCAGTGGCCACAATCTTGAGAGATTGGGTAAAGCCATCTAGATATAGGTATATTGGCATACTATGCCAGGTCACTAGATAGACTACAACATGATTAGGTCATTTGGAGGCCTTACTTAGATTACCCCTTTTAGACTGAGGTGGCACATTACTTGGCTAGGGTGAGATACGATAAATGGCTCATTGGGCATCATGAGATTGAGTGAGAGTATTTTTATTTTTCTCAAGTGACTTGTTAGTTTAGTATTTACCAAGATGTCCCAGAGGAGCCAGTCCTCTATAATCATTACAGTGATGAGACACAACTAGAGTTACCTCAAGTGGAGGCACTTGTAGAGGAGGAGGACCCCATAGTAGTAGAGACTGGATTGGCTAACCTAGGAATGATTGCAGAGTATGACACCTAGTGGGTCACCTGATTATGGCAAGGAGGTGGTCTGATAAGTAGGCTTGTAGCAACTATAACGAAGGAGGGTGATGATGGAGATGAGTGCATTGCATGATAGATGATGAGTTAGGCTAGGTTGTATGACTATTAGAGGAGCCCCAAGATGAGGGAGAGAGCAAGGAGTATGTACAGACTAATAAGGTGGCCCAGCTATGAGTGTAGTTGTAAACTGCATAGGGGCGATTGGTGGAGTAGGAGATGACTCTCACTATTATCCAAATTTATATAAGTAGTGGACAACAATGATGATGGGGGTATTTTGAGGAGAGAGATCTCCTCAAGTTATAGTTGGCCACCACCCATACTGAGACTGATAGGGTTAATGTCGAGAGGGACAAGACCATAGCAGAGCAGGATGCTCTATGGACATAGATGGTAGCCTAGATAGTTGAGCAAGATTCCATGACAATGGAGTGAGATAATCTATAGGCTTAGGTGGATGCTTTGACTATAGCACAGGGGTATATAGTGATAGGTGAATAGGCCATAAGTGATATGGTGACTTTACAAGCACAAGTGTCTCGGTACTCTGATCATCGATGATTCAATAAGGCCTACATTAGCAACTTAGAGGATGAGGTAGAGTGATGCAAGGGTATATTACCGATGTGATACTCATTAGGGGTATATCATTAGAGTTGACAGATAGAGTTAGGGTAGCTGTTAGTGAGGCAGTAGGTTCTTGTATTCTGAGATCACCCATAGAGGTCAGAGGCTAGTGGTTCTTAGCCTCATTAGATAAGGGCTAAGGGTGGGGGTGAGAGCAGCGGTGTAGGGCTAGACTAAATTAGCTATGTGTGCTCTATATTTTGAGAGTATGAGGTCCAAGGACCCACTCTATTGTAGCCTATGAGCATTTTGTATCACTACATATTTATGACATTTCCATATATATATATATATGAGATCTTCTTTTTGTGACTCATCATGTGTTCATGTTGTACTTTGATTTCATGTTATATATGCATTGATGGATGTAATGCTTATATAATGATGTATTATTTTATAGATGCAATGTATTAGTGATATGCAATATTTAAATGATAAATGTATGATTAGATTCTATGATCTAGATGTATGAATGTAGTACTTATGTATGTGTATATGGATGCCATGTTTAATTTTAAATGCATGTGTTTAGATTTGTTTTATTGACTATGCATTTAATTTATGTTACATGATATCGTGGTTGTAATATGTATGTAATGCATTAATTTGATGTGAATGATCTAATTCAAATGTATATATATGCTTTAATCATTTAACACTTAATAAATGAATCTAATTTATGTTTAACAGACTAATGGTAGACATCACAAGATGTATAAAAATCATGAATTAAAATGTTAACCCTTATCATAAGATTTATACATTTATACATGCATATGCGATATGAATTATGTGAAATGTAGGGGATTTCACTATAATATTTTGTAAACTAAAGGTATGCATAAAATAATCAGTGGCCATCTAAATATCATTGATGATATCCATCCAGTATCCATCTTATTTTATGACAACCCCTTAATAAAAAAAAAACATAAGGAAAATTGTGCATGTTGATGAGATGATTTGTTGCTATGAGGGGATTTTTGAGTTTTTCCATGAGACTCAAACACCCTAGTTGATTGATCAAAGTTGTATACTAACTATACAAGGCTCTTTAAAGATACCAACCTATTAATTAGACATAGATATGCATTATCCCTATTTATTCAAAGTGCATATATTATATGAAGCATAAGACTACCTCATTGCCAGAAGGGTTTCATGCAATACATTTTTGTAATGAGGATCACCCTATGGTCATACTAATCTTGAGTTTGGATGTAATTAGACTAGACTACTAGGCATTACAAGCTAACAAAAGCTAGCTCATCCATAAGCTAAAATTGGTATGTACAAAATAAGGTTGCTAATGTGATAGACATATCACCATGCACAAGGCTACTCCATTGCCAGGTGGGTTTCATTCAACCCATTGTTGTAATGGATATGAAGAACATAGGATTATATTAGAGAGGGGGGTGAACAATATAAGACCAAATTTTACTTTTCTTTCCCAAACAATATTATCCAATATTATCAATTGCAATATAAATAGCAGTAATAAAAGCAATGCACAAATAATCACACACAAGAGAGACATAAATTTAACATGGTTCACCCAATGTGGGCTACTCCATAGAGAAAATATTTCCACTAAATTTTCTCAAAAAATATCTTGGGAATCAATTTCCTATTACAATGTTTATGGATCTTTGTCTAAAGGAGACACCAATCCCCTATGCTCTAATTTGTGGATCTCTTTCCATAGAAGAAATCTTTCTCCTTTTCTCTAGTTTGTGGAACTTGATCCAGGAGAACTCTATCTCCTCAACTGGTTCATGTATCTCTCTCCATAGAAGAACTCTATCTTCCTAGTTGGTTCATAGATCACACTCCACAAGAGAAATATTTCCCCTTGCTTTGGTTCTGTGGAAATCACTCCACTATTTTTTGGTTTTGTGGATATCTCTCCATAGGAGAAATATTTCCCCTCTACTCTGGCTAGTGATCTTCTAGAATACTTCTACCCCCACTGCTCTGGCTTATGGATCTCTCTCCACAGGATACCTCTGTCCCCACTACACTAGCTTGTGGATCTCTCTCCATTAGATACTATTGTCCTCTTTACTCTATCACCTCCAAAGCTTGCTCTCAAATCTATTTCAATATGCACCAAACTATATCTCAATTTTAGCACAAATATTCTCTAAATCTATCTCATATTTGCACCAAACTCTATCTCAATCTATCCCAAGCCTTAACACAAAGCTTTATCAAATCAATACAAACTCTATCTCAAATCTATCTCCAAGCCTTAACACAAAGCTTGATCAAATCAACTAAACCTACTCTCAAATATGTCTCAAATATTAACATAAAGTATGATTAAATAAGCAAAAAACTCTAAATCAAATTTATCCCCAAGACTTAACACAAATCTTGATCAAATCAGCAACAAACTTGTCTCAAATTTGTCTCAAGTCTTCATAAGACTTCCTCAAATCTGCCTTCAAGCCTTCTCAAAAGACTTGCTCAAATTTACCCTCAATATTGCTCACAAAAACTGTACCAAATATTTCCAACTTTGCATACAAACACAACTTATATATTTTTTAGAAATGCTTTCCTCAAACAGATATATTCTACTCAGAATTTGTTTAACCTTTGGAACATATATAGAATGATATGCTCTATCAAAACCTCAATATGTTTCACACTCATGAATTATGTACTCAACCAATCAATATTTATCACTTGCAAAATCTCTTTCAAATCAAACCAAACCAATGTATAAGATGTTTCACAAAATCATTCAACCAATGAAGCACAACTTGCTCACAAATCCTACCACATGTGTTTCCACTTTCTTTTAACAAGGATGGACAATCTAGATTTTAGAACCTAAATCAAATATTTTAAACAATTCTTATCAAACAATACTTTTATCTCCACCTTATATTCCAAACATTCACTTCAACAACAACACTTTAAACAAAGACTGATGTACTCATACCTTTTTGCTTTTATGGAGATATGTCTTCAAAACTTGTCTTACCAACACCAATTCACTTTGTGCCACTTCAAGGTTAAATAGCAATATTCTATCTCAAAATATCCACATGAATTTTCCCTCAATAAGGTGCTCAATAAATTTTGAAAATAATGTTCTAGGACTCTTCTTTTGTTCTCAAGGACAATGCATTAAATCTCAACAAAATTCTCTCAACAATTTGAATTTTCACTTTTCAACCCTTGAAAAATAATATTCAAAATACCTTATTAATCCTTATAGCTCCCTAACCATTTCACACAAAAATATTATCTAACCCTTATAAATCCCTAGCCAAGCACATAAAAAATAATGACAAACACCCTTATGACTTCCTAGCTAGGCACATAAAAAATATTTAATCAACCCTTATGACTCCAAAACAAAAGATATAATGCATACCTTAACAAAAATTAATTATCCTCAAAGTGTTGCCATCGTTGCTCAAACATGTGACCTTGCTGGCCACCGCACCCTAACACAAGGTTAATCACCGCATGGGCTAGCTACCCACGTGAACCAAAAGGGCATGAGCTCTTTGATATTCTCCACCTCCGATGCTAAAAATGGAATCCAACCACACAAAAAAAAAGGGCATTCATGTGAATTGAACGCTGCTTCTTCTACCCTCCACACACTATGCAAGACAAGCTTGCTAGCTCAACTACCACCTCACTGGACAAACTCCTTCCAATATTTGACCAACGCACTGCTTCAAAAATTGTAAAAATTGCTATCTTTTTCCTCCATCACGTTAGAATGAAAATTGAGCAAGAAAATAATTCGAGGGATAAATTATATCAAACACACTTTGGCTTAGGCTAAACTTTAGCCTATAAATACACATGTCTTGTTACATTTGATGTTGGCTCACTTGCAATTCAAAATTGGTGCTTTTAATTTAATTATTTTTATTAATATTTAACCTTAGGGTTAGTGTTAAATAATATACTTAGCTTCTTGATAAACTCTTTGGCCAATGCATTATCCAATATCTTCTTTGAAAGGCCCTGATGGCCAAGATATTATAATATTAAAATATTATAATAATATCCTTTCTCACTTGGTCTCTTGCACCTAGTATTAAACCTGGGCTTTCAAGCCTCCTTCAAACCTCTTATCCATTAACGTAGAACCCATGGTCCCAAGTGCTTTGGAGAGAACCTCACCTTGCTTTTATAACACATTAACCTTTGACATCAATGACCATTCAACTTTGACATCAATGACAACCAAAGTGCTCAACTTTCCAACAGGAGATCACCCCATGGCTTTTGAATACTAAAGATTCTAGGTATTCAAGATTGTTACCCCCTCCTTTTATTTTTATTGCTTGGGATACTTGCTCATGCTTAGTCGTGAAAACCACTATTTATTTTTTGAGCAAGGGATTTGCTTAGTGATGAAAATCACTATTTATTTTGTTATTTTTTGGGGAATTTTCTCGTGTTGTATAATATCAAGGGGATTATTTGGGCAGAGGGAGCTTGTCCTTTTGTCAATTCTTAAAATTCTAGATCATGTGCATAATAATATGATCAAGGAAAATCTTTCACTTAAGGTGACTAAGACCACTTTGTAGTATCATCTTTCCTTGTTCAGACTCAGATTGTTAATGTGTAAAATTGTGTTGGAATTTTGAGATATGCAAGGTACTATCAAAACTGGACCTTACCATCTAAAAGCCAAGATAGCTTTCTAAAAAATCTGAAAATATAACTAGGGATGGCTGAGTGACCAAAAAACCCTAGTATACACCCTATAGCAACTCATAAGTTGTGTTGAAAAACACAGTTACTCACAATGAAAACTTGCATGATAATGATGTGTGGATTGATGATTAACATACAAACATGGTGTCATTCATCAGAATGCAAACACAACCTATCCTAGTGCAAATGCAATGAATGAATATACCTAATGCAATGTGACTAATGAGTGCATATGATGAAATGCATGCTAACATAATATAAGTGTTTTTGTATTTTAATGTTTTGTATTGTTTTTGTGTTTTTATGTTTTCTGATTTGTTTGGAATTTTGATAATTTTTATTGTTGTTTTTGTGATTTTTTATTGTTTTATGATATAAGCATAAAACACTCGTATATGAAAAATATTGAGAGACTCAGGATCCTAAACACCTTCTAGCAAAGTTAGGTGATAATTTCATGGGCCTATTTTATTGGTTACGATGAAAAGACCTAACCAATTGGCCGTAAATTTATCCCTTAGATGAGGTGGAAGGTTTGAGTTCTATTGGTTCTCTTTAAGCACAATATCTCCAAATTTAAAGTCTCTTGGATGGACTTTATTATTATAAGCTCATTTAAGATGATCTTGATAAATGCATAGATGCTCAAGAGCATTCACTTGTCATTCATCAAGAAGGGTTAATTGATCAAGGTGAGCTTATCACGATGTGTCATCATTGATGAACTCTTTTAATGAGACTTGCAAATGGAATTTCTAATTCTAAGGATATAATGGCCTCAATGCCATATACAAGTAAAAATGGGGTTACCCCAATGGGTGTCCAAATTCTAGTTCAATAAGTCCATAAAGCTAAAGGTAATTGAAGGTGCCAATCCTTATGATTCTCCTTGATGAATTTATTTAATAAAGAAACTACAATTTTATTAGAGGCCTCTACCTACCCATTTTCTTGTGGATAATAGGGTGTTGCAAAACTGTGTTGAATTTTGTATTTGGATGTTAAAGCCCACACATATTTATTATTGAATGATGTACCATTATATGATATTATTTTGGATGGAATACCAAAATGACACATAATATTATGGAGTATGAACTCCACAATACGAGCTCCAGTATTAGTGGTCAAAGGGATCACTTCCAACCATTTGGTAAAATACTTAGTGGACATTATAATGAATGTGTGATGACCCAAATATGGAGGAGATATCCTCCCAATTATATTGAATTCCCATTGAGAAAAAGGCCAATCTGATTGAATAGGTTGCAAGGCTTGAGATGGTAGGTGCGAGAGATTAGCATAATGTTGACACTTTACACACTTCCTGATATATGAGAAATAGTCCTTCTCCATCATGGGCCAATAATATCCTATTTTGAGGATGTGCTTGAAAATAGCCATATCGCTAAAGTGGCCACTATAGGTACCATCGTGAGCTTGCAATATTACCCAAGGAGATTCTTGGGGCTCAAGAAAATGGAGGAGTCCATAATACCTCTGATGATATAAAATATCTCCTAGCAAGATATACCTAGTTGCTTTCTATTTAAATGCTCTTTTACGACATGCAACAATCCCTAAGGGATACTACGAAGTTTCATGTAATTTTTTAATTGGACTAGCCAATCCTGATAAGCTTGAGCTTCAACTGATCAAATAGTTTATTACAATTGTGATTCATTATGCACAAATGTATATTGGGAAAAATCTTATGATTAATTATCATTCCATTAATTGAAGGAACCCATGAGATCAATGACCTCTAGGATGCCTATTTTATAAATTCTTGTGCTTTATAGAACCACTCATGATTTGGTTCTATCAAAATTATGTGGACTGATTCTTTATTGTGTGAATCCTCATGCAACATCACTGATTTCAAGAGCATTTTAACATGGATGGTTGTAAAATCATTGAAAGGATTATGAGGGATTAAGGATCCCAAAGATACCATTATGTTCGTAAAGTTATTAGATGTACGATGGCCTTCCTCAATGTCATACCATTCCAATTGGGATAATAATGAATCCACAAGCTCTTTGTAAGATTTAAATATGGGATATCTACATTGATAAATGTCTTTTACTTTATTTACAATGAGCAAGGAGTCACCAAAGATATTAAGATTTTTAATCTTCATGGTGATAGTTGTTTGGAGACCCAAGAGTTAGAGCCTTGTATTCAATGTTATTTTTCGTGCAATGGAAATTGAGTTTAAAAGACAAGGGCATAGGATATCTTTATAGCATGAAAAACATGATCCCTACACCACCCTCTTGCTCACACTTAGAACCGTCAAATAAAAAATTTATGTCTGCTTTGTTATCTGGTTCTTCAGGTTTAGGTGATTCAAACAATGTGAACACTGCATTATCGGGTAACTCTATCATGAGAGGCTTATCATATTGAAGAGGTACCTCTACTAATTGATCAACTATGACTTGAAATTTGATGGATTTTTGACTAATGAATTCAAGATTGAATTTTATCAATAGTATGATCCACTTTGTGGTTCATGTATTGTGATATGTGCAACTCATCATGTACTGCAACACCACTGCTAAGTAGATATTTTTGATGTATGTATACTTTTTTCTTAATGTGGCACCGGAAATATATTTCTTAGGATTCAACCTGAAATTATGCTCTATTAGGTGATCGAAGACTTTCTACAGAACTTTTGCATGCTCTTCATGTAGTAATACTTTGGTGAGCAAATCATCTATGTAATCTTCCAGTATCTTATGCATGTAATCATAAAAAGTATATGGTATGGCCTGCTGATAGGTTGCACCAGAATTTTTAAGACTGAGTGACATAAAATTGTAGTAAAATTTTCCCCATGGTGTGGTAAAGGCAATCTTATGTTGATCTTCAGGTTTGACTCAAATCTAATTATAACCTAAAAATCCATCCATAAAAGATAACATCTCATGACCAGTAGTAATGTCTATGAGAACATCTATGTTAGGTAACGGGAACACATCCTTGGGTGTTGCCTTGTTTAAGTCTCTAAAATTCATGCAAATACGGATCCTCCCATTAGGTTTACCTATGGGTACCATGTTAGATACCCGTTTCAGATAGTCAATGGGTTGAATAAATTCTACATCCAATAATATTTGTAATTCATCCTTCACCATTAAGTCGATTTTTGGGTGCATATTTCTAAACTTTTGCTTGACAAAATTCATAGTGGGTTATAAAGTAAGGTTATGTGTAACCAACTTTAGATCAAGACCCAACATGTCCTTGTATGACCAAGCAGATATATCAAAATTTTCTATCAAAAGAGGCATGAGAATGACTCACTCTTCAAGAGATAGACTCTCTCCAAATTTTAATTTCTTAGGATGGTTAGGATTTGTGCTAATATCCATGTCAAAAGTCTCCTCAATTTACATGTGGGATCCCTCCTTAATTTTATGAGGTGTAGGGATCAAGTGGATGTCATAAGCTAGGTTTGGATGATCTATCATATCAAATTCAGCCTTAGCATTACATATATCCTAAGCATGGCCTGGAGTGAAATGAAATGATTATAACATTTCTTCACATGGGAAGAGCTACTCAAGTGAGTGTGGCAATGTGATATGATTAAAGTCAATAGCCTCAAGGTTGAGGTGCAACTAATTTGAGGGGTTGCTAGTATTGTAGAGAGGTGTGGTTAAATCAATGGAAATCATGTTGATGGATGGTTGGTGATCTCCATGACTGCATGGGTAGGACTTATTGATTAATGATTGCTCTAGATGCTCTAGGTGTGGATTAGGAGGCATTGGGATCTTTGGATCCACTCTAGGAGTAGATAGGATAATTGGGTCCTCAGGTGGGAGAAGCTACCTCTATTTTTGTGGAGGAAATACCCTATGATAGATGTCATCTATGTCAACAAGGGGCCTAACCGATTCAAAATATCTTGTATAGTTATTGAGGTAATAGAAGTAGGTAGGACCTAAGTATGCAATTTTGGTTTCATATTCATATTCATCTCCATCAATCCAATCATTTTTAGGAATATCATTGGGTTATGATTCCTCTTATTGATTGGTCTCATGATATGATTTAGGAGGTTCTATGGCAACCATTATGGTTGGGAAATGATATCTCAATAAATGAGAAGGGTTGGGGTTGGTATACTCGTTAATATCAAATTATTTCTTGAAGCCTAAGTTTAGGTGGTATAGGTAATGTTGTGACTATTTCACAACTAGCCCCTAAGCTTGGGGACCCACATTTTTTTGATAAATTTTTGGTGTGGTTTTTTTTGTCTATTAATGTGTTTGTAATTCAAACATTAACTTTTGGGTTAATTCATGTTTAAAAAAATAAATAAACTAAAAAAAAAAAAGGAATAAAAAAATAATAATAATAAATAAATTAATAGAACAAAAGAAAGAAAAAAGAAAAAGGGAATAAGTAAAAATAATATATATATATATATATATATATATATATATATATATATATAAACAAATGAACATAAAATAAAAACAAAAAAAATAATAATAAAAATAAAATAGGATTATTTTTAGCTTTTTTGTTTTTTGTTAGTTTTTAATTTTTTCATGTTGGTTTAAGTAAAGTTTAGTTTTTTGTTTTTTTTGCAAGGTATTGCATATGGAAGAAAGGAAGAGAGAAACGAAAAGCCATGGAGGAGAAACGAAAAGTCATGGAGGAGAAAACGAAAAGCCATGGAGGAAAATCTTTAAATACCCATTGAAATGCATGCACAGGGGAGGAACTTTTGGCATGGCCAAATGCGGCAAAATTTGATGTGTAAAAGAGGAATATAATTTGAATGGGAAAGCTTCTTTTCAGAAATTTCAGGCCTTGTTAGCAAGAAAGAATGAGAAATTTTCTGCATGCTCTATTTTAATTGTTTTATCTTTCCCCTTCCAAATTTCAGATTTGTATGTGAAATTTACGCCATGGGATGGGTTATTTCATGTGAATGTTTGCAATTTGGAAATTATTTTAAACCCTAGAAGTCAAGCACTTAGTTTACTTTGATTGTGTGTAGTACAGATCAAATAGGCTAGGTTGCATGTATGAAACTCTCACGTATTCGGTTTTGCAGGACGGGGTGCTATCAAACTGAAGGAGCTTTTGCATTGCTGCATTTCCAGCAATTATCTTGATGCAAAATTTTAATTTTCTGTTCTGAAAAATTTTAATTTTCAGAATTTTTTCCTATTTTCGGGCATTAAAATAAACATTAAAAAAATTTCAAAATCCAAAAATAATTTCACCATTGCGTAGATTATAATTCAGACTTCCATTACGCACTTTGAAATTTCATTTTCGGAGTTGTTTAGTATTTTTTAAAATTCACCGAAGTTGCTGTTTTGTCACAGATTTCAAAAATCCGAAAATAGAAATTTTCCATTTTAAGGTCAAATTTCATTTTTCCAGTTTTGTTTTGCATTCATGAGCCTATGATGACATTCCCTTCATGGAAATTCCAATTTCATTGAAGGAGTGATGTTTTATGGCATTTACATAAATTTCCATTTTTGGCCTAAAATTACCCTTTCTTCATAAAAACTCCAATTTTACGAAAGAGGGGTAATTTGAGCATCAAACTGAAGGAGCTTTTGCATTGCTGCATTTCCAGAAATTATTTTGATGCAAAATTTGAATTTTCTGTTTTCAGAATTTTTTCCTATTTTCAGGCATTAAAATAAACATCAAAAAATTTTCAAAATCCAAAAATAATTTCACCATTGCGTAGATTATAATTCAGACTTCCATTACGCACTTTGAAATTTCATTTTCGGAGTTGTTTAGTATTTTTAAAAATTCACCGAAGTTGCTGCTTTGTAACAGATTTTAAAAATCCGAAAATAGAAATTTTCCATTTTAAGGTCAAATTTCATTTTTCCAGTTTTGTTTTGCATTCATGAGCCTATGATGACATTCCCTTCATGAAAATTCCAATTTCATTGAAGGAGTTATGTTTTACGGCATTTTCGCAAATTTCCATTTCGGGCCTAAAATTATCCTTTCTTCATAAAAATTCCAATTTTACGAAAGGGGGATAATTTGAGTATTATATTGAAGGTCTTTGCCTTAAAGCACTTAATTGTTCATCTTGATGAAAATTTGATTTCATTTAAGAGGGATAAGTTAAAGTGACATTTTGAAGATTCTATTCATCATTGAGGATTTAATGCAAGATAAAATCCATTTTAAAACCATCAAGATAAAAGGAATTAAAGCACTACATCGTGGTCATATGAGGGCCAACTCACATTTGATTTATTTTGGTTCAATGAACAATCACTAAAGTTTCATGGTAAAATAAACCAACATTGCCCCTTGTTTACAATTACTTGCAATCACTAAGGTGTTCCAAGCATTTAAATTGAATATCTTTATTTGAGATTACTAATGCACATATGCAAATGCTAATATAACGGAGACCTTGGAGAAGTTGTTTGTTTAACTTCTTTGCAAGAGGGGATTTGGAATCCAAATCCTAAGGGAGAGTGTACTTTCACAATTGGGTGAAAATACCACTCAACATTTTGGCGCTAGAAGGAGGGCTTGAATTGGTTTATTTTAGTATGATTTAAATGCTATAGGGATTTAAATTTTGAATATTTCATGCCCTATTGATTATTATCTGTAGCCCTCTTTTAATATTACAAATTGGTACTATTAAAAGGAGGACATGAATTGCTATGCATTGTTCTAACGCTTTGATTGTTCATACAAGAATAATGGGATTTGATTTGATGTTAAAAAAATAAAAAATAAAAAAAAAAAAAAATTTTTGGGTATTAAAGTTATATTCTTTAAGATTCACTAATGGCTATGTTTTCACCATGGATGACAGGTAGCCCATTGAACACACCAGGAGTTCAACATTATTTGCCCGTCGGTTGGGAGAGTTGTCTTCCTCGATTTTGGTCTAATGGGACAATTACTGCGAGAGAACACATTCGAGCATTCAAATTTGTTGTGAATCAATTAATAATTTGGCATGATGATGTTGTTTGTAAAATGTTCCCTTACACCTTGGACAAAGTGGCATTTGATTGGTTTACAAGTCTACCTTTAGGGTCTATCACTTCTTGGGCTCAACTAGAGGCAACATTTCTTAATCAATTCAACAAAAAGCAAGTTGACCCAATCCGCATATATGAGCAATTTTTCACCATCAGAAAAGGACCAAGTGAAAATGTGAAGTCATTTTCTGAAAGGTTCTTTGGATTATATGCTCAATTAGTGACATGTTATGTTTTGCAAGAAGAAGTGGCTCTCCAAATATATGTCAATGCTCTTGACCCACTTATTTCCACATATTTGCGAGGGATGCCGGGATGCCCTTAATCACTTCTTTGTCTCAAGCCTATGCTCAAGCAATGGCAATTGAGCAACAATTGAGTTGTCAAAATTATGGTGTGGGTTTTGGATCATGTAATCTTCAATCATTTAATACTTCCTTTACCCACCCAATGATTTATCCACCTCAACCAAATTCGAATGTGAATCAATTTCAGAATCAACAATCATTCCCAAGCTTCAATCAATTTCAAAATCCTCAACTTACTATGCAAGATCAACCATCTTTCTTAAGTATGAATCAACTTCAAAGTACTCATCTTGATTCAAAAGATGGTTCTAAAATCGATTTTAATGATTTTCATAAGAAGATGATTTTAAGCAAGGGAGGAGTGCTAGATCCAACTAGTATTGAAACATGTGACAAATTGGAAACCCTTGACTCACCAAAAGATGAATTCTATGAGGATGAATTTGTTTCGGATGACATTGTTGAAAATGATGGCCAAGAAAATTCACACCTTCCAAATTGTGATAAAATTGAATCATGGGTTACAAATTTGGATTATGATAGCCTTATCAATTTGAATACAAGCAATAACCCAATTTTGGAAGTAATTGAACCATCTAAGGAAGGTGAAGATAAATTTGATGAGAAACATGTTGATGAATTAAAAGATGAAGAAGAAATAGTTGAGCATCACAATTTAATTTTGAAAGATGATCATTATGATTCTTGGGAAGAGTATGCTCACTCCAAAATTGCTAATGAAATTTGTATGCCTATTGATATGCAGGATGATACAATTGCCCTTTCACATGAGGATATTACAAGTCTTGTGCAATCTGAAAATGTTTTGGAAGAAGGATTGGAATCTCATCAAAGGTTTGAGAAGGATAATGTTGTTACTACCATGGATCAAGAAGGAGAATCAATTGTTTTTGTTCCCCTTGAGGGGCAAGAAATAGAAAATCTTGATCCACCTATTGTTTCTACAATGTCCATGCCATCTCAAAATCATGAAATTACAAAACCTAAGTGGTGTGGGTTTGATAATGTTGATGATCCTAATGAAAATATGAATTTTGAGGCAACTCAAGCCATTGATCATGGAAAGGTGTCACGTGACACATATCTTGAAAAATTAGGCTCTTGTTTTGAAAAGGATGGATGCATGTTTGATTGGGTGCCTAACTTTGGTGTTTTTGAACAGGTGTTGGATGATGAAGAAGACAATGAGGAAGAAGAAAAAGCTACTAACACTCATCAAGTTGTGGTAAATTCTAACCATGATGGGTTGAGTATGGATGACAAGGTGAAATCTTTACCTTTGGTAGTAGCTATAAAAATTTCAAGTGATAGATTACATGATGTCCCTTTGGATGCTAATGTCATTAATGATGAAATGTCAAATCTTGGTGATGTTTTGATGGATTTTGATGGCTTTAAATTCTTGAAGAATTTGAATGCAAGACTTTTAGAAATAGGCTCTTGTTTGCAATATCTCACATTTGAAAAGGAAAGCCTACTTCTAAATTATGAATGGAATGATGAAATTTGCACTTTAAAGAATAGACATGATAAAATTGAAAATCAATCATTGTCTGATCAATTTAAAATTTTGAATCTCACCTATATGAATACTAATGAAACTAAATTTAATTGGTGGGGTGAGAGAGGGAAGTTGAAGTTTGTTGCATTGCTTGGTATGATCTTATTGTTGTTGGATTCCTACAACATTTGGCATGTGTATTGTGACATATGCCTTTTGAAATGTTCTAATCATGTTTGGGATCCAGGAAAGTGATAATCCAAGCTTTGCATCATCTTGTACTATATTGTATATAAATTTTGATTTTGGTTTGAGTTTGTGTTTTCAAGTTTCATTTTGGGATTGCTATTTGGATTAGGATTTAAGTCGTGTGTTTGATTTTATTGAACGTGTTTCGATAAATTTGAGATGTCAACTTATGCCTAAGATCAGGAGAATATGAAACATTGGAATTGTGTTGTAAAAGCTCCACATGTAATACAAACAGTTAATTTATATCATTTGAAACTTGTGATGCATGAAAGAGTCAGTTTTGCATGACAAATCATTTCATTTGCAATTCAAGAAGTAATACATTCATTTTCCATCTCACTTTTCATACATTTCATCTTAGTGGCATATGCATCTTAGGTGCAAATTATTTAAGTATGTCAAATCCTCTTAGGGTTATGTTATAACATAAATCTAAGTAAATCCTAAGGTTGGAAACTGAGTCTTGAAATGTCTAGAACCAAGCACGTCTCATACATTAAAAAGGATCTTGAGCAAAATGATCAAAACCTAACTTGGAGGAAAAGGTTGGGCGAAAGAAGTTTTTGTCTATCCTATTATGCAACATGATCCTTAAAACAGTGGTTGTCACCACTTCCATAGAGCTTAAAGCCTAAAATCAAAGTAGTAAGGATAGGATTAAATCCTCATCAAACTTAGGTTGAGGATCCAATTCCCCAAAGCTTTGATTTGACCCACATAGAGTAGTAAGGATAGGGTATAAATTCTCATCTCGGTTGGTTGAGAATCTGATTCCCCAAAGCTCTTATGTCTCATTTCATAATAAGTCTTGGATTGTAAGGATCGTACTATTTGTCCTCTCGCAAAGGATGGGTAGTCATCCCCAAGGTCTAAGTAACAAAATTAATATTTTCCATTTACATTTAAATCTTGGATTGTAAGGATCGTACTATTTGTCCCTAACCGGGATGGGTAGTCATCCCCAAGGTCCAAGAAGTAAAAATAAATTTTTTCCATCTCATATTTATATCGGATTGTAAGGATCGTACTACTTGTCCTCTCGCAAAGGATGGATAGTCATCCCCAAGGTCCAAAGAAATGAAGATAAGTTTTGGATTGTGGGGTTAGATATGCCCATGCATGGCATCATGTCTTGCCTAAAAACAAGACCACTGATTGTTTAGAGGGTTAGACTAGCATGACCATTTCTTCCATAATTGGTTTAATTATTTTGCTCAAAGTGAGGTAAAGAATTCTAAATCGGAATAGTAAGGATAGGGTTAAACTCTCATCTCGGTTGGTTGGGAGTCCGATTCCCCAAAGTTCCGATTTCACATCCACTCGCACATGGGTTCAAGATAGTAGGGACTCACAACCAACTTTGGGATATAATGAACCATTCACTAGTGGATCCTAAGAGGGTTTGGCGATCTTGAATGTTTGTACATAATACTAGAAGAGTGACTATGCATTTTATAAAAGCAAAATCTCATGGCATATTCATTAGGGTACACAAATCATTCACAATCTCGCATATGCATTCATGCAAAACTGACAATGGAATGTTGATCAATTTCAAACGATGAGGAAAGAAATTCATTGCACACACTGAGCTAATGCTTAGCGATTCTGATGTTTCATGTATTTTTGATCTATTGGCATTCTTTGGATATTTGTTGATGCTTGTGTTAAATTTTTGAAGTGTGTTTTCAGGTGTTCTTTTTGGGTTCTCATCGAAATGCTCGAGAGCATTTCCCAAATAGAAGTCGCCATTTGTTGTGACTATTTCACAACTAGCCCCTAAGCTTGGGGACCCACATTTTTTTGATAAATTTTTGGTGTGGTTTTTTTTGTCTATTAATGTGTTTGTAATTCAAACATTAACTTTTGGGTTAATTCATGTTTAAAAAAATAAATAAACTAAAAAAAAAAAAGAATAAAAAAAAAATAATAATAAATAAATTAATAGAACAAAAGAAAGAAAAAAGAAAAAGGGAATAAGTAAAAATATATATATATATATATATATATATATATATATATATATAAACAAATGAACATAAAATAAAAACAAAAAAAACAAAAAAATAATAATAAAAATAAAATAGGATTATTTTTAGCTTTTTTGTTTTTTGTTAGTTTTTAATTTTTTCATGTTGGTTTAAGTAAAGTTTAGTTTTTTGTTTTTTTTTGCAAGGTATTGCATATGGAAGAAAGGAAGAGAGAAACGAAAAGCCATGGAGGAGAAACGAAAAGTCATGGAGGAGAAAACGAAAAGCCATGGAGGAAAATCTTTAAATACCCATTGAAATGCATGCACAGAGGAGGAACTTTTGGCATGGCCAAATGCGGCAAAATTTGATGTGTAAAAGAGGAATATAATTTGAATGGGAAAGCTTCTTTTCAGAAATTTCAGGCCTTGTTAGCAAGAAAGAATGAGAAATTTTCTCGCATGCTCTATTTTAATTGTTTTATCTTTCCCCTTCCAAATTTCAGATTTGTATGTGAAATTTACGCCATGGGATGGGTTATTTCATGTGAATGTTTGCAATTTGGAAATTATTTTAAACCCTAGAAGTCAAGCACTTAGTTTACTTTGATTGTGTGTAGTACAGATCAAATAGGCTAGGTTGCATGTATGAAACTCTCACGTATTCGGTTTTGCAAGACGGGGTGCTATCAAACCGAAGGAGCTTTTGCATTGCTGCATTTCCAGCAATTATCTTGATGCAAAATTTTAATTTTCTGTTCTGAAAATTTTTAATTTTCAGAATTTTTTCCTATTTTCGGGCATTAAAATAAACATTAAAAAAATTTCAAAATCCAAAAATAATTTCACCATTGCGTAGATTATAATTCAGACTTCCATTACGCACTTTGAAATTTCATTTTCGGAGTTGTTTAGTATTTTTTAAAATTCACCGAAGTTGCTGTTTTGTCACAGATTTCAAAAATCCGAAAATAGAAATTTTCCATTTTAAGGTCAAATTTCATTTTTCCAGTTTTGTTTTGCATTCATGAGCCTATGATGACATTCCCTTCATGGAAATTCCAATTTCATTGAAGGAGTGATGTTTTATGGCATTTACATAAATTTCCATTTTTGGCCTAAAATTACCCTTTCTTCATAAAAACTCCAATTTTACGAAAGAGGGGTAATTTGAGCATCAAACCGAAGGAGCTTTTGCATTGCTGCATTTCCAGAAATTATTTTGATGCAAAATTTGAATTTTCTCGTTTTCGAAATTTTAATTTTAGAATTTTTTCCTATTTTCGGGCATTAAAATAAACATCAAAAAATTTTCAAAATCCAAAAATAATTTCACCATTGCGTAGATTATAATTCAGACTTCCATTACGCACTTTGAAATTTCATTTTCGGAGTTGTTTAGTATTTTTAAAAATTCACCGAAGTTGTTGCTTTGTCACAGATTTTAAAAATCCGAAAATAGAAATTTTCCATTTTAAGGTCAAATTTCATTTTTCCAGTTTTGTTTTGCATTCATGAGCCTATGATGACATTCCCTTCATGAAAATTCCAATTTCATTGAAGGAGTTATGTTTTACGACATTTTCGCAAATTTCCATTTCGGGCCTAAAATTATCCTTTCTTCATAAAAATTCCAATTTTACGAAAGGGGGATAATTTGAGTATTATATTGAAGGTCTTTGCCTTAAAGCACTTAATTGTTCATCTTGATGAAAATTTGATTTCATTTAAGAGGGATAAGTTAAAGTGACATTTTGAAGATTCTATTCATCATTGAGGATTTAATGCAAGATAAAATCCATTTTAAAACCATCAAGATAAAAGGAATTAAAGCACTACATCGTGGTCATATGAGGGCCAACTCACATTTGATTTATTTTGGTTCAATGAACAATCACTAAAGTTTCATGGTAAAATAAACCAACATTGCCCCTTGTTTACAATTACTTGCAATCACTAAGGTGTTCCAAGCATTTAAATTGAATATCTTTATTTGAGATTACTAATGCACATATGCAAATGCTAATATAACGGAGACCTTGGAGAAGTTGTTTGTTTAACTTCTTTGCAAGAGGGGATTTGGAATCCAAATCCTAAGGGAGAGTGTACTTTCACAATTGGGTGAAAATACCACTCAACAGGTAATCAACTAGAAGCTCATCTGGTATGCGAATAGAATAACCTAAATTGAATCTATCCATAGGCAATTAATATTACAGTTGATAGGGTGTTATTTGACCTTGCTCATATAGATCTAATCCATTATCATGCCAATGGCAATGGTAGAAGTATCTTAGAGAAAAATTAGGGTTCAAAATATAGTATATGTTTCCTATAAATGGTTCATTATCATGATTTATAATAGGATATTGATCTGTTGCTTGGTCGAAACCCCCATATACAAATTTTTTGTTGTTGGATGGTATGCCTATGGGTACCACCATTCCAATGGTCAAGGGAGGAGCATGAGGGCTCCCCATGTATTGTACAAACTCAATAATTGGTGTAAAAGTGATGTTTTATACCAAGTATTCAGTGAGCCCGAGGTTGACTAAGTGAATAGTCACTTGAGGTGTGGATGACCCCATCGATGAGGTGGGGATGTAGGCTAATGCACATACTCTATTATGTTAGGTGATTATTCCTCTTCCATAAGGATCAAATATCAGCTGTAGAGATGTTTGGTATGACTTATATATCGTCTACCATGGGTACCTTCAACTTTTTTTGATTCAAGGATCAGATTATGAATATGGTTTATTAGAATTGGCCACTATTTTAGGTGAAGGTGATGGTGCTGATGTGGATGGATTAGTACATGTTGGTTTAGGTTAGTACTATGGATGCTTAATGGGAGAACTAGGTCTGATATCTATATGTGTGGATGGTAAGGCAAACTCCCTCGGATTGCTAACATGATTGACATACTTAAAGGATTTATCATCTGATGGGATGACATGAAATTGTCCTTCATGCACATATTTAATACATTGATGTAAAATAGAAGGAACACATTTCATGTCTCAGATCCAAGGATGATTGAGCAATATGTTGTATTGCATAACTCCTTCCAACACATGACATAATATGGAAATGGTTTTTAGTCCCACCTAAATAGGCAAGACTATAGTGCCAATCGTTGAGCATAATGCATCATTGAATGCTCACAATGTGAAAGTAGATGCCACTATGTACGATGTTGAAAGGCTCAAGTGCTCTAAATTAGTCATCATTATTATGTTGATCGATGAGCCTGTATCAATCAACACTCACTTGTATGGTATCTAGTTGATACAAGTGATTATGTGTAATGGTGGGTTCGCTATTGTATGATACAAAAAAAGGCTCACACCTATCAGTTCCTATTGCAAGAATTGAAAGATACACAAAATGCATACAAGAACAAGAAATTGACAACAAATTGACAATAATAAATACACTTTATTCCATTATATTTGAAGCCAAAGTCAAATTACAAGTACGTCCCTCTTAGGGATAATCACTTTGATACAATTGTTACAATAGGATGTAATGTTTCCCTCTCAAGGGTAGGTGTGATTTCCAAATGTTTTTTAGGATGACACGAACTGCTCTAGGGTGTCAATGACCCTCTTATCCATGATTAGAGGCATTTTTTGCCTTGCATCCCAAAACCCTGTTAGTCCTACGTGCAATAAACAACAAGAAACATTAAAAGCAAAGGAGGCCTCTCTTGATGAGGCTTTTAAAGGGCACTTGTATAAAAGATAACATGATAATCAAGAAATCAAGAAAGTGATTCAATGCATGTAAATTGATCTAAATCATGATGATCTACCATTAGAAACATGAAAGAAACTAAAATGAATCTATCTAAGCTCCTAATTACTCAATTGAAAATATGAAAGCATGAAAAATATTCGTTATACCTATACTACAATAATGAAGGAAAATTGCAATTAAATCCTAATTTATCGATCAAAAGTCTCTAGAATACTGAATTAAACCTACAACATGACTAATATAACCTAATTAAATAGATTGTAAAATAGAAAAAAAGGAAATCAGGGATTATCCTCTAACCGTGGGTCCTTCAAGCAGTGGGCACTATTCACCGTGGCTGACATCCATGACTGAGCCTGAAGTAAGTTGGCCCTCCAAATTAGGGCCAATTTCTTTGATTATCCTTGCCAAATTGATAGTCAAGGGTCGCCTCTATGTCCTCTAAAATATTTAGTGATTGAATTCCTCAATGAGTGCATGGATTGCACGAATTAGTGTTTCTTGGCTCTCCTATCCTCCTAGAACCTCCATGGCAATGTGATCTCCAATTGGGTAGGAAAAATATTTCTATCAATGCATGTGAATGAGTATGCAATTCGACAGGGCTTCGCTACTCAATTTATTATGCTTCTCTCCCTATTTCCTCAATTTAGAGAGGATTATATAGCAATTACCAAGGGCTAGGGGTGGATTCATGAGGAATATTATATCAAGATTGGGTGGTTGAGCTTATTGGATGGAAGGATCTAGAACCTTCCTCACTCAAACCACTCCAATATGCAACCAATTGGCCGTTGCAACTAATTTTGGGTCGGATGAAGGCCAAATGACTCTGAGTCTTGATCGTGGCTGACAGGCGCGATCAACACTGCTAACCACGGATGTCAGCAGTGGCTAGCATTGACTAGGCAAAGATATCCAAATGAGTGGTAAAAACCATTGCTATACCTTGGTATCTATCCAAGGTCTTCTATATGGTCTTCTAGCATGTCCCATATGAGTAGTCACCTCGACATGATTCATTTTAGGTGTCTACAGATGCCCCTTTCGAGATGCGTTGTGAGATCGAACAACGTTGAGAAAAAATAGACCTCCTAAAATGATGCCATAGGTTGGATGATGATCATTAGTCTAATCAAAATTAGATGCCCAAGTCCTGCAAAGAGGACGCATATCCTAGAATCATGTCTTCCAACTAGAAGGCTTAAATTTGAAAGGGTTTGCACTCGTCATCAGACATTCGGGTAGCTTTGGTGCTATAATAGGAGTTAGGCCTATATAATTGAAATGAGGAGAGCTACAAATAAACTATCATATATGATTTTTTCCCCAGTAGAAGGGTAAGATTATGATAGTCTTTGACAATGATTTGTAAGACAAACACAATTTGACAATATCTAGGGATCTATAATCAAGGGATATTTTGTTGACTTTGATTATGATTTGATATTATGAATACCCCCTCAAGCGATGATTCGATGAGGGTAATGACAATTAAATGAAGCGATGAGGTCGTTTGACCACTATGAATAATTTTGAACAAAGTAATATTTAGCATTTGAATACTTGGAAAGGCCTAATTAGTGATGATTACAACTATTAATAGTAATTTTACATCTCTATCCCATGGAGCAGTCCAGCCTCGATGGCCTTATTAGGGAATAAAGATGATAGAAATTCTAATTAGGCATGTGTTGAATCATATTTATCGATGATATACTAAAAATATCATATTAGAATTGTGATGAATGTATCATTCCCCTTGAGTAGTCTGGTCGTCAAGGCCTTCTTGGGGATTGAAATGAAGCATAGTAATTCCACGATGATGGATTTGCCCCAAATGTCCTTATGGTAATTTACTCATCTTGTTGGATTGCATGGAGCACAAGTTGCTACAACCACCAAGTGTATAGGGTAAATGAATGAATACGATGCACATTTGAATTTTTGATTTTTTTGTTAATTTTAAATTTTTTGTTCTATTGGTTGGGAGGTGCAGTGCTCAAAAATATATTTCCATAGTGATAACCTTAGTTGAATGTACTTTATAATCTTAGCCAATTATTCTATTTTGCCTTATGATGACATTTTCCAATGTCGTTGTGCTTTGTTTGGCTCATTTTGATGATTCTGCATCACCAAATATGCTTATTTTATGGTTCCTATGGTACTGTTGGTCTGGTGAAAAATTTTAATTTGACCTTTTAAGGCTCTCCACAGTGGGAATTTAGAGAATTTATTATAATTTACTGATCATATCTATAAGAAGCAATGGAAAAGTCCAATTTCCTTGACCACAAATCTAAGCCGCGATCACAAAACCCTAATTCAAGGACCACGGTTGTAAAGCGTGGTTTGAAACAAATTTGAAAAATATATAAGGTTTTGACATTTAAAATATTTCATTATTTACCTAACACTATATCGCTCCAAATTTTTTGCATCCTTACCTTCAGGCTATAGGATCCGTTCCCGAAAGGGGGATGCAAGAAGGATGGGACAATACCTCGGACTGAGAGGCCCTTTGAAGGTCACACCTCTCGGGGAGGGGTATAAGGGTGAATTTTCGATGGATGGTGGGTTCACCAGGAAACTTTGAGTGGCAGTTTCCATGCCTAGGTTGAGAATGGGTTTGATGTGTTCATTTTTATATTCAATCATTCATATCCTAGGTTTAGCCAAGATGAATCTAAGCTATTCTATATGCCAATGTTGATTTATATGGATACAGAAAACATGAATAAGTGATAAACACAGAAAGTGTACTAAATAAGACAGAATTTACCTGATTTTAGATGTCTGATGAAGATTCTGAGGTTTGTAGAAGTCCAGATCGTCTTAAATATTACATAATCATATGAAATTGCATAGAATCATCAAAGATCATAGTCATTCATCTGAGATCAGATGAGATCATCGTCGACCTGATGAATTCATCAGATGAATTCGTCAGAAACCTACAATCATAGAAACAGATACCAAAGACCAAATATGCAACTGCAAAAGCAAGGGGAAATGATAGAAATAATAATAAACCTACCTAAACGATAGATCCAGATAATGATTAAAGGAAATGCATTAATTTAATAATTTATTTTAACTTTATCATGCATCTATGCTAAATGAGGTGAACTCTAGAATGCAGAAATAGAATAAACTAAGTTAATGCATAAGGAAATGAAGAGGGAAGATAAAAAAATGCAAACTCCGAGCTCTGATTGCCCCCAATATGGAATGTAGTCGAGATCACCTCCAATCGTACGAGATCACCTCCAATCGTATGAGATCATCGTCGATCTATGACAGGATCATCAAAAATCGTATGGAATCACCAGCGATGATCCAAGCTTGCTCCAGTTGAAAAATAGTAAAATTCTTGCAAGAAAAACTTGAAATACACAATGCAACAATGGTGCGAAGGTGTTCTAATGCACAAGAAACTAAAGTTGCAGGGAAAATTAGCCAGGGGGAAGTCAAGAAAAATCCTAAGTTTATATAGAATTTAGGGAGAGGTTAAGAGGTTGGAGATCACCCCAATTTGGGAGATCTCCAACGGGGAAGACTCTAACCGTGCAGACATGCTTTCTGCACAAGTTAGAGAAGCTGTTGAAATAGAAGCTAATTATGAAAATTTGGTTTTGGGACGAAATCGTCTGGACATTCTGTTCCAGATGAATTCATTAGATTTGAGACGATTTCATCTGATCGTTGATGATATTGTCCAATGGTCAAAACAAGTCCTAAAAATGGTGCAGAAAATGATGGGAGCAGGTAACGGCGATTAACGGGCAGTTTTGGAGTTAAAATTCAAATTTTTATCTTTTTACTAAGATTTAACTGTGCCAATTTTAGGGTGCTACATTTTGCCCCCTCTTTAGTAAATTTTCCAAAGAAAATGTGTTAAAGACGAGTTCTTCCCGTTTTACAAGAAAGCAAAAATTTACTCAATTTTTTAGATGACGATTCTAGGTCGAATCATATGACTACTTACTATGGTGCCCCCTCCGTGTTTTTATCCAAATCGAACGTTTGAGGTAAAAGTGCAGAAAAGAAAAAAAAAAAAATGGTGTTGTTTTTAAATAAAATTAAGAAAAAATAGGGTAAAACCCTAATTCATTTTTACTGTTCATTTTGGCTATTTTTAGAGCTCTACATACAAAATGGTCGAAACATCACACAGATCAACAGAGGTCCGATGCAGGCTATAGGTAAGGATCTAAACTTAGTGAATTATGTTTTTAATTTGATTTGTGTAATTTGCAATTTAAATTTTGACTATTTTGGGGCATCACGGTCGTTTTTAGGCCATCGACAACGTCGGGACAAAATCATCCCAATTTCATCGAAATCTTCCCTAGATCGTCGATTTTGTCTGAGGGCGAAATCGATGAAATAGGGGCGATCCCAAAGTTGAGAAATTAGAGATGATTTCATCCTACAAAGGATGATTTGACCCAATTTAGGACGATATCAGCCAATGGTGGACAATATCATCATTTTTATGATATTAAGCTTGTTTGAATTGCATTTAATTGATTGTAATAATTGTTTTATTAATGAATTTTGTTGTTTTATTGTTTATGTTGCAGAGGGGATTACTAAAGAGTCAGGAGTGGAAATACGAAGGGCCGAGGGATGACATGGTCATGCTAAATCAGGCGTAGCGAGACCAACTGGCATAGGTCGGACTACAGCATGTGGCAGAGATGCCACAAATATCGACAAACATGGGGCTACTGACAGCCCTAGCAGAGAGATGGTATCCGGGGTCGTCCTACTTCTGGTTACCAACAGGGTAGATGGCTTCCACTCTAGAGGATGTATGGAGGATCTTGAGGATCCCCATACAGGGATGGTTTATGACTCCTATGGCCAATCAGGGCCATGCCATGATGAGGCTGTGCAGAGACCCGAGCTTCGCCCTAGAGAATGGGGAAGTGAACATCGAGTCTCTGAGATAGATGCCTGGGGAATCTAGATTGACTCAGGTTTTGACAGGGATAGTGGGTGGCCTACTATTGTGCCACCAGAGCGGGTGCAGATTACCATGGCTCCTTTCATATGTGGTCTGTGACATGAGAGACCACGGGTAAAAATTTGCATGGGACAAATTTGTACTATGCCACTTGTATAGGATCCTGCATGGGGTCATATACAAGGGATGCCGATGTTTGGTTTTGACATCGCTACTACAAGTTTGGTGTTGGAAGCACATCGCGGTGCAGAGGCCGGTAGGACTCCCACTGACAAGGGTTGACCAGGAGAGACCTCGGGTTTTCTATTGATGGATCCAGAGAGGGTCACAGTGGTGGATAGATCTGCCGATGTCTCAGAAGTTACTAGATGACCTCATCCTAGACAAGATCACCTGGAGGCCATGGAGAGAGCATCCAAGGTGGGGAGAGGATGGATAGGAGTTGGCTCACATCAGGCAAGTCTGTTGTTTGAGGATGGAGTGGGGATAGGTAGAGCTCCATCGATATGACTAATTTTTTTGATAGTTCGGTCTACAGCAAGGGATCCCATCTCTCAGGGACTATGAGTACTCTTGAACTATTTGGGATAATACCACACTGACTAGGGCTTCGGATATGCAGTTATTCTAGAGCCAAGACGTGGATGATGCCCCCATCCAGCCAGTGGATGGAGACAAAACTGGGGTCACTGACGGATACGATGCCTGGTATGTAGGCATCCGCCCTCCTCGGATGACGAGGGCATACAGTCCGATGCACATGGTTGTGCAACGGATGAGGAGGCAGTTCCAGGCTACCATTGAAATAGCACGGGGTCACGGATGGAGAGAGTAGTGATGGTCTCTGTAGGAGAGATCCTAGAGGATGCCATAGGCTTCATAGAGACCGTAGCAGATAGGGAGGAGGGAGGAGGGATTCCCTTATCAGCAATGGGAGATGCCACCATCACCCAATAAGGGCAAGGGTGTCGAGGTAGGGGAGAGCAGCGAGATGGTGGCTCTTTAGGCTGAGGTTGCCCGCCTCCGGGCTCAGGTGCAGACACTATAGGATGAGGCTACATGGCTCAGGGCTCAGAGCAAAGGGACGAGCATGTAGGAGTTGGCACAGTCTATGGCTTAGACCACATTCTATCAGGGAGTATACTTCTAGCTAGTTCCAGAGGGCCAAAGGTTACAGCTGCCAGCCGGCATTATGAAGCCGATGAGGATGGGATCGTCGAGGACATCCTCACGATCGATGACGAGGACCCGCAACACAGGGCAGACCTCTATGGGGCCACCTCCTCCACACCAAGGTGGGAGAGAAGATGAGGCGGAGAGCTCAAGGGCTTCTTGAGACTAGCCGCTCACTGCACAGAGATTGTATATATTATTATTATTATTTTTTAAAGGATTGGGTATGCCAGGGTATTGATTGTGGCATACCAGTCCAGTTTTGATATGATGTACATAATTTGTTGATATATATATGGTATTTTTGATGATATGACTTGTCCATATGTTTGATGATGCTTCAATTTTGGATTGTTGATTGATTATTCATGTAATTATGTCATTTGGAAATATTATAATTTTATGTCAGGCTGTAAAATTTAAATGAAATAATCTGATGTAAACAAATTGGTTGTGTATGGTGTAATTTTATGAAAATAAAGAGACTTCTAACAATAATTTCAAAGGACATTGTCACTGTTATAGACCATTTCATGGAGTCATCGCTCACTAGGTCGTCAAGCTAATCCCAGTATAGAAATATTGCTAAAAGTAAAAGAGTGCTTAAGAGACTGTCTTAAGGCTTTTTGTTGTGATGCTGAAAAATGATGATGGTGATGATTTGTTTTCAGATTTTCATAAAAATATTATGCATGAAATATATTTAAAAAATGATTTTTGCTAGGCATAAATTCCTAAGTGTGATAAAATTTTGAACAATTCCTTAGGAATTATACCATGGTTGCAAAAATGGAATGTTGACATAATGAAATGAAATAGAAAAAGTGTTCGTTCTTTTTAAAGCACAATTGTGTAACATAATGATGTAAGCCATATGTTTTTATGAATTAAAATGAATGGGAAATAAAATGAGAACAATGGTTTGTGCTAGGCATAGAATTATAGGTATAGACTTATACCATCATCGCGAAATCCAAAAAAGAAATTGATATAATAGTTTTATTGCATGATTGTGTTTTTTTTTTGAGATAAATAGAAAAAATATATAAACATGACTTTATTGCTAGATTGTGAATATGTTGTTGGAAAGAATTTTTGGATTTTTGAAAACAATGTATGTAATTGTTTTTATACTAAATAGATGTTCTTAAATAAGAAGATAAAATTATTCCAAAAAGAGTTGCAAAAATATTTTAAATTATATCAAAGACAAAACGTAGATTTATAAGGAACCCTCATGTGCATATGTGAGTTCATTACCGATCTTGATTTATCATAATGATACAAAATATTTCAAATAAAAAAGTGTGTGCAATTGTATTGTTCATTTACCAATTTTGAGCAAGATAATTTGATACAAGTAATTTGAATTAACCAAATAAGTGTTCGTTGACCATGATTTATATGCATGTAATCGTACCAGACTACTATATAAGTCAGGTCATCAAGAGCTAGCTAATCCATAAGATGACATAGGTCTATACAAAAGAAGGTTGCTAATGTGACAGAAATATCACCATGCTAGGGATTACCCAAGGCCAAGCGGATTGGGCACAAACCACCTATTATGGGGCTTACCTCACAGTTTTTGAATAATTGAAAATTCTAGGGATTCAAGCTCATTCACCCTTATTTTCTTTTTCAAGGGGTAGGGAAAGGGATTTTATTGCTTTTTGCTTTTTCTTTTCTCTTTCTCTTCTATTTTTTTTTTTTTTTGTATTTTTGCTTGGAACTGAGATAATGCTGAAATATTGTTGTGATGGTACAAAATAATATTTTTCTTTTTCTCATTTTCTTTAACTTTTCTTTTCCTTCCTATACTAGGGATACTTGCTCGGATTGGCTGTAGAGCAAGGGATTTTTATTCTAGGTGGGGGTGAGCTTGTCCTTTTGTCAATTCTCAAAGATTCTAGACCATGTGCATGATAGGATAGCAGGGGAAAATTTTCGCTCAAGAAACCATTTCTACTATGTAGCATCATATCAAATTTGCAATGAAATCATTTTAATGTGAAAAGATATGCTTGGTTCAAGTAAATAACAAGATCAGTTCTCTATGCTCAAAAATTTATTTAATTCAACTGTGGACTTTTGATATAAGAGAGATTAATAATCATACCAAATAAAATCAAGATATTTATTCATGTGAGTGTGAAAGTGCGGGACTCCAAATAAATACTAATTTATCCAAAATAACTGAAAATATAACTGCAATACTTCAAGAATTGATAGGTGTGAAAATAAAAGATGTTTTTTTTTTTTGAAGATTTTGATGATTTTGATTTTTTTATGTTTTGATTTTAATTGATGAATTGAGAAGATACACAATGTGATTGTTTTTTTTTTTTTTTTTATATGGATGACTAAAATGAAACAATATGCAAAATAATAATATATACAATGATGAAATGACCAGATTTTATGCATAATATTACTTAAGATGCATAATGTTCATACGTTCTTTACCATCTAAGGTAAATAATCTGTATGCTCCCAAGCCAAATTTAGCAGTGATGATATACGGTCCAAGATAGTTAGGTTAAAATTTACCTTTAAGATCTTTAGTTGCATTAGTATTTTTTTGATTTTCTTTTAAGACAAGGTCATCGATCTCAAAGGATCGATGATGAACTTTCTTGAGGTATGCTCGCTTGAGCTTTTTTTGGTAGGCACAAATATGGTCCAAAGCATTGATGTGCTTCTCATCTATGAGTTCCAACTGACTAAGTCTGCCAGCATGATATTCATCTCCTACTTCAGTATCTTGAAGTAGTAGAGCCGAAGAAGGAAATTCTAATTCAAAGGGAAAAACTGCTTCAGTGCCATAAACCAAAAAAAAAGGTGAAGTGCCCATGGGAGTATGAACACTAGTTCGATAAGCCCACAAAGCAGGATATAATTGGATGTGCCAATCTTGGCCAGATTTATTGACCAGTATTTTGAGGATTTTGATTAATATTTTATTAGATGCTTTTGCTTGGCCATTACCCTGAGGATAATAGGGAGTGGACCAACGATGTTGAATTTTATATTTTTGACATAATTTCTTGACATCTTTATTTTTGAAACAAGTTCCATTATTTGAGATGAGATTTGTATAAATTTTGAACTGAAAAATAATTTGATTAAAAATAAATTTGGAAACTTGGGTTCCAATGCAAAAAGCTAAGGGCATAGCTTCAACCCACTTCGTGAAATACTCGGTGGCGGTTATGATGAATTTGTGTCCATCAGATGACATAGGGTTGATTTTTCCAATGATGTCTAAGCCCCATTTTGAAAAGGGCCAAGGAGATGAAATATCCTGTAGCTCTTGTGCAGGTGCATGGACAAGGTCAGCATGTTTTTGGCACTTGTCGCAATGGCGCACATAATCATGTGCATCATTCTCCATGGTAGGCCAAAAATATCCTATCCTAAGGAGCTTCTTAGCAATGGCACTACCACTAAAGTGTCCCCCATAAGATCCATCATGGGCTTCACTCAAAGATGATCTAGATTCGTCTAAATTCAAACATCTCAATAGGATGCCTTCAAAAGATCTCCTATACAACGTACTGCCAATAATTACAAAGTGACTTGCTAGTCTACGTAATAACCAGCGTTGTTTGCTATTACAACCTTCAGGGAAGGTCCCATATTGGAGAAAATTAAATATATCAATGTACCAAGGTTCAGGAGTAGTTTCGTTGATTAGAAACACATCCAAATGTTCTAAGCATGATTTATTTGAAGCGGGTTCCTAGAGTCGATGAATAATAATGGTAGCATATTCATCATCTAACTCCAAGGGCAAAAGATATGCAGCTGCAGCCATAGCGTCAGCCACACGGTTGCTAGTTCGAGGAATAGCTTCCAAGGTAACTTGATCAAATAAAGATAATAATTGTAATACATATGCTTTATATGGGCACAATTTATCATCTCTGGTCTGATAAACATCATTAATTTGATTTATGACAAGTTGAGAATCATCGAAAACTAATAAATTTTTAATTTTTAGTGCCAAGGCAACTCGTAATCCAAGGATTAGAGCCTCATACTCAGCAGTGTTATTAGTACAAGCAAATGTTAATTTAAAGGACAAAGGGATAAGTTGTTTTTGTGAAGATATTAAAATAATATCTGCACCAGTCCCACTCATGCATCGGGCTCCGTCAAAGTATAGGGACCATTGCTCTGGATGGTTTGCATCTAATTTAAGGCATTCATCAAGAAACTCAATGATGAGGGGATGGGTAGACTCTAAGGGTGTAGTAGCTAATTGATCTGCTATGATTTGACCTTTAACAAACTTTTGTCCTATAAACATGAGTTCAAACTCGCTTAGTGCAAGAACCCACTTTGTTGTGTGACCAGATAAGTACGGTCGACTCATGAGATACCGCAAAGGATTGAATTTAGCAATAACATACATTTTTTGATTGAGCATATAATGGCGTAGTTTTTGTGTAGAAAATACAACTGCTAGACATAACTTCTCTAATGCTGTGTAGTGGGTTTCATAACTGATTAAGGTTTGGCTAATGTAATAATTAGCATGCTCTCTTTTCTCATCATCAAGTTGAGCTAACATAGCTCCTAAGGCAAAATCTGAAGCAAAAATATACAAGATAATTGGGCGATCAGATCTAGGTGGTGAAAGCACAAGTGGGTTAAGGAGATATTTTTTGAGGAGTTCAAATGCTTCCTGACATTCATCATCCCAATGAAAAGAGACATCTTTCTTAAGAAGCTTAAGAAAGGGTCCTATTTTGTCTACCAACTTATCGATGAAGCGACGAATAGCTTGAAGCTTGCCTTGTAGACTCCGTAATTCAAATATATTTGTGGGTGTAGGCATATCAGTGATAGCCACGATCTTGAGAGGGTCAATTTCAATGCCACGTAAAGAAACTATAACCCCCAATAATTTATCAAACTTAACTCCGAATATACATTTGGCTACATTTAGTCGGATAAGATATTCCCTTAACCGATCAAATACTTTTCTCAAGTCATCTAAATGATCATATTCTTTGATGGAACGAGCTATAATATCGTCTACATAATCATGTAGGATATCATGCATCATATCATGAAAGATATAATTCATGGCTCATTGATATGTTGCACCTGCATTCTTCAAATCGAATGGCATCACTTTCCAACAAAAGGTCCCCCAAGGGGTAATAAAGGCTATTTTAGCTTGATCTTCAGGAGCTATCCTAATCTAATTATAACCAGAAAAACCATCCATTAAGGATATCATTCCACTCCCAACAGTAAAATCAATGATCTGATCCATGTTGGGAAGAGGAAAATTGTCTTTAGGGCATGCAACATTAATATCTCTAAAGTTTGTGCAAACCCTAACTTTGGAACATTAAAATTATCTTTAGGGCATGCAACATTAATATCTCTAAATTCTATACAAACCCTAATATTAGTAGCTTCTTTCTTAGTTACTGGAACTACATTCGAGATCCATTCAGCATAATCAATGGCTTGTATAAAAATAACCTTCAAGAGTTTTTATAATTCCCCTTTGACTAGTAAGGCCACTTTAGGATGCATTTTTCTAAGTTTTTGTTTAATAGGTTTAGCATCCGGATGGACTGCTAGGTGATGCATAACTATAGAAGGGTCTAATCCTAGCATATCTTCATATTTCAAAGTAAAGACATCTTCATATTCCTTAAGACATACAATGTATTTATCTTGTTTGTCTTGACTCAATTCTGATACAATGTTGATTATGTGAGGATTACCTTCGGTTCCAATGTTAATTTTTATGACATTTTCTACTTCCATGTGTAGATCTCTCTCAAAATTAGGTGGGGCGGGTGAAACACCCAATTCTTGTAATTCTTTCGAGGTTAGCTTGGATAATTCGTCTTGAGGAGTCGTGGCCTCAAGCTGGGCTATACTAGGTATAGATCCATCAAAATAAAATTCATGATGTAATAATTCCTCAACGGAGACATCATGGAAGATATCTCCCTCTAGCTCATCGTAAAATTCAGTGATCATCTACGGGTAAGCTATGGATAGCATATTACATGTAAATAGATTATTCATTAAACGCAAGGCATCACATTTATCCAAATAATATTGGTAACATATGAGATGGTCATCATACTCAAATGGGAAGGGCTGACCTTTACTAGGAAATAGGCCCACACCACATTAGGCAGGCCATGGTTCTACCTCAAAGGGTTATTTCATACCATTTTGGAAAGGTCCCAAACCTTTCCCTTTATATCCCAATTTAAGCATTATAGGCTTAGCTTTAATATACTCATTAGTAAAATAACATCGAGCATATCCATCATAATGAGTCTTGATGTTTCTGGGTATTCTACCCCAGTCATATCCCTTATAAATAAAAGTGCAAATCTTGACTTGGTAAATACTTACCATAGGCTATGGGAGGCCCAAGGTACAAGGAGAGGGTGGAAAATTATTTAAGATAAGGGAATCTTGCATAGCAGCATTCGTTTGCTCTGATATAAGAATTTTAGATAAATCGGGTAAGAGCTTGTCAATAAGAGCATAAGAGGTAGAAGGAACATTTCCCATATCTTCTGATGCAAAAACTATGCCTTTGGTAGGTGTAGATGTTGTAGAGATGTAGATGGATGATTCTATACAAGTTATAGGAGTAGAGCAAGAAACCTTGGTTGTGGGATTAGGATTTTTTTGAGGTCCTAATGTGGTTTGTTCGGAAGATGGTTGAACTATATGTAGAGGTGGAGTTGATGGAGAAAAAGTAGATGATGTTATGGGTGTGTGTTTCACACGTTTAGACAGATGATAAGAATTAGGATGTGTGGATGATAAATCAGGGTAAAATTGAACTCCAACAGGTTCTGCCAAAGCACACATATCAAGGGGTCTGGGATCACCATGAATGGTAACCAACTAATTCTTAAATTCGAATTTAACACACTAATGTAAAGTTGAGGGAACAGCTAGCATTGCATTGATCCAAGGGTGACCCAAGAGTATATTGTATGATGCAAGGCAATGTACAATAAACACGATCGTGTCTAAGGTTCTTGGACCAACTTGCAATGGGATAGTAATAACTCCACACATTTCTTATGTTTCATCATTGAAGGATTTTATGATCATATCAGTTCTTTTCATTTCATCACTTCTAAACCCAAATCTTTGGTAGAAGTCAAAAGTGCAAATGTTTAAAGATGAACCATTATCAATCAAGACTCGTTTAACTACTACATCTCCAATTAGATCAGTAATATATAAGGGGTTATCCTTATGTAAACTATGTTGCGGTATATCTCTATCCCGAAAGTCAATACAATCGACTTCTTGAGTTATGATAGTATTGGCCATGGCTTCAGGTTGAATATTTTGTGGTACCATCATTTGGCTTAATGTGAGCATTAATTCATCCCTATGTGTAGGAGAAGATCTTAAAAGGTCCAAAAGGGAAATTCTAGCTGTAGTATTTGATAATTGTTCATTAATATTATAAGGAGGTTTAGGTTGAACATTAGGTGCCTAATTCCCTTTATTAGGAACTTTCAAAATGAATGGATTTGAACCATCGTTTTGAGTTTGATCTTGTTGAGAATTTTGAGCCTATTGTCTAGTAACAGCTCTGATGGTACCTACAATATTATTTTGCAGATGATGAATGGGTCGTGGTCTAGCATTTATGGCTTGCTCATTAGAAATTAATTGGTGAGACGATGGTCGAGTAGTGACTCTTCTTGGAAATGGTTCTTCTGGGACCATATGACTTGTGATAGGGAGAATAGGATCCGATTCATCTTCAAAGCTATTCGATTGATTTGAGGTGATTTCCATATCACTCTTAGTCTCATATTTTGTATCACTAAGATCAAGTGTCTGAATATTACATAGAGGTCTGGTCGTAACCATGGATAAAGTTGTGTCAAATATTTCCAAATCATGAGTAGGTAAATGCCCACTAATAGTTCCTACATATCGGGTAGGAGGGGGAACATTATGATGTTCAATTTGATTAGCCACTTCCTTGCCATGCTTTGGTAAAGGATGTTGAAACATGTCCAATGATTAATTGGCATTCTTATTCTGATTTTGGGAGATGTTCTTTTGAGAATTATTAGGAGGATTTTGTTTAGGTTGAAAGGCTTGCACCTCCATCTCATTGTTATCAATTAAGTCTTGTATTTTATGTTTTAATCTTTTACAAGAGTTGGTAGCATTTCCATGTCCTCTATGGAAATCACAGTGTAAATTAGCTTTGTATTCGGGTATATTTGGATCAGATTCTCGGATATTTGGTAATTGGATCAAACCTCGTGCTAATAATTATGGGAGAATGGTTGATAGAGGTTGATTTAACCTAGTAAATTCTCGAGGTGGTTTATCAGGAGGTTTTAGTATAAACTTCTTCGTTTTTTTTGTAGTATTAACATTAGCAATGTTTCTGCTATCAGTGACTCCATCACCCACAACTTGTTTATTCTTATATTGATTTTTGGATGTTTTCTCATCATCTTTCTTTTTAAGCTGACCTCTCCTAATGAGAGCATCTTCCACTCTTCGAGCTAAGTCTATAGCTTGATCGAAGGTGGTCAAGGTAGCAGTTGATAACTCATAGGATAGTTGTTCTTGTAAATTATTGATAAAGATATCCAGCATTTCCCGATAAGGTAACACAAAGTGTAATTTTCCTATCAACTATCTCCACCAAGCTAGGAAATCAACAAAACATTCATCTTTGTCTTGTTTTAAGTTGTACAAATATTTAATGGTTACATGCCTTTCGATGTAGGCACTAAATTGATGAACAAAAGACTCGACTATTTCTTTGAAATTCCTCAAAGAATGAGTG
Source organism: Wollemia nobilis (assembly GCA_028583015.1). Lineage (NCBI taxonomy): Eukaryota > Viridiplantae > Streptophyta > Pinopsida > Araucariales > Araucariaceae > Wollemia > Wollemia nobilis. The sequence continues at coordinate 10,268,336 of JAQPPZ010002487.1, forward strand.
GGTAATTGATAATACCACTCTAATGCCATTCCTCCTAAACTTTTTGGGAACATTTTTAGTAATAAAAAGTCATCATGTGATATATCATGACATGCTATCCTAAACATACGAAGATGCTCTATGGGATCTTCGGTTCCTTTGTATATAGGTAGGACAGGCATAGGAAAGTGTTTAGGATATGGTTGTGCTACAACTATAGGATCTAGAGGCTGACTACACATCTCTCAATAATTGTACGAGGGACGGTAGGGATCTATCTGGTCCATGCGAGAGACTAACTGTTTCACCATGGCTTCCATATTACTAGTTTGTCCACCATATTGGTTCGATGGTATGTGAGCGTATGATGGCGTGACGTAAGGATTAGATGCTATATTGCTATTATGCAAATGGTTGGTAGGGAGAGTATTATGAAGAATATTTGTATTAGCATTATGTTGTATCCCATGTATCCCAGATTGTTGGAAATTGGTGTTTGGTTTTGTTTTGGGATTTTTTTTATTTGAGGTATTTTGATCAATAGCTTGGCAAAATAGAGCAGTGAATGAAGGTTTATTTTGTGTGGGAATAACTCTAGGCTTGGTAACAAGCACTCTAGGTGGTTGGGTAACCTGTTGTTGTTGCATGTTCTGGATTATAGCGACCATATCCAAATTGGATGGTCTAGCTTGATCACTTTCTTGATCAACAAAGGACAAGGGATTAGTGCGTGTGTGATATATTTCTTCTAGGGTTGCTTGAGTGTCACTAATTTGATCCTTGTCCATATGTAATTTTCTATTAAGAGCATCAATATTAGTATTGAGGAACTTCCAAAAAAGTTCCATGTTCTCAAAAGTAACAGCTCCTTCCGGAGACATTTTAGGGGATGATGATCCTTCCTATCTAACAGTTTCTTTTTGTTCATTTCCTACAACAAACTCTTCTTCTTGTTGGTCTAGGGTTCCTTCTTCCTGAATTGGGTCTTCAGGAAGGACATCTGGGTTATTTAATGGTCTCCTTAACCAATATTCTTCTACTTCAGTCTGTTTTCCATTCCTAAGTCTAGTCATTATGCTTAAACTTAGATTTTAGCAAATATATATTTATATATATATATATATATATATATATTTGCAACAAGTTTGGGAGGTATATATTTTAATTATATACCTACTATAATACTTAAAAGAAAACGTTTTAATTTTTGTTTTGTTTTTATATTGTTTTTATTTTTTTGTTTTTATGATAATATTATAAAGACAAAAAACAACATACTAAATGCAAGAAATAATAATAATAAAAGAATGGCGTAGTTTTCTATAAATAGTTTATGGATATCATTAATAGGATCAAGTTCATCAGGAGTCATGAAATGCTCCTCTTCAAATTGGAAATGGTTTTTCAAGAATTTGACAAAATGTTCTATGGTGATATTATCTGTTTCAAACTCTGACCTGTAGAAATAAAGTTCATAGCAATATTCTCGATATAACACAACTCTAGGAACTCCATTCCATCTCTTTATATCCGTAAGAATGACCTCTTGATCCTCTATATGAGATAGAAATTTATGTACTACAACTGCGTTGTCAAGGTATTCCTCAAAGGTGTACAACTTGGAAGACACAAGTGCCCTTTTATCAGCTAACCACCTATGGCAAGCTCTCTAAAGCTCATGGTACAAAGTCACCTGATCAGGATCTAGGATTATATCTAGGACAAACCTCTTAATTTTCCTAAGTTCTTTCAACATAGATTCAATGATACCCAATCTCCTATCAAGTTCGTCCCATAAATGTTGAACCCTATTTTTTTGAGGTACTCTAAGCACAGAAGTAATATCTATGGCTATTAATTGATTTTCAACATTTATGGTGACAACTCGTCTTTTATTATAATCTACCATCTAAATATGATATGCAATCTTTAATTGTTTGTCTGATGATTCTAAATGTTTTTAACAATAAATTTTTGGATTGTTTTCAAAAGGTTTTAGTTTTCACATCGGGTTCACCAAAATGTATCGCTCCAAATTTTTTGCATCCTTACCTTCAGGCTATAGGATCCACGCCCAGAAGGGGGATGCGATAAGGATGGGACAATACCTCAGACTGAGAGATCCTTTAAAGGTCATGCCTCTCGAGGGAGGGGTATAAGGGTGAATTTTTTATGGATGGTGGGTTCACCAGGAAACTTTGAGTGGCAGTTTCCATGCCTAGGTTGAGAATGGGTTTGATGTGTTCATTTTTATATTCAATCATTCATATCCTAGGTTTATCCAAGATGAATCTAAGCTATTCTATATGCCAATTCTGATTTATATGGATACAAAAAATATGAATAAGTGCTAAACAAAGAAAGTGTGCTAAAAAAGATAGAATGTACCTGATTCTGGATGTCTGATGAAGATTCTGAGGTTTGTAGAAGTCCAGATCGTCTCAAATCTTACATAATCATCTGAAATTACACAGAATCATCTCAGATCATAGTCGATCATCTAAAATCATACGAGATCATCATCGACCTGATGAATTCATCAGAAAAATTTGTTAGAAACCTACAATCATAGAAACAGATACCAAAGACCAAAAATGCAACTACAAAAGCAAGGGGAAATGATAGAAATAATAGTAAACCTGCCTAAATGATAGATCTAGATAAATATTAAAGGAAATGCATTAATTTAATAATTTATTTTAACTTTATCATGCATCTATGCTAAATGAGGTGAACTCCAGAATGCAAAAATAGAATAAACTAAGTTAATGCATAATGAAATAAAGAGGGAAGATAAAAATAATGCAAACTTCGAGCTCTGATTGCCCCTAATATGTACTACAGTCGAGATCACATACAATCATACGAGATCATCTCCGATCTATGACAGGATCGTCCGAAATCATCTAGAATCGCCAACGACGATCCGAGCTTGCTCTAGCTAAAAAATAGTAAAATTCCTGCAAGAAAAACTTGAAATACACATGCAACAATGGTGCAAAGGTGTTCTAATACACAAGAAACTAAAGTTGCAAGGAAAATCAGCCAAGGGAATTCAAGAAAAATTCTAAGTTTATATAGGATTTAGGGAGAGGTTAGGAGGTTGGAGATCACCCCAATTTGGGAGACTCCAACGGGGGAGACTCTAACCGCGTAGATACACTTTCTGCCCAAGTTAGAGAAGCTATTGAAACAAAATCTAATTATGAAAATTTGGTTTTGGGATGAAATCATCTGGATGTTCTATTCTAGATGAATTCATAAGATCTAGGATGATTTCATCTGATCATCGATGATATCGTCCAATGGTCAAAACAACTCCTAAAAATGGCATGGAAAATGAGGGAAGCAGGTAACAGGCGGTTAACGGGTGGTTTAGCTGTGGGTGGCAGACATGGTTCCTAATTGGCATATTTGGGATAGTGTTTATCAACCACAGTGGGATTTAAATCACAATGGTCATATTTTTGATCGTCATGCCGACCATGGTTCCAATCCATGGTGCATAAACTTTATGATTTTTTTTTCGAAATTTTTTATTTTTTTTAATTTTCTTAGAAATTAATACCATTTAATGTTGTTTTGAAGTGCTATTTTGAATTTTGTTTGAAATTTTTGATCATGTGTGCATGTTTTTACCTTTTCATGAGATTTTTTTATTTATTTGTCATTTTCAAGTCATTTTTAATTATTTCTCTTCTTGTTTTTATTTGATTTCTTTCACTTAGGCCCTAACGAACAAAGTGAGGTAGATTGATCTCCTTTGCAACCTGCACTGCACTCTCATTTATGGGGAGCGGTAGTGGTTTACTGCCATGGGGTTTGGCTACATATTGGATCTTCCCACCATTAGAGTTGACCAGTCATCCATGACTGCCTTGGCTCGTTGTTGGGATGTGTCATCTGCATCTTCTGCTTAGCTATTGATGGTGAGGTCATCACCTCCTCTCCTACCATGATGAGGCAGGTCATTTTTTATTTGATCTTTGGCACATAGAGCCACGAGGCATAGGGTCACATCAATCATGGAGACATCCACATTAAGGAGTGGTTCTAGCCTAGAATATTTTCATAGTGGGAGGCTATATTTATGCATATAGTCATCCATATAGTCCTCCTAGACTCATCTGGCATGAGGTTCCCCTAGAACCTCTTAGATAGGACTAGGGAGGTTATGGTTAGCTCAAATATGTGGTCTCTAATTCTAGTGTGAGGGAGCACTCTCTTAGCACAACTCTACCATGAGTTGTATCAAATCATATGCTACAACAAAGTGGCATTAGATGTATTCTACTTCTATAGATTTGGGGATGGTAGTACATTTTGATAGAGCATCCCATTGACTTACTGCTAGAGATCACTGCTATCCTTGAGGATCGTTAGTGCTACACAACTTGTTGGCCTTGGAAGCATGAGGGCTTCAGGAGTAGATCTCATGCAGGAGACCTAGACCACTACATTTATTGATTTGTGCAGCTTCACCCACAACACATACGGTGGTGACCATACATGGACTACCCAACCTGGATAGAGGTAGATAGATACCTGCATAAGGTGCATAGAGATAGGTGGGTTATAGGTCGAAAGGCTAACATACACAAGTACCAGCACTACTCTCACATCCTGAGGTAGTTTGGGATCTAGCAAGATGTCCCAGAGGTGCCTACCATCTATAGAATCATGGTCCTAGAGAGGGACCTGACCTGCTCTGAGATGCCTCCACTAGGGGATGCTTATGATAACTTTTAAGAGTCAGGCCTAACGGACATAGGCACTAATTTTGAATACAATGGGTGGTGGACAGACTTCCAGTGGCATAAAGATGGACCTCTAGGCCAACCAGTAGATGAATTTACAACAAATGACATAGAGGGCATAGAGGTGGACCCTCACAAATGTAGAAACTACTAGAGGATAGATGGCATATGGGTTGTAGGTGCCACTTCAGAGGAGGGCTCATAGGTAGAGGTAGAGGAGGAGGTATCTGAGGAGGGTGAGGCACCTCCTAATAGTGAGGTAGGGTAGCTAAGAGCATATATTTTTAACCCCTAGAACCAAGTTGGGAGACTTTGAACTTAGCTCCTACATAGGGAAACTACTATCACAACTTTAGAGACAAAGTTGTCTCATGGCCAGAGCCAGTAGCATGATTACGAGGGAGAGAGGACCACTCTATAGGAGAGGATTACCATGGTAGAGGTAGAGATATATAATCTCACAGAGCAACACACTCTTTTGCAATCCCAAGTTGATGCTTTTACAGTTTTACTTACTACTTACTAGGGTTGGGGATCAGATCCCCCATCTTCTTAGGTTGCTTTAGCATCCCTAGATATTATAGTAGTACCAACAATACCAACATCTTAGGGAGAAGCAGGGTTGGATCAGGGAGCTAAGATCAGGAGGCTTCAGGCTCTTATTGAGCAACACATTGAGGAGGCCTCACTTAGATTTGCATATATTACCACCTTAAGAGGTAAGATTGGACTACTTAGGGGTGAGATTCCAGAGATGCCCATGGCTACAAGGTCTCAGAGGACTCACACTTGGGAGACAGGATAGTCTTCATCCAGCTTGAGTCGCAAGAATCATAGGTCTGAGAGATCTTTGAGTTCTAGCTCACGGAGGACCCATCAGGAGGGTGGAGGTTATGGCGGTGCCTCACAAACTGGGGGTTTAGGCCTTGGCTAGTATATATCTTGCAGATGTCATTGTACCATTTTGAGTGTAAGGTTGAGGACCTACACATATGTAGCCTACGAGAATTTTTGACCATGTCGATGTACTGTACATTATTACTATTTTTGGTACACACACACACACACACACACACACACACATATATATATATATATGATCTAAAATTTGAGACTCATTATATGTGTAGATTTTATTATGATTTTTATTGTTTATGTTTTATGAGATGCACATGGATGCACTGTTTACATTGATTTAATGTTATACGATGTGATGTATGGATGACATGCACTAGCTAGATATGAGATAAATGATTAGATGTTATGATATATGTGTAGATGGACTACTTATTATGGATGCATATGGATGTGATGTTTATTTTAAATGCATGTGTAACTTTATATACTTGTATGCATTTTTTTTTTTTTAATTTGTGGAAAACATCCCAAAAGGGATACCACTTTCGGGTAAGACCCAAGGAGGAAAGGGTATCCATTCCGCCAAAAATGCCCAGGACTCGTACCTGGCCTACCATATTTGACACACTCAAGGAGAAAACAAACACACAAACCCAATTAAAAATAAGCAAATAACAACAAAAATAATAAAATAAAATAAAAAACATGCTCCTTGAGTGTGTCAAAAACAAAAGCACAACCAAACACGCACAATAAGATAAAAAAACCACAACACAAACCACATAGAACAACACAAGAAACACATAACAAAACACAAACAAGACAAAAACAACAGAACACTACAAAGACATAACCCAAAAAAAAACAAGAAAAATAAACACAACCAAAACCTTAAAAATTAAAAAAGAAAACAAAAAATAAATAAAAAGCAACCAACAACAGACAATAAAAAAAAACACAAAAATATAGAAAACACTTACCCATAAAAACACGAAATAACACAAACAAAGAGAAACCCAAGAACAAGAATGAAAAAAAAACACAAGAACAATAACAAAAAACATAAAAAAAAAACAAAACAACAAAAACACAAGAACAACAAAAAACAACACAAAGAACACAAAAACAAAACAAAATAAAAAAACCCACCCACCTTAAAAAACTAAAAAAAAACAAAAAAACAAAAAGGAAAAAAGAAATAAAAAATGAACAAAACAAAGACCTATCTAGACCAGAAGACTATTAAGGCAAGAATCAATAGAGTAAACAAAATAAAGAAAAGAATGAGCTAGGGAACTAAAAAAAAAACTGAATGAACCAAAGAGAAGCAAAAAAAAAAAGAGAAGAAACTAGGTACCTTCAGAACTGGAGCCATCCAAAGAAATGATAGAAAGAAGAGCTTCCCTAATTTGAGAAGCCCACCAAATAAGAGGGTTGCCATAACAAGTAAGATCACCTTTGTACAAAGCCCAATTATCTAAAGCATCAGCACTCTTGTTTTGATCTTTGACCACATGATTGTAATCAACTTTCAAAAATCCCATCTGGATTAACTGAATCTTCTCAATAATTATTTTTATTCTCCAATCCACCTTATGATTCTTAGAAGGATTCTTCAAGAGATTAATCATAAGTTGAGAGTCAGAATCACCTAACACCTTTTCCCATCCAACCTTAGTAGCCTCTTGAAGACCTCTGAGGATACCATACCCCTCAGTAAGGTTATTGGAAAGAATACCCAAATTCTCAACAAAAGTAAAAACTAGGGAGCCATCTGAAAGTCTACCAATTTCTCCCACACTGGCTTTTCTAGGGTTCCCTCTAGAGGCTCCATCAATATTGACTTTTCCAAAATCCTTAGGAGGAGGTTGCCAATTTCTATTCTTATCCAATTTACAAATACTCATATTCCATTTAAGATGGTTGCCCTTAGAAGGTTTAATATTCAATATTTGCATCACTTGATCCCATATTTGGTGGGAGTTTTGGGGGTGATTAAGGAGATGATGGACTGATTCAACTAAGTTGGCTATGGTATTTTGCCAAATATAGTGAATATCCTTCCTATCTTGATTAAAAATTCATCTGTTCCTTTCATTCCAAATATTCCAAAGAAGAATGGTAGAACCCATCCAAACTAACTACCTAATAAAATGATCAACACCCTCTTGATTAGGCCAATCCCTCCAAAGCTATTCAAAAGTAAAAAAATTGGACCACTGTAAGCCAAGTAAAGTGGCCATTCTCCTCCACAACTTAGAGGCTAAAGTACATTCAATAAAAATATGGTTGATATTTTCTACATTCTCTTCACACATTTCAAATCTAAAAGGGCCATGAAAACCATGCTTCATAAGTTGCTCACCAGTAAGCACCCTACAATGCCCTACAATGCAATAAAAGCCAATTAAAGAACCTCACCTTAGGCTAGAGCTTTTGAGACCACAATTGAGAAAATATGTCAAAAGAATGGTTGGGATTATTATGGCATAAGGTCAAATAACCTTAAGCAACTGAATACTCACCCTTAGTAGTGTTGTTCCATCCAAAACAATATTTTTCATGGGACCAAGAGAGGGATCTCATATGAAGGATGCCTTGGATATCTTGTCTTTGCCTTTCTGGGATTTGATTAGGCTAGTCCTCAATAGGGATCCAATATCTACAAACCTTTGAATTACCAATATGGTACCGATAGTAATTAGCCACATTTATCCAATTAGCTCGATGAAGCTCCTCCATCCAAGGCCTCCAATCAGGAAACTGAGTTATCAAAGGCTTGTGACCATCCCAAGAATCTGTCCAAAAATTTGCATGCTGACCATTATGAATGATCCAAAATAACTTTTTCTTTATCAAATCCTCACCAGTATTAAGAACCGCTAAAATGGGAGAACCTTTGGTAGGAAGTTGATAGCGAACAAGGTCTTAAGGACTTTTGTTCTCATCATATTTAGCATAGAGATTATTGTCCCAAAGAGCATTGGGGTTATGCAACATCCTCCAATATAATTTAGCAGCTAAAGCTTTGTTGTTATTAATTGAGGACTATAAACCTAACCCCCCTTCACTCTTAGGAAGACATAAAGTATCCCATTTCACCAAGGCCCATTTTCTTTTCTCCTTAGTACCACTCCAAAGGAAACGATGACTGATATGATCCAATTCTCGAAGAACAGCCTTTGGAATATTCAAAATGGAAGAAACATAAATAGGAATAGCTTGAAGGACTGATTTTACCAAGGTGATTCTACCCCCATAAGAAAGCCACTTGTTGGTCGACTTTCCAATTTTCTTCTTGACTTTGTCCAACAACAAATTCCAATCTTTATTTTTTTTCCTTTGAATTTTTATGGGAATACCTAAATAAGTGATTGGAAGAGAGGTTTTATTATATCTTAGCTTTTCCAAGACCATGGATTCCTTTCTAGCAGAGCAGTGAAATAAAATAATTTTAGATTTGTCTTCATTGATCAACTGCCTAGTAGCCTTAGAAAAAAAGCTAATGATTTGCTTAATATTAGAAGCTTCCTTAACTGTAGCTTTACCTAAAAAAGTAGAGTCATCCACAAATTGAATATGAGAGATAGGTCTAGCTCCATGAGCAATGGTAACTCCCTCAAGGGTTTTTTTTCCCTCTTTTTGGTTATAGTCCTACCCAAGCATTCAACAAGAATGATGAATAAATAAGGGGATAGCGGGTCACCTTGCCTAATACCTCTAGAAGCTAGGAAATACTGAGAAGGCCTGCCATTGATAAGAACTAAGTAGGAAACCGAAGAGATACATCCCATAATCCAATCCATCCAATCCGTAGAGAAACCAAATTGCCTCAAAAATTTGATAAGGAAGTTCCAATCCACTCTGTCATAAGCTTTGGATAAGTCTAACCGAATGAATATGGAAGGAGAATTTTGCATATCCATGAAATGGATGGCTTCCTGAGCAAGAACTATCTCATCTACTTGTTGAGTGGTATTTTCACCCAACTGTGAAAGTACAACTCTCCTTTAGGATTTGGGTCCCAAATCCCCTCTTGCAAAGAAGTCAAACAAACAACTTCTCCAAGGTCTCCGCTCGTATTAGCATTTGCAATTGTGTATTAGTAATCTCAAATGAAGATAATCAATTTAAATACTTGGAACACCTTAGTGATTGCAAGTAACCGTAAACAAGGGGCAATGTTGGTTTATTTCATCATGAAGCTTTAGTGATTGTTCATTGTTTTTTTTTTAGATTTTGTAATTTTTAAATGTTTATTTTAAATAAATTAAACCTTCTAGAAAAATAAAAAATGAGAAAGAAATGCAGAAAATTAAAAATAGAACACATTCAGTGATGCTATCCTGTTTCGACAAAACCGAAGATATGAGGTTTCCATGCATGCAACCTAACCTATTGGACCTGCAAAACATGCACAATCCTAATAAGCTAAGTGCTAGCTTCTAGGGATTTGAATGAGGTTTTCAGATTTAAGCATTCGCATGCAAGCAACCAAGAAAAACTTGTATCAACTACATTTACAAGCCTAAAATCCGAAAAGGGAAAATAGACATTTAATCTTGCATGCAGAAAATGACTCCTTCTTTCTTGCCCATAAGATGCAAATTTTTGAAATGTTATCTGCATTAAATATTTGTCATTTTACAATAACAGATATCTGGTTTTCCAAAACCAGAAAAAGTGGAAGAAAAGCACTCCAAAGCAAGCCCAGAATGGCTCATCACCCTCAGCTCTACAACCCTGCTCCCAGCGATTTTTGACCCTCTGCCTGTCTTCGCTTGTGCCTTTAAACTTTCTACTACGGCTCTCTGCTTTGCCTTGTGATGCTTCGTTTCATCTTCCAGATCGATTCGTTTCGTCTTCCTGCCTCTTTGCATTATTTTGACTTTTGTTCGAGCGTCGAAACGTTTGATCTTCTTGCTAATTGTAACCATTCTGTAACCCTTACACCTTTATGCCACGTGTTCAGTGCTTCCCTGCATGTTCCATAATGGCCCCCTATAAATCATGACCAAAAATAGCATGTCACGATATCATGACATTTTTATGTATGCAGCCTTGCTCCTCTACCTACTCTACGAAAATAAGACATGTCACGATATCGTGACATTTTTCTATCAGCAGCCTTGTTCATCATCATGCATCATGAAAATGAGACATGTCACGATATCATGACATTTTTATATTAGCATCTTTGTTTCTCATCATGCATCATGAAAATGATACATTCACAAATCCTGACACTTTTTTTGCTTACCCATATGCAACCTATCACAAAATTACGATATTTTTCTCTTTTGCTATCTCTTGCACTTTCTTGAAAATCGTGACGCTTTTCTCTTTCACGTTGCTTTCTATCATGAAATCATGACGTTTTTCATTTCTTGCTACTTGTCATGAAATCGCGACGCTTTTCTCTTTCAATCCTTCCATGTCACGAAATCGTGACATTTTCTCTTTTTTGATACATGTCAAATCGTGACATTTTCTATTTCTACCGCATATAACATGTCACGAAATCTGACAATTTTCTATTTACGACACTTCAAATCTGACTTTTCATTTTACCAAGCAACATGTCGCGAAATCGTGACAACTTTTCATTTCTAGCCGTGACGAAGCAACATGTCGCGAAATCGTGACAACTTTTCATTTCTAGCTATGATGGAGCAACATGTCGCGATATCATGACAACTTTTCATTTCTAGCCGCGACGGAGCAACATGTCGCGATATCGTGACAACTTTTCATTTCTAGCCGCGACGGAGCAACATGTCGCGATATCATGACAAATTTTCATTTCTATCGCGATGGAGCAACATGTCGCGATATCGCGACAACTTTTCATTTCTAGCCGCGACGGAGCAACATGTCGCGATATCGCGACAACTTTTCATTTCTAGCCGTGATGGAGCAACATGTCGCGATATCGCGACACTTCTTCTCTTTTGTGAAATTTTGCTTTTTTCCTTGATTTTTTTAGCATCTGGGTCACTGCGGTCTTCTTTGAAAACATGCAAAAAAAGGTGGGTCCCCAATTTTGGGGTGTGTTGTGGATCAGCCACAACAAATGGTGACTCTGTTGTCAAATGCTCCTGAGCATTTTGGTGAGAACCCAACCTGAAATATACAAGCTTAGATACAGGCGTCAGCACATAAAAGATAAACCAATACCGATAGATCAGAAATACATGAAACATCAGAATCATTTAGCATCAGCTCGGTGTGTGCAATGTGTTTTCATTCCCTATCGCTTGAACTGGATCAACATTCCATTGTCAGTTTCACTTATGATTTGTATGCAAGGCTATGAATGATTTGTGCAGGATTTGATGCATGATGAAGATACTAGAGATATAACAACCTGCTTTACAAAGGCTCAAACCTTCTAATATCATGAACAAAACATATTAAAACTGTCAAACCCTCTTAGGACCAGATATATGTGTAATGAATTGCTTTATTAGATCCTAAAGCTGGTTATGAGTCACTACTATCTTGAACCCATGTGCAAGTGAAAGTGAAATCAGAGCTTTGGGAAATCGGACTCCCAACCTAATCGAGATGGGAGTTTAACCCTATCCTTACTACTCTGATTTGGAATTCATTACCTCACTTTGAGCAAAATAATTTAACCAATTATGGATGAAATGGTCATGCTAGTCTATCCGTTTGAACAGTCGGTGGTCTTGTTTTTAGACAAGACATGCTGCCACGCATGAGCATACTTAACCCCATAATCCATGATTTAGCTTCATTCCTTTATTTCTTGGACCTTGGGGATGACTACCCATCCTTTGCAGAGGACATGTAGTACGATCCTTCCAATCCAAGATTTATTAAATGGGAAATATTTAGTTTTTATTTCTTGGACCTTGGGGATGACTACCCATCCTTTGCAGAGGACATGTAGTACGATCCTTCCAATCCAAGATTTATTAAATGGGAAATATTTAGTTTTTATTTCTTGGACCTTGGGGATGACTACCCATCCTTTGCAGAGGACATGTAGTACGATCCTTCCAATCCAAGATTTATGATGAAATGAGACATAGGAGCTTTGGGGAATCAGATTCTCAACCTAGGCGAGATGAGAATTATGCCCTATCCTTACTACTCCATGTAGGTCAAATCAGAGCTTTGGGGAGTTGGATCCTCAACCTAAGTTCGATGGGGATTAAACCCTATCCTTACTACTCTGATTTTAGGCTTTAAGCTTTATGGAAGTGGTAAAAACCACTGTTTTCAGGATCATGTTGCATAATAGGATAGACATGAAATACTTCTTTCGCCTGACCTTTCCTTCCAAGCAAGGTTTTGATCATTTTGCTCAAGATCCTTTTTAATGTGTATAAAATGTGCTTGGTTCTAGATATTTCGGGGCTCAGTTCCCAACCTTAGGATTTTTTCTTATTTATGTTATAGCATAACCCTAAGAGGATTTGACATTTTTCAATGATTGTATTGGAAATGGATATGCAACTAAGATGGAATATATATGCAAAATGGAATGTAATATGAATGCATTGCTTTTCTGAATTGTGGATGGAGTATACCACCTATGTTGCCATAATTTGTAAAACCGACAACTTCATGCATCACAAGTTTCAAACGATATTATTTAATGTGTTTGCGTTACTTGTGGAGCTTTCTGCAATACAATTCCAATGTTTCATATTCTCCTGATTTTAGGCATAAGTTGACATCTCAAAATTTTTTTTTTTTTTTACAAACCAAACATGTCCATAGGACCAACACATAACTTTAAATCAAAACTTATTCAATCCAAAACCAAAATGCAATCCAAAAATGAAAATTTGAAAACACAAACCAAAACCAAAAATCAAAACCTATATACAAATGTACAAAATAATACAAGATGATGCAAAGCTTGGATTATCACTTTCCTGGATCCCAAACATGATTAGAACATTTCAACAAAAATATAACGTGATGTGCATGCCAAATGATGTAGGAATCCAAAAAAAACAATATTATACCACACCATGCAACAACTTTTAACTTACCTTGCTCACCCCACCAATTAGATTTAATTCCATTAGTACTCTCACAGGTGAGCGTCCGATTACTAAAATGATTAGACCATAAATGATATTCAATTTTATCTTGTCTATTCTTGAAAGTATCCATTTCATAATTCGATTCTTGATTTAAAATTAGGCCTTCTTTTTCAAATGTGAGATGTTGCAAACAAGAGCCTATTTCTAAAAGTCTTGAATTCAAATTATTTTTCGAGATTTTAAAGCAATCAAAATCAATCAAAACTTGACAAACATCACCAAGATTTGACATTTCATCCTTAATGACATTAGCATCCAAAGGGACATCATGTAACCCATCACTTAAAATTTTTGTAGCTACTACCAAAGGTAAAGATTTCACCTTGTCACCCATACTCAACCCATCATAATTAGAATTTACAACAACTTGATGAGTGTTAGTAGCTTTTTCTTTTTTCTCATTGTCTTCTTCATCATCCAACACCTGTTCAAAAACACCAAAGTTAGGCACCCAATCAAACATGCATCCATATTTTTCAAAACAAGAGCCTAGTTTTTCAAGATATGTGTCGCGTGACACCTTTCCATGATCAATGGCTTGAGTTGCCTCAAAATCCATATTTTCATTAGGATCATCAATAGTATCAAACCCACACCACTTAGGCTTTGTAATTTCATCATTTTGAGATGGCATAGACATTGTAGAAACAATAGGTGGATCAAGATTTTCGATTTCTTGCCCCTCAAGGGGAACAAAATCAATTGATTCTCCTTCTTTATCCATGGTAGTAGAATCATTATCCTTCTCCAACCTTTGATGAGATTCCAACCCTTCTTCCAAAACATTCTTAGATTGTACAGGACTTGTAATATCCTCATATGAAAGGGCAATTGTATTATCCTGCATATCAATAGGCACACAAATTTCATTAGCAGTTTTGGAGTGAGCATACTCTTCCCAAGAATCATGATGATCATCTTTCAAAATCAAATTGTGATGCTCAACTATTTCTTCATCATCCTTTAATTCATCAACATGTTTCTCATCAAATTTATCTTCACCTTCCTTAGATGGTTCAATTACTTCCAAAATTGGGTTATTGCTTGTATTCAAATTGATAAGGCCATCATAATCCACATGTGTAACCCATGATTCAAGTTTAACATAATTTGGAAGGTGTGAATTTTCTTGGCCATTATCTTCAACAATGTCATCCAACATGTCATCCGAAACAGATTCATCCTCGTAGAATTCATCTTTTGGTGAGTCAAGGGTTCCCAATCTGTCACATGTTTCAATACTAGTTGGATCTAGTACTCCTCCCTTGCCTAAAATCATATTATTATGAAAATCATTGAAATTGATTTTAGAAACATCTTTTGAATCAAGATGAGTATTTTGAAGTTGATTCATACTTAAGAAAGATGGTTGATCTTGCATAGTAGGTTGAGGATTTTGAAATTGATTGAAGCTTGGGAGTGATTGTTGATTCTGAAATTGATTCACACTTGAACTTGGTTGAGGTGGATAAATCATTGGGTGGGTAAAGGAGGTATTAAATGATTGAAAATTATATGATCCAAAACCCACACCATAATTTTGACAACTCAATTGTTGCTCAATTGCCATTGCTTGAGTATAGGCTTGTGACAAAGATGTGATTAGAGGCATCCCTCGCAAATATGTGGAAGTGAGTGGGTCAAGAGCATTGACATATATTTGGAGAGCCACTTCTTCTTGCAGAACATAAAATGTCACTAATTGAGTATATAATCCAAAGAACCTTTCAGAAAATGACTTCACATTTTCACTTGGTCCTTTTTTAATAGTGAAAAACTGCTCATACATGCGGATTGAGTCAACTTGCTTTTTGTTGAATTGATTAAGAAATGCTGCCTCTAGTTGAGCCCAAGAAGTGATAGACCCTAAAGGTAGACTTGTAAACCAATCATATGCCACTTTGTCCAAGGTGTACAGGAACATTTTACAAGCAACATCATCATACCAACTTGTTAAGTGATTGGCACAGAATTTGAATGCTTGAATGTGTTCTTCTGCAGTATTTGTCCCGTTAGACGAAAATCGAGGAAGACATCTCTCAAAACCAACGGGAAAATAATGTTGAACTCCCGGTATGTTCAATGGGCTACCTGGCATCCATGGTGAAAACATAGCCATTAGTGTATCTTAAAGAATACAACTTTAATATCAATTTTTTTTTTTTAAATTAAATCAAATCACATTATTCCTGTATGAACAATCAAAGCGTTAGACCAGTGCATAGCAATTCATGTCCTCCTTTTAACAGTACAAAGTTGTATTGTTAAAAGAGGGCTAAAGATAATAATCAATAGGGCATGAAATATTCAAAATTTAAATCCCTATAGCATTTAAATCAATCTGAAATAAACCGGTTCAGGCCCTCCTTCTAGCGCCAAAATGTTGAGTGGTATTTTCACCCAGTTGTGAAAGTACAACTCTCCTTTAGGATTTGGGTCCCAAATCCCCTCTTGCAAAGAAGTCAAACAAACAACTTCTCCAAGGTCTCCAGTTGTATTAGCATTTGCAACTGACTGTTTATTAGTAATCTCAAATGAAGATAATCAATTTAAATGCTTGGAACACCTTAGTGATTGCAAGTAACCGTAAACAAGGGGCAATGTTGGTTTATTTCATCATGAAGCTTTAGTGATTGTTCATTGTTTTTTTTTAGATTTTGTAATTTTTAAATGTTTATTTTAAATAAATTAAACCTTCTGGAAAAATAAAAAATGAGAAAGAAATGCAGAAAATTAAAAATAGAACACATTCAGTCTGATGCTATCCTGTTTCGACAAAACCGAAGATATGAGGTTTCCATGCATGCAACCTAACCTATTGGACCTGCAAAACATGCACAATCCCGATAAGCTAAGTGCTAGCTTCTAGGGATTTGAATGAGGTTTTCAGATTTAAGCATTCGCATGCAAGCAACCAAGAAAAACTTGTATCAACTACATTTACAAGCCTAAAATCTGAAAAGGGAAAATAGACATTTAATCTTGCATGCAGAAAATGACTCCTTCTTTCTTGCCCATAAGATGCAAATTTTTGAAATGTTATCTGCATTAAATATTTGTCATTTTACAATAACAGATATCTGGTTTTCCAAAACCAAAAAAAGTGGAAGAAAAGCACTCCAAAGCAGGCCCAGAATGGCTCATCACCCTCAGCTCTGCAACCCTGCTCCCAGCGGTTTCCGACCCCTATGCCTGTCTTCGCTTGTGCCTTTAAACTTTCTGCTACGGCTCTCTGCTTCACCTTGTGATGCTTCGTTTCATCTTCCAGATCGATTCGTTTCGTTTCCCGCTCTTCATTATTTTGACTTTTGTTCGAGCGTCGAAACGTTTGATTTTCTTGCTAATTGTAACCGTTCTATAACCCTTACACCTTTATGCCACGTGTTCAGCGCTTCCCTGCATGTTCCATAATGGCCCCCTGTAAATCATGACCAAAAATAGCATGTCACGATATCGCGACGTTTTTATGTATGCAACCTTGCTCCTCTACCTACTCTGTGAAAATAAGACATGTCGCGATA
This sequence comes from Wollemia nobilis, assembly GCA_028583015.1. Lineage (NCBI taxonomy): Eukaryota > Viridiplantae > Streptophyta > Pinopsida > Araucariales > Araucariaceae > Wollemia > Wollemia nobilis. The sequence goes on from JAQPPZ010002487.1 coordinate 10,285,535, forward strand.
TCGTGACATTTTTTTGTCAGCAGCCTTGTTCGTCATCACGCATCGCAAAAATGAGACATGTCGTGATATCGTGACATTTTTTTGTCAGCAGCTTTGTTTCTCATCATGCATCGCAAAAATGATACATGTCGCGATATCGTGACATTTTTCTACTTCGGGCTATGTGGATGCAACCTGTCGCGAAATCATGATGTTTTTCTCTTTTGCTGTGTTTCGCTGCTTTCTGTCATGAAATCATGACGCTTTTCTCTTTTGGGCCGTGCAGATGCAATCTATCATGAAATCGTGACACTTTTCTATTTTGGCATGTGAAGATGCAATTTGTCACGAAATCGTGACGCTTTTCTCTTTCGGCTTTGCTCCCCACTACATGTCACGAAATCGTGACGCTTTTCTCTTTATGATCATTCTATTCTCCAGCCCAAATGCAACATGTCATGAAATCATGACAACTTTTCATTTCTAGCCACGAAGATGCAACATGTCACGAAATCATGACACTTTTCTATTTCTAGCTGTGACAGATGCAACATGTCGCGAAATCGCGACAACTTTTCATTTCTAGCCGTGATGGAGCAACATGTCGCGATATCGCGACAACTTTTCATTTATAGCTGCGATGAAGCAACATGTCATGAAATCGCGACAACTTTTCATTTCTAGCCGCGACGGAGCAACATGTCGCGATATCGCGACAACTTTTCATTTCTAGCCGCGACGGAGCAACATGTCGCGATATCGTGACAACTTTTCATTTCTAGCCGCGATGGAGCAACATGTCGCGATATCATGACAACTTTTCATTTCTAGTCGTGACGGAGCAACATGTCGCGATATCGTGACAACTTTTCATTTCTAGCCGCGACGGAGCAACATGTCGCGATATCGCGACAACTTTTCATTTCTAGCCGCGACGGAGCAACATGTCGCGATATCGCGACAACTTTTCATTTCTAGCCGCGACGGAGCAACATGTCGCGATATCGCGACAACTTTTCATTTCTAGCCGCGATGGAGCAACATGTCGCGATATCGCGACACTTCTCTTTTGTGAAATTTTGCTTTTTTCCTTGATTTTTTTAGCATCTGGGTCACTGCGGTCTTCTTTGAAAACATGCAAAAAAAGGTGGGTCCCCAATTTTGGGGTGTGTTGTGGATCAGCCACAACACTACTATTTGACGTCCTTCCACATAACCCCCTTTCTCTAGGGAAATAATCTTATGCAAAAGAGGCTTCAACCTTTCTACCATGATTTTAGTAATTATTTTGAGAAGAACATTACATAAAGCAATAGGTCTAAAAGCTGAGATATGATCAACCTCTTGAGCTTTTGGAACAAGAGTAATATAAGTTTTATTGATAACCTTCAAAATTTCTTTGGATTTCTTGGCTTCTTCCACCACCTCTATTAAATGAACATGAAGGATATCCTAGAACTCTTGGTAGAACTCAATAGGAAAACCATCAAGACCTGGGGTTTTTCCTTTTTGCATTTTAAAAACTACTTGTTGAAGCTCACTGATAGTAACAAAAATAGTCAAAATAGAGTTCTCCTCAGAAGTGATAAGAGAAGGGATAGCTTGAAGAACATTATATTGTGAATATGAGTCAAGGGGAGTAGCAGCAAAAATATTGGAAAAGTAATCAACAACAATAGAGTTCATGCCATCCCAAGTATAAACAACATCTCCGGAATCTGATTTTAAGGAAGAAATAAAGTTGTGAGATCTTCGAGCTAGAAGAGATTTGTGGAAAAAATTTGTGTTTCGATCTCATTCTTTGAGCCATTGAATTCTAGATTTTTGCTTCCATAAGATTTCTTCTCTTTTTTCCCATTCCTCTAACTGAGTTGTGAGTTTAATTTCATCTGCACTTCTCTTCTCTATGAGGCCATCTAAATGGATTTTATTATTCAAATTTTCAAGATGAGCAATAACTTCATGTTTTTTTTTATGAACATCCCCAAAATCTTTCCAGTTCCAAGTCTTGATTTTGGATTTAATGTATTGCAGTCTTTTGACAAAACAGAACATCTTAGTCCCATGCCTAGGTTTACCTTCCTTCCACCATTGTTGCACATGAGGTCTAAAGGAAATATCTCTAAGACACATTAATTGAAAATGAAAAGGAGAGAAACTCACATTGGTTTTCCACATTTCCACCATGATTGGCCAATGATCCAAACCAGCATTATTAAGAGTCTTCACTTTAGGAATGTGACCATGGATTAAGAAATTTTTAGAAAGCAAAAACCTATCCAATCTCTCCATTATACAAGCTAAGACTTGCCTTCTGTTAGACCAATTCATAAGGCCATTACCTAGTTGGATATCCACAAGATGGAGGTTTGCAATATATTCGCTCATGAGGTCAGTGCTTTTGTCCAAATTTTTCTTTCCCCCCCTTTTCTCATCTAGAGAGAGGATGGTATTGAAATCTCCTCCGATCAAGATCCAAGATTTAGGAAAATGAGAGATAATATAAGTAATATCCTTCCACTGTCTTCTTTTTTCCTCCAAAGAAGTTGGAGCATCAATAGTAATGCAGAGCATAATCTGGTTGGAATGTCTACTTTGAATAGCTATAGCCAACCAACCCCAAATGCCAACCATATGGTGAATAACTACCTCTTTTGGATCCCAAAGACAAGCAATGCCACCCGAAGTCCCTTGGGAACTGAGGGAAACCACTTTTCTAGCTGGCCAAATTTTACTGGCAATTAAATCCATATCCTCCATAGACATCTTAGTTTCTTGAAGGAAAACAAGATGTGGATGATTTACCTGAATCGTTCTTCTAATTTTATTTTGTTTTGAAAGACTCCCTTTGAGTCCTCTAATATTCCAAGTGATGATCTTCATTAATACCAGGGCTAAAAAATTTGGGAAGGGCATTAATCTTACCTTCCTCTACAAGCTTTTCACCTTCTTTTACCATATGATATTGATTGGTCTTGCGACCTACTTTTTGATTAGAATCCATCTTCAATTTTTTTTCCCTGTTTCTTGACTTATTCCAATTGAATTTGATATGGCTTCTAACCTTGAATAATGCTCGTACACAACCAAAATTTTACTAGATGGTTCAATAGATTCTATATTGGGACCTGCATTATTTGAAGTTTTGACATTTGAAATATTGTTTTTCTTGTGTGAATTTTCTCCTTTTTTTTTCTGTTGAAAACCTTTGATTTGTTGGTTTGTCTTTGAGTTCTTCCCTTCATATTTAAATTGTGTTTCTAAGATTTCAGTTTCCATTATTTCCTATTCCTCACTTGGGACATCATTTGTGGAAAGGATTTTAAACATATTAGCAGATGACTTTGATTGATCCTTCATAATTGGTTGTTTCTGAGTGTTCTTCTTCTTAGGTATTTGGAAACCTGCTGAGTTTATATCTTCTTTCTTTTCATCAGAAATTTTATTTGGGCAAGCACTGGCCAAATGACCATATTCATGGAAAATTCTACAATGAAAAGGAATGTTCTCATAGTCCACTACTTGCTCTCAAGTGTCTTCCCCAAATTGTAATGTGATATTTTTAGGTAGGGGTTTGTCAAAATCCATTAAAACAAAAATCTAAGCATAAATAATATGTTTAAAATTTTGAGTACAATCAACAGTCATCATAAAAGTTCCTAAAGAGTTTCGAATTGAAGAAAGAATAGTAGGATTCCAAAATTCAATAGGGAGGCCAAAGATTCTAACCCACACGGGAGCAATAGAAGGAATCTCTTCTTCGGCTTTAAATTTAGTATGCCAGGGCTTCATGAAAAGCCTTGCCCTTCCAAAAAACTAAGGACCCCCTTGAAAAGTTTTCTCTCTATATTCATTATTAGAAAATAAAACAAGAAAATAACCATTTGGATAAATAGAGATTTGTAACTCACCTTTAGTTTTCTAGCTTTTTGCAGCCCAGAATTTGAAAGCAGATAGACTCGAAAGAAAACCCACGAACCGACAAATTAGTCTCTTATTTCCAAATCTTCAATGCTAGTCTGAATGTTATCCATATCAAGCTTAAAAATAGGAGTTCCATCAGCTACTTTAATACATCCTGACTTTTATTTCTTGGGATAAATCTTAGGCATTCTTAGAGGTTTATGGGAAACCCTAATATTGATATTAGCATTGGGCTGAGGCTGTCCACCACGAAGGGCATCCCTAAAATTTATTTTTGGGACCGAGTCTTCAAAATTATTACCCTTGACAGGGGTTTTCATAGTAGAATTATTTTGTGGGTGCACCTTAGCACCAGATTCACTTGAGATATGAGCCATTTTTTGATCAACTGCTTGAAACTTGTTTCGTGATCTCTTTAATCTTTGCCCTAGATGTCGTGGAAAGGTATGGTTTTCACTTTTCTTTTGTGTAGCAAATTGGAAGTCGTTGTCACTCAAGTTCACAGTATGATCTATTGAAAGACAAATTTCTAACCCATATTGTATCCCCTGCAACATTTCCTGCTAAAATATTGAGAATAAACCAAAAAAATATTGGCTACTATGGCCCGAAGGCCCTAAAAACCAACCTCTGGAGCTGCTTGCACTCAACCCATATGAAACCCTCACATAGCCGCTTGCCAAATATGTCATTCACACATAGGAATGCGCTAGGATCTTTGTTGCTCCAAATGATATGAAAATTAGTGGAGACATTCTAGGGTTTTTCAGGCATCTACCCTCAAAATGTCAGCTCAATCCAAGTCCGAATGAGTGAGATATGACCAAAACGAGTTTTGCAGTTTGGGCAGTCCTACGAAAAACGTCTCCTCTTGTATGCATTTAATTTATGTTGTTATGACATAATTTATGCCATGTATGTGTTGCATAATTTTTCTATGATGAATGCTATGCCAATGAACATGTATGCTTTAATCACTTAAAACATAATGTATGAATGTAATATGAATTTAAACAATCTAATGGATGACACCACAAAATGTATAACAATCATGCATTGTAATTGCTATATCTTTATGAATGTTTGATAAATTGTACACCCGTTTGTGAGATGCAATGGTATATGGTTTCTATTTATCGATTTTTGTAAATTAAAAGAATATGGATAATATAATCAGTGGCCATCTAAATATCATTTTTGACATCCATCCGGTATCTAATTATATAGTACAAATAATTCTAATAAACAAACTCCTATAAAAGAAATTGATTTTTGATGATTGTGATTTGAATGATTGTTGCTATTTGGGAATTGTTGAGGTTTTCCATGAGACTCAAACACCCTAGTTGTCTAATCAAAAGTTGTATACTGACCATACAAGACTTCTAAAACATAAGGCTTTCGCTAGGATAGGCCCTAACTATTCATTACCCCTATGTGTGCAAGTGAGTATATTTGATAAGGCATAAGCATACCCCGATGTCAAGTGGGATTCTTTCAGCCCATTGCTAAGATTGGGGATCCGCATATGTCTACCCAATCCTAGGTTTAGATTTTAGTTGGACTAGACCACTAGGCGATACAGGACACCTGAAGCTAGCTCTTCCACATTCAAACATTGGTATGCACACAAGAAAAATGCTAATGCATCAGACATATCATCATGCATAAGGTACAGTAGTGCAGGCAATTCTAGGGATTCAAGCTCACCCCCTTCTTTTCTTCAATTTTTTGGGATACTTGCTCATATAAAGTGATAAAAATCACTATTTATTTTGTACTATAGTGATAAGAATCACTGTTTATTTTGTACTTTTTTTTTGAGCAAGGGATTTGATACTGATTTGAATCTGAACTTGATTTTGATCTTCATTTGATCTTGATTTGAACTTTGATTTGAATACTGGGGATTTTGACTTTGAGATATCAATTTGGGATATCGATCTAGGATATCGATAGGGGATATCAATATTTGATATTGATCTGGGGTATCACTCTGGGATATTGCTCCTTCATTTGTAAGCAAGGGATTTATATGGGTAGGGAGTAAACTTGTCCTTTTGCCAATTGCCCACATGTCCCATACCGTCCGCACAGGGGGATAAGCAAGAATAAACTTTTCACCTTAGGATACCTAGTCCCGCTTCATAGCATTCATCTTCCCCTAGTCCTTATTAGGATTGTTTAATTTGTTGATTAGTGATAGGATTCTGATATGCTAAGGGCTATACTAACTAGACCTCAACCACAAAAGCAAAGCAGGCTTTCTTACCAACTCCTGAGAAGACCACTAGGTATGGTTGAATGACCAGAAAACCCTAGTATATTCTTCATAGCAACAAGATGGGTTGTGTTGAAAAACATAATTACTCACAAGGGTGAATGATAGATGGTAATGTAATGCATAGATGCATGATTGAAACACAAACGTGGCATCATTTGTAAGATTGTAAACACAATTTATCCTAATGCAAGGGCGACGGATGGATATGCCTAATGCAATGCAATGAAATGAAATGCAAAATGAAATGCAACATATAATTGAAAATGCAATGATGCACAATGTTTTTTTATTTTCAATATTTCTATATATATATTTTTTTATATTTTATTACTTTTTTAATTTTTATGGATTTTGAGAATTTTGATTTGACCAAAGGGCTTACAGATGCCTTTGGAGCCTTTTCTAGTTCTAGGCATAGAACACTTTAAGATGAAGGATATTGAGAGGCTCAGGCTCCTCAATTCCTCCCAATGATGTCAAGCGATATGTCCCAGGTCCAATCTTCTCTGAGATCATATAAGGACCTAACCAATTAGCCACAAATTTGTCTCACATTTTTGGTGGTAAATTTGAATTCTGTTGGTTCTCTTTCAGCACAAGATCACCAACCTCAAAGTCTCTCAGATGGACTTTGTTATTGTAAGCTCATTTTAAACATTCTTGATAAACATGGAGGTGCTCAAGGGCATTCACGTGATATTCATCAAGTAGCATCAATTGATCTAGGTGAGCTTGTCACATGGTGTCATCATCGATGAACTCTTTCAATGTGACATGCAACGTTGGAATCTCCAACTCTAAGGGCATAATGGCCTCAATGCCATATACTAGTGAAAATGGAGTTGCCCCAATGGGTGTCTGAATACTAGTCCTGTAAGCCCATAATGCAAGGGGTAGCTGGATGTGCCAATCTTTGTGGTGTTCTTGTACCATATTTTTCAAGATGGAAACCACTATATTATTTGAAGCTTCAGCTTGTCCATTTGCTTGTAGATAATATGGAGTCACAAAACTATGTTTGATTCTATACTTAGACGTCAAAGCTCTCATAGTTTTGTTCTTAAATGACGTTCCATTATCTAAAATTATCTTGGATGGTATCCCAAAATGACTAATGATATTGGTGAGTATAAACTCAACAATACGTGCTCCAGTTGTCATTGTTAAGGGAATGGCTTCCACCCATTTAGTAAAATACTCAGTAGCCATAATAATGAAAGTATGTCAGCCCGATGACGGAGGAGAGATCTTACCAATGAGATCAAATCCCCACTAAGCAAATGGCCAAGCCGCTTGAATGGGCTGTAAGGCCTGTGATGGTAGGTGCGTAAGATTAGCATGATGCTGGCATTTAATGCATTTCATGACATACACATTGCAATCCTTCTCCATAGTGGGCCAATAATAACCCATATGAAGGATGCGCTTGATGATAGCCATGCCGCTGAAATGGCCACCACACGTACCATCGTGAGCTTGTAAAATTACCCAAGATGACTCTTGGGGCTCAAGACAATGAAGGAGAACTCCATCGTAGCTTCTACGATAGGGATGTACTCTAACCAAGACATACTTTTTCTCTCTTTTTAATTTTAATTTGCATCTCACGGTAAGCCAAAACCCCGGGGGTACACCAAGTCTAAGGAAGTCATGTATCTATGATGTCCAGTTATGATAAGCTTCGGCTTTGACTGACAAGACAACATGTTCCCCCTATGGTTCTACATTTGCAAATGCAGACTAGGAAACAACCTTGTGGTGAATGGTAGTGCCACTCCCCATTGGATCCTACGAGATCATAGACCCCTAGGATGCTCTCTTGAGAAAGTCTCTAGCTCTGTAGAACCATTCATGGTTTGGTTCTACATGAATCATGTTGATTGACTCTTTGTTATCCAATGCTTCACGCTACACAATAGAATGTGACAATATTTTTACATGGATGGTAGTAAAATCAGCAGATGGATTCTGAGGGATTAGAGATCCCAAAGATGCCATTATGTCTACAAATCTATTGGATGAATGAGGGATTGCCTCGATGTCATACCATTCCAGTTGAGCTAGATAAATGTCAACAAGATCCTTGTAAGCTTTCAATATCGGACATCGACATTGAAATAATCCCTTAACTTGGTTAACAATGAGAAGGGAATCACCAAAGATATTTAACCTTTTTATCTTCATGGCGATAGCTATTTGGAGACCCAAAATTAGGGCTTCATATTCAGCATTATTGTTAGTGCAAGGAAAGTCCAACTTGAATGACAAGGGCATTGGAGCACCTTATGGCGTGAACAACACTATTCCTGCACCACCCCCTTGCTCACACTTTGAACCATCGAAGAACAAGGTCATATCGGCTTTGTTATCTGGTTCCTTGGGTTTGGGTGCTTCTGATAAGGCAAAGAATGCATCATCAAGAAGCTCTATGGTGAGGGGCCTACTATTTTCGAGAGGCACCTCAGCCAGTTGATCAGCTATGACTTGTCCCTTAATGGACTTTTGGCTTATGAATTCCAAATCGAATTCTATCAATAGCATGATCCACTTTGTAGTATGTATTATGATATGTCTTGCTCATCATATACTACAAAGGATTTTGTTTTGATATAACATACATCGTATGACTCAACATATAGTGTCACAATTTCTTTGTAGCAAACACTATTGCTAAACACAACTTTTCAACGTATGCATATCCTAGCTCATAACTCACCAAGGTTCGGCTAATATAATATATGGCTTGTTCTTTATCTTGCACATTCTTTTGGGCTAACATGGTTCCCAATGCAAAGTCAGTTGTCGATATATATAGCAAAAATGGCACATCTGGCCTTGGTGGAGCTAGCACTAGTGGTGTCACCAAGTATTGCTTAATCTCAGCAAAGGCTACTTGATAGTCCTCATCCCAATTGAATGGGACCCCCTTGTGTAGCAATCGATTCATGGGTCGACATTTATTCGATAATTGTGTGATAAATCACTTTATGGATGCTACTTTGCCCTGAAGGCTTCTTAATTCCTTGATATTCATGGGGGGATGCATTTCTAAAATAGCCTTGACCTTTGTTGGGTCAACTTCGATGCCTCATTTTGAAATGATGAATCCTAAGAGCTTTCCTAAAGTTACACCAAATACACACTTCTTAGGATTCAACCTGACATTATGCTCTATCAGGTGATCGAAGACCTTCCTCAGGACCTCAGCATGCTCTGAATGCAATAATGACTTTGCCAATAAGTCATCGATATAATCTTCTAAGATCTTATGCATGTAGTCATGAAAGATATATGTCATAGCCCATTGATATGTGGCACCAACATTCTTAAGGCTGAATGGCATAACTTTGTAGAAAAATGTCCCCCATGGCATTATGAACATGGTTTTATGCTGGTCTTCGGGCTTAATCCAAATTTGATTGTAACCAAAAAAATCATCCATTAAGGAGAGCATCTCATGACCTATAGTGGCATCTACAAGAGCATCGATATTCAGCAATGGAAATGAATCCTTTGGTGTTGCCTTATTTAGGTCTCTAAAATCCATACAGATATGGATCCTTCCATCAGGTTTTCCTATAGGCACCATATTGGATACCCATTCTAGATAGTCGATGGAAATGACAAACTCTACATCCAACAACTTTTGCAATTCATCCTTAACCATTAAGGCTACTGTTGGATGCATCTTCCTGAGTTTTTGCTTGACTGGCTTCTTTGATAGATCTAGCGAAAGGTTATGAGTAACCAATTTTGGATCTAGACCCGGCATATCCTTATAAGTCCAAGAAAAGAGAGCAGGTCTCTCTCTCAGTAGAGGGATGAGGTTGGCATGCTCATCAGAGTTCAAACTTTCTCCAAATTTAACCTTCCTTGGATTGGTGGGATCATTACTGATATCCACTTTGAAGGTTTCCTCTACTGACATATGGGATCCCTCCTCAAGCCGGTGAGGCGTAGGGATCAAGTGGATGTCATCTATTAGGTTTATAGGTTCCTCATTGGAAGCATCCTTAGCATGATAGACATCATGTGCACAGCCTAGCACAAAATGGAAAGGTTGCAACATTTCTTCATTAGGGAAGAAATATTCAGGCTCTAGAGGTGAATCAACGTGATCCCAATCAATAGCATCTATATTAAGACACAATGGTTTGGAAGGATCAGCTGGATTATAGAGTGGAGTGGTCAAATCAATGGAGATCATATTGATGGAATGGATCATGTCTCCAGGACCACATGCACGTGACTCAACATTAGCAAAACTTCCATCCCTGAGATGTGGTTCTAGGGGTATGGGGATCTCTAGATCTAGTCTATGAATAGACTATCGGATGGGATCATTGGGCTCAAGGAGCTCCACATACGTTGGTAGATCGAGAAACACCATGTGATAAATCACATTAAGATTCGATGGTCTTCCCCTAAGGTGAGGATGGAGATTGATCTCTCTGTACATCTCCTCAGTAGTATATGGCATATTACGATGGCATAAGTAAGGAGGTCCTAAATAGGCTCTCTCTATCTCATCCTCATCATCACTATCATAATAAAGACCCTCACCTCTACCTAATGGAATCGGGTGATGTTCTACATGAGGCCCCATGTAGGCTATCTCTTGATAGCCATCATCATTGTTGAAGGGCTCTTCACTCGTGTTCATTGATTCCAAAGGTAAAATATGATGCAAGAGTGTAGGGCCCAAGTAGGCCAACTCGGTTTCATCCTCGGATTACTCATTGTTTGAGGATAACTCAACATCATCTATTCCAGAATCGTAGTTTGGTCCATCACTTTCGATGATGGATACTACATGAACATCCTCAGAAGCAACTTATGATTTGGTGTCTATAGCTGTGTCTAGATTCTAGATGTGCATACCAATATCGTCGATAGCTCCATGGCTTTGATTGTCCAAGTTGGCTCTTGGAATGGGTTCTGGACCGGTCTCCACCAAGATGTTCGCATGATATCTCTCGAGTGGCTCCATAGTGACATAAGTCACTAGATGATTATCCCTCTAAAATGTGGAAGGATTAGGGTGATAAGGATTGTAGTCAACTTCACCCCCCAGACTGAGGTACAGGTGGTCTAAATATGCCATGAGAAGTTCATCCTATCCTCGAATATAGTATCCCAACCCGAACCTGTCAATTGGCAACTGATACTATGGTTCATATGGCCTTCTATGCCCCTGCTCGAATAGTTCGAGATCGTAACCATGCCAATGGTAACGTTCGAAGTATCACATGGCATATTCTAGGTTGGATAGATAATGAACATTCATGGTGAATGGTTCATTATCATCCTCATCTATGGGCGTGGGAGATGCAACCTAGTCTAGCCCTCCATAGATGAAGTTGGTTTGGTTAGGTGGCACCCCTAATGGTTCCACCATCCCTATGGGAAGGTGATGGGCTCATGGTCGGCCCATGTCCTATGCAGTCTTGATAATAGGTGTGAATGTCATATTCTGCATAATATATTCCCCTAATCTAGGATTAACCAAATGGATGGTCACCTACGGTGCAGATGACCCTACTGAAGATGCAGGTGAAGTAGGCTGAGGTACCTCTTCGACTTCTCCTTGAATTTCCTCTACTTCCATGGGAGTAGGGGCTTCAATGATAATTGGCTTGGGCATTTGCTTTATCTTCTTTTCACCCACATTTTCTTTCAACTTCCTATCATCCCGATGTATCATAGATGCAGATGTCTTGGTAGAAGTAGCTGTTGTGTGCTCCGATCATTGAGATACGGATATTGCAGGTCTAGCACACACTTCTTTGATTTTACCTCCTAGATATTTGATTGGTGATATTAGATACACATCCAGGTGCATTGAGGGGAGCATAAATTCCCTTAGAAAATCTGCTAGATTCACGTATTTAAAGGGTTCTTCATCCGAAGGCACCACGTGAACCTATCCCTCATGAATGTATTTGATACACTGGTGTAGAATAGAAGGGATGCAATGCATTTCTCTGATCCAAGGCCTCCCTAGAAGTATGTTATACTGCATAGCACCTTCGATTACATGACACATCACCGGGATGGTCTTCAGTCCTACCTGAATAGGTAAAACTATAGTACCGACCATTGAGCATAATGCATCATTGAACGCTCTCAACGTGAAGGTAGAAGGGATGATATGCATCTTGGGTAACTTCAAGTGAGTTAATGCCTTGGTAGTTATGATATTGATCGATGACCCCATGTCAATAAAAACCCGCTTGAATGGTTTATGATTCACACATGCAATAATATGCAATGGTGGGTCTGCTATAATAGTGGAAACCATCTTGACTTCGTGGTCATGAAATTGAATGACCGGTTCCTGACACTATTGCACGTGCCCCACGAAGTGTGTAAATACTTTGAGATCCTGAGGCTGCACTTCTATGGACCTTAAAATATCCATAAGCATCTCCCTATGCTTGGGAGACTACTGGATCAGCTCATAAATTGACAACTTTGCTAGAGTTATCTATAGGTTTTGGACCAACCTACTTATGATGGTCACCACCGGTCTAGTTGGTGGGCTAGGCACATACTGGGCTGGCCTTGGAGGAGGTGTAGCTTGGACTCTAATAGGCATTGGAGGTTGATTTGGTCATTCATACCTCACGTTTCTTGTGACAATGTTGACCATACCGATGAACCCCTGGGTTGGTGGTTCGATGCGTACTTGGTTGACTTGGCCAACATTATTCTTTGGCACCTCATGATTTGGTAGAGGATTTTTGTAAATCCCCATATTTTTATTATCAGGCACTTGTGGGTTGTCGACAAGAAGCATACCTCTTTCGATCATATTTTGCACAAGATGTTTGAAAGACCAACATACTTCAATGTCATGGCCTTTCGATCGATGAAAGATGCAATAATGATCATCCTTATAGCCCTTAGGCTTAGGTTGGTTAGGATCCAACATCTTGACTTTGGGTAAGTTTATGGCCTTAGCCTCGCATAACTGATGAAAAATTGAAGCCAAAGACTCTGATAACTGAGTGAAAATGTGAGGTGGGTGTTGTTCCTTATCTTTACCCCTCTGATTTTTGTTGCGCTGATCATACTATGTAGGTGGAGGTTGGGCTTGATAGTTTTGCTTTTGCTGCCCTTTTTCTCCTTTTTGAAGGTTCAACACCACCTAATTAACATGGGTTAGCTTGGCCTGCTATCTCTCAGTGCTTCTCTTGTTCCAATCCTTCTTATTCCTAAGCTTCAAGTTACCCTCCTGTAACTTGATGTCCTCAATCACCTTGGCCTACGCCAAAGCCTCTTCAAATGTCTGGTATTGCTGCAACTATAGCAACAATGAAATGTGCTTGGCACAACTCTTTGTGAACATTCACATTAATTCAGAGGATGGGATGGAGAATGGTAGCTTCACCATCATCTTCCTCCATCATTTTCCATAATCCATCACTGGCTCATCATCATGTTGCGTTAAAGTGGCCAGGTCGGATAAGTTTACCTTCTTCTTGACATCGAAGGAGAAGCGTTCAAGAAATGCATCAGCTAGTTGTTTGAAACTAGTGATGTTGTGCCTCTTTAATTGGTTGAACCACTCTTGAGCTGGGCTTGAGAGGGTCATGATGAAGGTGCATAGGATCAAAGCATCATTGCTCTCAATCTGAAAGCACATATCTAGAAAACTAGTCACGTGCTCCTATGCGTCTTCCTCTCCTTGGAACTTTTCCAGCCTAGGCATCTTGAAATGCTCTGGATAGGTTGGAATAGGCACTGACGTGCATAGAGGTTCATTATGAATTTTGTTCAAGGTAGGCTTCTGATAAGTCATTCCTTGCTTCTCTATGGCTTGAACCTTCTCTGCTAAGGTCTTATAGGCCTACGAGGAAAGAAACTCCTCTTCTCGAGATTGCCTTGGAGGCACCTTCGGAGGTAGATTCTTCCTCGATCGAGGTGGTGGACTAGGCTCGCCCTCATCCTCGAATTGGGAGATTTCTAGATATTCTTGTTCTAATTCCTCTCCCACTTCTTCCTCATACTACCTATGCTCATGTTGTTCGGATGTTGGACGTCGATCTCTGTGTTGAGCTGCATGGTGAGTATGTGTGTCTATGTACTCAAGGTGTAACTCGGGATGTGAAGCCACTCGTCTATCGACACGCTCCCTGATCTCACTACGAGGAGGTAAACCGGTGCTAGCCAATCGATCCTCTCTCTCTACATGCTCCTTCTGATCGAGGATGCATTGTTCATGCATGCATTATTCATATAATTTTTGTCTTATGAACCTCTACCTCTGAGAGTTCTCATTTTTGAGGTGCTCCTTCTCTGCATGAACATCCTCCAATTGGTCTTGGAGAATCTACCATCTCTACTCTGACATCAGTCTATGAGCTCTATCAACATGATCGGCCATCTGAGGCCTCTGGGGAGTGCGCTCTATTCGAGCGACTTTATGGGTATGTCCTCCAATGGACTGATTTACCACACTCTTGCCTCTATCTATAAAGATGGCATTCATGTCAGGTTGTCTCCTATACTCTATCCCCACATGGGATGTAGGAGCACGTATGTCATGAGAACGCTTGGAGCACTCTCCAGGTTCTTGGGCAGTCCTAATGGTGCTTCCGCTACACTCACTCATAGGTCGAGAGGGTGTAGGCATAGGCTTATATCCTAGATGCCCTAGGACTCTGTCTAGACCATCTAACTGTTTGCTACGCCATGGCTCATGAGGTGGCATACCATTAGCTCCCACTTTGGATATATCTATGGTGAACTTAGTAGGTTCACCCCTATGGGGAGTCTGCATGGGCCTACGCTCGAAAGTGATCCCATATACCTACCCCTGAATGGGTGGATCTCGAGCCTATCTATACTCGGATGGTGGAGGTCATGAGCCTCCCTTAGATACAGGTCGAAGGGGTACCAATCTGGATCCCTCAATGACATATTCTTTGGTAGAACCCATGGATCCATGCAGAATGTGATCATGATAAATGCTACCATATGTGAAACCCCCATGCTGGGAAGTCCCATGCTCTGATCTATGTCTAGAGGGATGTCTAGTACTTCCTCTAATTAGGGTATTCTCAATGGAATCCCCTCATGTAGAATTATCCCCTCTAATACTCATTGAACGATATCCAGGAGGATTCTATAATTGAGGGCGTTCTACATCATGATGTGCATTAGGTGGAGCTTGGGCTTCGATCTCGGGTCTATGCCCGGGTTGACCACTCCGTGTTTGCACCATTATGTATCCTATGTCTAGATTTAACTTTTATTAACATGCAAAGAATACAATGATGATTATCTCTTTTTAAAGTTTTAAAATGAGCCCTAAACTATTTGATGTGTTTTTCAAATTTGTTGTATCAGTAAAGTAACTCTTGTCATGTTTTGCAATATGTTGATGATTTTCTCAATTTTTTAATGGCTTTCACCTGTATGCTCATAGCTCGACAACCTAGCTATGAACTCCAAGTCATGTAATCCCCCCAAAGTGTGGTAATGAAAGTCCACACCCGGGCAGGGAGCACAGGTCCTCCTAGATCCTCACCCGTTTTCACCCAGTCAATATCATACCCTCCGAAGAGGAGTATATGCAAATTTTTTGGGCTACAAAAGGTTCTTGGATTCGGTATTGGTCTAGAACATAAGGTACGTGGGAGTTGGGCCAATGGATGGAAATCACCTCCACCATCATTGAAACCCTACTAGTGGTTGGATGTGACTCCCAACTCACTAGCATTTACTGTGAAACATGGTGTGTGTGGTTCCTTTTAATTTGCATGAAAATAAAGATGCATAATACAACATTCAAATGATTCTACATGCTATGAAAAAGGAATGTTTGATTTCAGAAGTATGCATGGTTAATCTACATGATATTCTGACAATGCATACTAACGATGGTATGGCCACTAATCGGGCCTCATGCAAGAAAAACTAACATACAAGAGGGGCCTAGACCATTGGATACTAGGGTGGACTGCACTCAGAGGTCCATTGTTCCTAGAAACGACTAGTAGATCCTAATCAAAAGACCTAAGGACTCAATGCATTTAACATATTTCCATTGCCTTCCCTAATTATGCTAATATTTTGCACTCTCTAGAAAAACATAGATAGAGAACAAAAAAAATAGAATGATAGTGGGACCTACCTTAGATCCTCATTTGATCAAGATTTTTCTCCCTGTTATCTGATTTGTCAGATTCTGACCATGGCTCTATGGCACGGTGACCATTGTTGCCCGTGGATGTCAACCACGATGACAAATTTTGACCATGGCTATCAACCATGGTGAGCACCTATCATAAAAAAAGATAGAAGTCAAAAATTTGAGGCATGAAATGTGGAGTTCCATCATGATCACCTTATGTATGATCCAAAAAAGGCTCACACCTATCGGTTCCTATTGCAAGAATTGAAAGATACACAAAATGCATACAAGAACAAGAAATTGACAATAAGAAATACACTTTATTCCATTATATTTGAAGCCAAAGTCAAATTACAAGTACATCCCTCTTAGGGATAATCACTTTGATACAATTGTTACAATAGGATGTAATGTTTCCCTCTCAAGGGTAGGTGTGATTTCCAAATGCCTTTCAGGATGACACAAACTGCTCTAGGGTGTCGATGACCCTCTTCTCCATGATTAGAGGTATTTTTTGCCTTGCATCCCAAAACCCTATTAGTCCTGCATGCAATAAACAACAAGAAATATTAAAAGCAAAGGAGGCCTCTCTTGATGAGGCTTTTAAAGGGTACTTGCACAAAAGATAACATGATAATCAAGAAATCAAGAAAGTGATTCAATGCATGTAAATTGATCTAAATCATGATGATCTACCATTAGAAACATGAAAGAAACTAAGATGAATCTATCTAAGCTCCTAATTACTCAATTGAAGACATGAAAGCATGAAAAATATTCATTATACCTACACTACAATAATGAAGGAAAATTGCAATTAACTCCTAATTTGTCAGTCAAAAGTCTCTAGAATACTGAATTAAACCTACAACATGATTAATCTAACCTAGTTAAATAGATTGCAAAATAGAGAACAAGGAAATCAAGGATTACCCTCTGACCATGGGTCCTTCAAGCGATGGGCACTATTCACCATGGCTAATAGCCATGGCTGAGCCTAAAGTAAGTTTACCCTCCAAATCAGGGCCAATTTCTCTGATTCTCCTTGCCAAATTGATGGTCAAGGGTCACCTCTATGTCCTCTGATATATTTGGTGGTTGAATTGCTCAATGAGTGCATGGATTGCATGGATTAGCATTTCTTGGCTCTCCTATCCTCCTAGGACCTCCATGGCAATGTGATCTCCAATTGGGTAGCAAAAGTATTCCTATCAATGCATGTGAATGAGTATGCAATTCGATAGGGCTTCACTGCTCAATTGATTATGCTTCTCTCCATTTTTTCCCCAATTCGGAGGGGGATTATATAGCAATTGCCAAGGGCTAGGGGTGGCTTCATGAGGAAGCCTAGATCAATATTGGGTGGTTGAGCTTGTTGGATGGAAGGATCCAGAACCTTCCTCACTCAAACCGCTCCAATCCACAACCAATTGGTCATTGCAACTAATTTTGGGTTGGATGAAGGCCAACTGACTTTGAGTCCTGACCGTGGCTGACAGGCACGGTCAGCACTGCTAACCATGGGTGTCAGTAGCGGCTAGCACTGACTAGGCAAAGGTGCCCAAATGAGTGGTAAAAACCACTGCTATACCTTGGTATCTATCCAAGGTCTTCCATATGGTCTTCTAGCATGTCCCATATGAGTAGTCACCTCGGCATGACACATTTTAGGTGTCTATAGCTACATTTGCTAGTACTTGTTTAATTTCATGGTCATAAAAGGTGACCATATTTTCTTTGCACTTTTGAACATGCCCCACAAAGTTAGTGAATGCATTAGGATATTAGGGATGAAGCTCGATAGATTTTAAAATCTCCATAAGCACTTCCTTATGTCTAGGAGACTACTAAATAATCTCATAAATTGAGATCTTGGCTAATACCATCTATAGGCTTTGAGTAAGCCTATTTATAATGGTAATCATCGGGTTGAGATAATGGACATGGAAATAAGTTTTGAGCTAGCCCTTCCTAGGGTGCAAAATGTATTCTAATGGGAGCTATAGGCAACTCGACTTGATTGTACCTTCTATTTCATGTTACTATATTTATCATACCTACAAACCCATGCATGGGTGGATCCGTATGTATCTCATTGACCTACCTAGTTTGGTTACCCTTGACCTCGTGAGTGGGCAAGGAATATTTAAAATTCCCATCTACTGATATTTGGGTCTAGAGGGTTGTCCATCTACAATTGGTTCTTATCCAACATATTTTGTACTAGATTTTTGAAACCATAGCACATTTATATGTCATGTCTATTTTTATGATGGTAAGATCAATATAAATCCTCTCTATACCATTTAGGCTTCATGTGGTCAGGATCTATCAAGCAAATTTTAGGTAAGGTAATCACCTTATCCTTGCATAATCTATTGAAGGGAGACCAAAGAATCAGGCAATGGTGTATATGTGCGAGGAGGGTGATGTTGCTTATCCTATCCTTAATTTATTTGGTGCTAGTTATTGTACTACACTTAAGGGTGTTGAGCTTGATAATTAGGTTGATATTGCACTTTCTCCACTTTAGAAACATTTAAAACAATCTGATTAACTAAACTTGGTTTTGTTTGATGATGATTATTACAAGGATTTTTGTTCCGCTCCTTACAGTGCTTTATGTATCCCTCTTGGACCTTAATGTACTCAATAAATTTAGCTTATGTCAAAGCCTCTTTGAATTTTTGATACTACTACAACTATAAAAGAATCGATATGTGCTTTAAGTAGCTTTTTGTAAACATCCATGTTAGTTTTGAAATAGGTATGGTGAAAGGTAGTTTTGACATTAAATTTTACCATTTGTTTCCATAGTCCATAACTGGCTCATCATCGAATTGATGTAAGTTCAATAAGTCAGTTAGGTTTACCTTATTTTTGACTCCAAAGGAGAAACATTCTAGGAAGGAATTTTCTAGCTATTCAAAGCTAAATATGTTATGTCAGGGTAATTGGTTATACCACTCTAAAGATGCACCAGAGAGTGTTATCACAAATGTTATTAATAATAAATCATCATTGTCTTGTAACTAAAACACAAGTTCACACCCGGTGTTGTAGGTGAGTTGGAGAGGAGAGGACAATCCTCCAAGGGAGGTCCTAGGTTTGAATCTCCACCCTACCAAAAAGCTGAATTGGGTACCAAAAATCCAATTGATAATGTTGGTGTGGGCAGGGTCGGGTGCGACCCCCAGGTGACTTTGATAGTGTAGAACCCTTTTTTCGTGGTATCTTAGACCAAGGCGGCCCCGCAAGGGGTTTTTTGCTTAAAAAACACAAGTTCATAAAAATTGTGACATGCTCTTGGGCATCATCGTCCCCTCTAAATTTTTCTAGCTTAGGAATTTTAAAATGCTTTGGGTAAGTAGGACAAGGAACTAATGGGTTAAGAGGTTTATTGTATAATTTGCTCAATGTGGGTTTTGGTAACCCATTTCTTGCTTCTCTAGCGATTTAATTCACTCTATGAGGACTTTATATTCCTGATATGAGATAATATCATTCTCCTAAAGAGGTCTCTAGAGAGGAGGAAGTGGAAGGTTCCTGTTTGAATGAGATGGAAGATTGTAATTATCTGCCACATCATCACAAAATGACTCAGGATATGCTTGATCCTAATCCTCTAATTTTATCTCTTTGTATACCTCATATTCCAGTAGATTTGGTACTTGGTGCTATCTTGGTCGAGACTAATGAATAGAGGTGTTATGAGGGTGGTTGTTGGTTGGCATAGAGGGAAAATCTTACTATTGTGCAGTGTGCCTTGTCTTAAGTTGTTATCGATAAGTGCTAGGCATAGGAATTTCATGTTCTACCCTACGTGATTGCTCCTTGTGCAATATTTGTTCTAGGATTCTCTCCTCATGCAGAATATGCTCATACAACCGTTGGTGGTGTAACCTTTATTTTTTTACATGTTCATGATCTAGGTGCTCTCGCTCTTTATGCAAATCATCCAATTATGGTTGGATTAATTTCTCTCTGACAGGTTTTGGGCCTAGGTAGCCGATATATTTGATCCGTTGTATGTGGCCTATGAATTCTTGTATTAATATAAGGAATTTTGTCTATTTTAGTTCATGCAGTAGGGATGGCTACCCTCTTATCTCAATTAATCAAAGCTGCATTTACTCTATGCTCAATCTTAGGGGTGTTTTCCTCATGTGAGAATGGTGTAGAAGTATGTCATGTTTGTGTAGAACACTATTCAAGCATATGGATAGGATGTACTAAATCTTCATCATGCTCATCCTTAGAATGAGTGTGGACAGAATAAGGTGCTCTACGATATGTATTAGGGTCATACCTATCTAAATGATTTAGTTTATGACTCAACCAAGGATTATAAAGAGGAATATCTCCCCCATTTAGACTAGGTAAAGGCATGTATCCCATCCCATGCTCTAATGGAAGTGTAGATTAGTTGGGTACACAAATTTGTATGACCCATTTACTTGGCCCCTCAATGGGAAATTATTGTCTAGAAGTAGCATGGGATAGATGAGGTTTGAGAAGATCCTCTTCTTGGTTGTAGGGATGTCCCATAGGTGTCATCATAGTAGGGGTATCTTGATGATTGGATCCCCCATGAGATTTTCTCTACGATAACTACTAGGATGTCATTCAAGTAAGAGTAAATCTGTTGGGCTATAATGAAGGTGTTATGGGCCTTCATGTACATTCCTTGTAGTCTCAGTATATGACTGGGCATGTTTATATGTTGTGACCATTTTATGTTGATTATGTACATAGTAAGGAAACAAACAAAATATACAAGATAATTATCTCATTTAAATATTCTTTATGTTTCCTAAGTTGGCTTGTATATTTTGATTTATTGTTTTATTTCCTTTCTCTTATTTGATTTTTTGATATTCTTGATGTAAATACTCAGTTAAATGGATTTCACTTGTATCCTCTCACACATAGGCCTAGTGATGAATTCCAAGTCATGAAACCCATCGATATTTGGTTATGAAGTCCAAATCTAGTGAGGGAGTCCAGGTCCTACTAGTCCTCATCCAGTTCACCTCGATCAGTGATACACATCTTCAAAAAGAGATGCATCCTATATTCCTCATCTATAATGGTTCTTGGATTGGCTTTGGCCAAAATGGGGTGTGAAGAACCACAAGAAAGATAACAATGTGGTGATGAAGGCCACCGTTGTTAGTCTTGATTAGTGGTTGGATGTGAATTCCAACTCGTTGATGTTTAGTTTGAGATGTGGTGTGTGTGGGTTCTTTTTAATTTATACAAAAAGAAATATGCAAGATATAACACTCAATGATATTTTTATAATGCATAAAATTCATTTCAAATTTCTAAATTTTTAAATTTCTAAATAAGAACATTTTAATTTCATAAAAATTAAAAGTGTAAACCCTAAATGATGGTAGCCTTTAGACAAGCAACAAACAAGCAAACCCAAATAGATAGCAAAATAGGGACCATATTTGTGTAATACGATCTACAATAGAGATCGTATGACATAGGAGTGGTAAGAAATAGGGGTTGTTGTACCCTGGAGTGGCCAAAAACAAAGGCCACTAGACCCAAGAGCGGTCATAGGAAGAAATCTTTAAATTTAATAATTTCTCTAAATTTCTCAATTAAAACTTGAAATCCTATATGTTTCTATGAAAAGCAGTAAAATAAAGTATAGAGACACTCACAGGTGTAGCCAAAATTTGATGAAGTTGCCACCTCTTTGGTTTTGTGACTATTATGAGGTTGTCATAGGACAGAGTGGTGGATTGTACTAGCCATCATGAGGTATGACAACTACTACTGTGAGTCGTTCTAGCCCAGAGTGGTGGTACTTGCAATTCAATAAAATAAGAAAAGAGGTAATTAGCGATAAATTGTGAAATGTAGAAAAGTCCCACACGGTGATCACCACTATAGAGTAGCAAAAACCATACACCTAAACATGTAATATGAAATCAAATTGACAAGATAATATCATGTAACCATAAGATGACAAAGAAATGTACAAAATAGTGCTCTTCTCATTGATATTTGAAAATTGTCTTTACAAAGTGGTTACAAAATATCCCTCTTAGGGATTACACCAATTTGATACAAATTATAATTGAAACCCAAAGGATAGGTGTAATTCACAGAGTTTCTACTATCCCAAGAAATTTCTCATGGTTAATTGTTATGCACAACTTGCTCTATAACTGATTTAGCTTAGCTCAGGGAGCCTGATTTTGTTACAAGCATGGCCATCCCATGGTGGATTGGCTAGGCTTTGGGTCCATCATAGGGTATAGCAGCCACTGGAGGTCGCTTCTGGGTATGATGATCTAGGTTGCACAAGATAGATTGTCCCTGTTTGAGTGGTCAGAACCAATGTTAGGTCTTGGGAAGGCCCAAGGTAATTCATATGGCCTAAAAAGGTGTCCATATAAGTAGCCTCCTCAACATGATGTTTTTTAGGTGTCTAAAATAAGTGTAGTAGTGCTACCTCAATGCTTTTATGGAATTGCAATGCTTTTGTTGTCATGAAAAAAATCTCTATAGGTATGATTCAAAGGCATGTTTTTTTTTCTTCTCACTCCTAATAATGATCACCCTCATATTAGACCTAAAAATTTGAATTTCCCTTTGTGAAAATGGCATATATGACTCCTTCCCTCCAAGATAACCCTCTCCCAAAATCTATAAATCAAGACCATGGGAGGGGAATTCAAGAAGCATTCGAAATGTTTCCAAACTCTGCCAAAATTTTCTCCCCCCCCCCCTCTCTCTCTCTCTCTCTCTCTCTCTCTCTCTCTCTCTTTGTTATACTCTTTCATTCTCTAATTTTGGATACCTTCAAGCAAGCCTTTGGGTAAGTAAAACAAGGTAAAGGGGCATTGAAGCAAGGAAGACTTCTAGGCTAAGAGGAGGAGGTTCTTCTAGATTTTAATATTTTTAGCTCACTCTTATTTTCTCCTTTGCTTCTTATTTTATGTATTTTACCCTTTATTTGCCTTGCTAACACTTCATTTGGTGCAATATACAACTACTAATGATTTTTTATGGTATGTTTCTTATTTATAATAGCTCATTTTATACATTTATAACTTCTTTTATAGCTATTTAACTGGGCTCATGTTTATTTCTTCTTATTTTATAATTATTTACAATCATTACATGTTTATTTTCATGTTATTGTAGTCATTTTAGTATTTCTAATCACTTTAATCTCTTTGTATTAAAATTTTGTAGCTCTTGTTAATAATTTTGCATAATACAATCTTATTTATAACTTGCATTTGTTTATTCACAATTGACCTATATCATCTTATTTTGTACAAATACTCTTCCTCAAATTTTTATTGTATCATTTCACATCCATTCTATTACATGTTCTCCTAATCACTCTTACATTTGATATATATGATGATATAACTTGTTTTGGATTAGTTTTGTAATAAATAATTATTCATTTGTATTTCATTTACAGTATCTAATCTCTATTTGCAAGCATTCCTAGTACTCCTTTGGATTATTTCCTTAGGTATTAGCCATATATTCTTGGGACCATTGCTCATACTTGCTAAATTGCTAATATACCATCTTATTCCAACTTATTAACCATTATTTTCTCATTCATTTTTAATTGTAGTCTCTAAATTATATCTTATGAATTCCATAAAGTCCATTTGCATGAACTAGTAGACATTGCCTCTTCCTCATAATATTTTAGACCTCTATTCACTCTCTAGACACATTTTGGTAAAATGTAGGTCTTAATAAGCATAGTTTTCTCATCTAGACATCAATATTAATCACTCCTTTGTAACTCATCCTTACATATAAACAAAATTTACATTTATTTTAACTTCTAGGATCTCTATTTCTCAGTTGTAGGTGTAGAAGTAGTAAAATTTCTAGAAACTCAACATTTTTCCTCTTTATTTTCAATAGTGTAAAAGTGCCAAGGTCTGCAAAAGGGCTAGGTAGCACTTTTGAGCAATTTTAGTATTTTTGCATGCATATATTTTCCTTCCACATTCCAAATTTTTTTAAAATTTGTGTTACCAAAGGGGGGTTTGATCAGTCTGGCTAGATAGTATACCACTTCCCTGTGATCAGTCATACCCCTAAATCTAACTACATGTTATTTTCCAAGTTTTACAATTTCTTGCAAAAGCAGTAGATAATGTTTCTATAGAGTTCCAATGCTTCTACACAACCTTCAAAAATTAGGTTCCTTAGTCATGGGATCTCTTTATTTTCTTTTTACAGTTGAATTTCTATTACTTTGCTCTTTGTGACTATGTTTTCTGATAAAATATATTTAAAATTTATTTTTATGGAACATTATATTTAGTTTGAACTTGTTCTTTCAAAACCCCCTTTAGGCAAGGAATCATAATCACATTTAGGTTAATTTAGGCTATATTTGTATGCATGCATCATTTCTTGTTTTCCTTTTAAATAAAATAACTCTTTATTTTCTTGTAATCATTAAAATAAAAATAAAATTAGCATAGGTTTATTGTTTTTTGGATGCTTGTTATCTTGCATTCTCTCATCTTTTATTTTAGCTCATAGTGGTTTTGCTTAGGTTAGAGACATACTTTTGGTGTTTTATAACACACACACACACACACACACACACACACACACACACACATACACACACACACACACACACACACACACACACACAAATTTATATACATGTACATGGAGGTATTTCAACTTGCATGAAAGTTTTTAGGTCCCCTTTGGAAAGAAACTCAAGATATCAACCCGTGTGGTCCATTGCCTACATTTTGGTGAAGCCGACGTGAAACACACATTTTCCCTAATTAAATATATAATTAATTTAAACTTAAGAAAGACCATTTAAATTTGTTTGTTTATCTTAAATCACATTAATTGAGATTAAAAAATTGTTCCTTTTACTAATGCAAAATATCAATATTGAGTCATGTATCTAGATGTGATTGATCCTCATACATTCCTTGTTCATGTACCTCAAGGTTTTCTCTCATGTACAACCATGTATATCAGGGGAACCTAGCCTCTTCCACATACCTATGGGTGTATCAAAAAGGTAGGTATATCGAGCATGTTTAGGTATATCAAGAGATACTCCTACGGTATGTTAGCTAGTTTTTATATTTGTGGCATTTGCTACCTATCTTAAAGAATATTTATTAATTAACCATCTTATTTTCTCTTAAACTTTTAACTTATGGTTGAAAATCTATATAACACTCATAGCAGAGGTTTTCCATCATCTTATTATCCTCCTTTTCCACATTCCCAAGAAGAAGAAGAAGAAAATCCATAGGTAAACCCTACTTATAGAGAAGTGGAACCTATTGTAGAAAGAGTAACCTTTGATTATATATCATATTATAGAATATGTAAAAAGGAATAAAAATATCTTTTACATATTCTTAGAGAAGAATTTGAAAACCAACATAAGGAAGAGACTTCTAATACTAATATGAGAAATGAAAATATTGAGAATTCAAATATTCAATCCATTATTACACCACTAAACAAATATCAAGCTAATACTTTGGGTTTCAATGTATCTATATCTCACCCCATTGATTCTACTCCTCCTCCCACAATTTCTATAGGAATACCTATTTCCATTCCTTTACATATCCCACCTATTCAAAATTTTGTTTCTACTAATCCTTTTTTGTCAACTAATTTGGGTATTAATTTTTTGTAAACACATGTAGTGTCTAATACAATAGTAATATCTTTAGGGTAACTCCATCAAGTCCCTCAATACCTACATTTTTCCAATTCTCAACCTCCATTACGATTGCTAGCACCTTCATACTATGCATCTTTAGAATTCCAAAACATAAATTCTAAGTTAGAGCACCTTGAAAAGCACAATTCCAAACTTGAAGAATTAGAATACCAAATCACCTCTCTTAAAGGGGTATCATTTGGAAAAATTATTCCTTTTATGAGTTTTATAGCCAAGCACTACATCCTATAGTTATTAGACATCCATTTCTACAAAACTTTGAGATACCAAAATTTCAAATGTATGATGGCAAGAAAGATCCTATTAATCACCTTAGATTATTTCAAAATGGGTGATGTAGCTCATGATGAAATTATTCTACTAAGAATATTTACCAAAATCCTTAGTGTCTTGGACCTAGAATGATACTTTCAAATACCTTGGAACTCTATTAAAAGCTTTAGGGAACTTATAGAGGCATTTGTAAAACAATTTTTAGTATATATTGAAGAAAATATCACCATAGTTGACCTTTATCAATTGAAACAATCTAAAGACCAACAATTCACTACTTTCATGGAAAAATAATGATCACTTATTAGAAGGCTCTAGTATATTCCCCCATCAAAATAAATCTTACATATATTCATATATAACCTTCATAAACAATTATCCTATCCTTTAGAAACCACAAATATAACTTATATTGAAGATGTAGTAGACATGGACAAATTTCTGGAAGCTACCCTCCTATGAAGAGGACAACTCAAATACAAGAAAAAGGAAAATAAACCATATAAAGGGTAATATAAAAATAAACATCTTGTAGGTGATAGAATTACTAATTCTCATCAAATGAATAACATAAATACAATAGTTATTGCTCCTCAAAAACTTGTCTTAGAAAAATAAGATAGACCTAGGCACCAATTTACAAATATGGGTTAAACTCAAAATACCAAATTAAAATTCTTCTTGGTGCAAAAATGATAAATCTCTCACCTATTAGATCTCTAGATGCAACAAAATAACAACCCAATTGGTATTGACATGATGAGAAATGCGATTATCGTCATGTCGATGGTCACAAAATTGAATGATGCAACACTTTATGTAATGTTATTTAAAACCTTATAGATGATGGAATAAATATTTTTAATCAACAAAATTAGCCTAATAAAAATTAGAATTATTTCAAAATCCTTTGCCAGACCATAATCAAAGGGCCACTAATTATGTTCAAAGACATAATATGGTAGGCATAATTTATTTATCTAATCCTTCTTATGCCATAAGCTACTAACAAGCTAAGAATAAATTTTTGGAACAACAATCACAACCACCATTAGTTATTCCCTTAAATAAAAATATAGCTTCCTCCAATATACCATATTTAGTGCTCAGGATTTCTAGGGACAACCAAAATACTTACAATATTCAACAACAATTAGAAAGTATACCTACTAAAATTTCTCTTCTATAATTATTAAGAACTTCACCTACCCACAAAAACATATTACTTAAAATTTTAAATGAATAATAAGTTTTCGAAGATTTACCTCTAAAATATGTAACTAATATATTAGTATTCATTGGGGTCAATAGTGTTGTCCCACCTTTTCACAAAACTAATATATCTCCATATTCAATGTTAGGATATTTACCCCTTTACATAACAACCCATATCGAATGAAAGCTCATTAAAAGAGTCCTAATTGACAATGGGTCAACACTTAATATTTGGAATTTTTAAATTTCCTCAAACACTTTCGATTAGCCAAGGAATATTTACACAAGACTGAGCTCATTATCAAAGATTTTTATAATGAAGAGCGAGAAGCTACTGGCATAATAACTTTGAAACCTTAATACTCTTTTCTATGTCATTCCTTGTGATGTAACTTATAACATATTTCTTGTATGACCTTGGATTTGTGCCTTTAAATCATTATATTCCACATTGCATCAATATCTTAAAAATGCATACCAAGGAAGAATTTTCCTCATTCTCACTAACCCTAAACCATTTGCTTACTTCTAAATGGTAGAAATAAAATAGTACAAACAAAAAAATGTCCCCTCACTTCATTCAAATCCACCATCTACCTCTTCTCAACCCAAGGAAGATAATGAAAAATTTGAAGAACCTCTCATAAATTAAAATTATGATCATCAACCTTGAACAAAATATCAAGTAAATCTAATTTCCCAAAATAAAAAACCATTTGTAGAATTAGTTAACCTTTTTATCTCCCTTCAAAATTTAGGCCTACCAAATAGAAAAGGGGTAAAGGTGCAAATAGGGAGTTGTTCCTTCATTTAAATTTGCACTACTCACAAAAAACAATTTTGTGGTGGTAATCCCCTCCCTTCTAAATTATTATAAGTATCATGTTATATGTTTCCTACATATCCCATATCCAAGCAAAAATTTACCAACATGGGATATCAAGGAAAGGGTTCAGGTTTATTTGAACAAGGTATCAAGGAACCATCAGAATATAAAGCCTAGCTAGGGCACTATTGAATACGATACATACCTAGCAAGAATAAACCATTACCCTATTCACTATCATTAGAAGATGATGTTAAATATAATTATTACCTGAGGGGACCTCAAGTCAATGTTATGTATTTACATGGGTCATTGTGGGGTGATGAAGACAAAAAGGAGATTTGGTCTCTCCTTCAATGTAGGGCTACATATTTCACTAGCATCAATATTTTAATTTTTTTTCATCTCAAATTAATAACCAACATAGAAAAACCTAATGAATAAGAAGTCCTTTAACATATTTTTTATCAAGATAATCTCATGTTGAAGGAACTTCCTTCCAAACATTCAACCTTATCTCATAACAAATAGAATAATTATTTATGGATCTTGAATATTTGAAAACCTAGGATGTTGTACTACTCCCCCATAGTTTGAAGATGAATCACCTATCTTAATAAAAGAAACTATATATATTAATTTTGATATTGAATATAATCCTAAAAATTTGAAATTAGGCAGTCTTAGCTAATGATGAACACAAGAATACACTAAAATTTTAAAATAATTTAGATATAATTTTGCCTTGGGTATATGCCAACATGCATAGCCTTGATCCATCACTTTTTGTCCATAACCTCATTGTATGAAATTATGTTAAACTAGTTACAAAAAATTGAGAAAAATGAATTCTAAGATCACTATCCTAGTTAAAAATTAACTCCAAAATATTTAGAATCAATTTTATCAAGGTGATAGATTACTTGGATTTGATTTTTAACATCATTCTCATTGCTAAGAAAGAAGGCTAAATCCAAATATACATATACTTCAAACACATAAATAAATATTATCCCCAAAATGAATTTCCTTTTCTCAACATTGATATGATAGTATATTTTACTGTTGGGTCTAGAATGTTGTCTCTTATGAATGGGTTATCAGGGTACAAATAGATTAGAATTATCCCTTAAGATCAATCAAATACCACCTTCACTACTCCTTGGGAAATTTTTTGTTATCAAGTCATGTCCTTAGGCTTAAAGAATGTCGGTACAACATATCAAAGAACCATGACTTATATTTTTCATGGCTTAATGCATGACATTGTATAAGATTGTGTAGATGACATCTTAGGGTTTTCCCTAAATTGTGAAAACCATGCTCATGACCTATGTTGTATCTTTGAACTATTGAAAGAATATAAATTTAAATGAAATCCATAAAAATGTATCTTTGGAGTGACATAAATAAGCTATTAGGACTTATTGTGTCCTTCTATGGGATCAAATCAGATCTTGGAACAATATCAACTATTACAAACATGCCACCCTGAAGGAATCTCATAGATCTTCGTTGTCTCCAAGGCAAGTTGAAAGGTATTCAAAGATTCATAACACAACTTGTAGATAAATATCAAGCGTTTTTCTAAACTTTTAAGAAATAATATTAAATTTAAATAAGATCATAAGTGTTAGAAGGATTTTGATGATTTAAAAACATATATTTTAACACTGCTCATCCTTGTACCACCTAATCCAACTCAACTATTATTGTTATACATAGTTTGCATTGCACATGTTGGTTCCATATTAGCCCAACATGATGATCAACATTGAAAAATGGCCATCTTTATTGTCAAATCAAAATTTTAAAATATTTTTATATTAAATTAATACAAATTTCAACATCTCACAATCTCATGCAATAGGGGTTGTGTTTGGTATTTTGGCCCCTCTAACAAGAAAACAAAATCCTTTACCTTCAATAAATAAAGAGTTTTTTTTCATAGGTTTTTTAGCACATGCACACAAAATGTTTGTTAGCTTTGAAACCTATCATATGCAATTAGAAAAACTATGCCTAGTATTCATATTTACTTCCCAAAATTTGAGATAGTATATGCTTAGTAAAAAGACCTATGTCATAGCTAGAGTAGATCTTATTTGTTACCTTCTGTTAAAGCCTCATATCTCCTAGAAAACTACCAAATGGGTTATCACCCTTAGTGAATTTTATCTTGAATTTTTCAGTCAAAAATCACTAAAAGGATAAATCATGTCAAACCAACTAGCTGTAGAACCTTTAGAATCAAAATATCAAATATGGGGTAGTGGAGGAGTAGCAGAGGGATTTTAATGGTCGAAGGTGGGAAGGATATTGTAGACACCCAAAAGTTGCACACTGCTATACCTATGTACTTGTAGATCACTCTGGATACTTGTAGGTTTACATAGGCTGTCCTAGGTACCCCTAGGCTATTGTAGACCAGTGTAGACTATTGTAGAACCTCCTAGAAATGTGTATATTGTTGTAGTCATGTTTAGTCATACATAGATAGTCGTAGTAATGTGTAGTCATGCATAGATTGCCATAGATTTTCATAGCATCATGTAGACTTCTGTATACTACTTCACTGGCTTTTAGGTCCTAAACCTTCATAAGCCTTCTAAATTACATCTCATGTATTGGAATATCATATGATAACCAATTTGCACTTAATTGAGGCCCCCATTGGGTATTAGTTGACCAAAATAATTAATAAGTCAATACCCAAATTCTAATTTAATGTTGACTTCACTTAAGTCACCTTTTTAGGGTAAATTTGATTAAAAGAAACCTTAATCTTGATTAGCACTAATTACATCCTCCCACATGTGTGAAATTAGGGTTTGTTGAGATATTTCTTTAATCATGTCTTAAATTGGCTTAAGCACCTCCTAATCAGGATTAGCCCTAATCCATCCTCACACATGTGTGAGGATGAGATATTTCTCATAAGGAATGTGATGTTGCCACATTACATTTCTTAACCTAACCCTAGTTAGAATTAAACCTAGGTTTATTCTATCTAACCCCCCCTGCAACTTGCCTTTGCCTATAAATAATGGGTCCCAAAACCCTAATTAAGTTTTATTCACAAATTCAACAAAGCACAGTTACTATGCTAAAATGGAAAGCTAATATTGAACAATCACTTCTCGATGCACACAATAAGATTTCAATAGTACACAGAGGCACCCCATCTTCCTAGGAGTTGACCCACTGAAAGGATTTTGCAAAAGAGGCATCATAGCTCAGATCACCCCTTACCCTGTGAATTCAGCCTCAGTCCGCCCTCGGGTGGAAAATTGGGTCTACAGGCCCCAAATCACTCCAAATTTGGGTGGTAAGCTCTCTTTCATCATATTATTACTTTTTTCATAGTTTATTTCATGTTTTATTATGATTTTATAGTCATTTCATATTTATAAACATGGGGCCTGACTAAGGCAAGCCCCCCATCGTACTAACCCCCTTTTGTAGGTTAATCATAGGTTATGCAGCAAATATGAAGAGGGAAAACACCATCAAATCAATAGCAACCCGACGGTGGCCCACATACAAAGAAGCCCACCTACACTAAGGGACATCAGAAGAAGACATCATGACTATAGTGTATTCATGAAAGGAAAAAGGAGAATTTGCCCTATTTGTAACCCATATCAAATTTATCATGAATAAAGCACATATTTTTTAATGACTTGTGTTATTACTTTTTGTTAGATAAAAT
This sequence comes from Wollemia nobilis, assembly GCA_028583015.1. NCBI lineage: Eukaryota > Viridiplantae > Streptophyta > Pinopsida > Araucariales > Araucariaceae > Wollemia > Wollemia nobilis. Next base: position 10,317,634 of record JAQPPZ010002487.1, read on the forward strand.
GTCAACTTCTAGTTGTTTCATTCTAGCACACCCGGTGGGACCCCCACAATGGATAGTGCTAGATTCATTTTCTTGGTAAATCTGACATTATCCTCTATTTTTGTGTCTTACAGTGTACCAAAATTGTATTCCACTGAGACCTCCAAAGCCCTAGGAACCATCCTAGGCCATAAAATCTCTGATTTGAAGCCCCTGAACCTGATTCAACCCCCGCCCCATGAACCAATATGAATTCGCCCCTCGGATCGCAATTTGGGTAAAATTTACTCCTCGGGTCACGATTTGAACACATAAGCCTCAAAAACCCCCAAATAAGTTGGGGTGATCTTTTCAGGGGCTAAGAAAACCCCCCTTAGCATCAGAATGCAGGTATGCTCACCTTTTATGCATCTATTGCAAGTTTTGGAAACAAACATCTCACTAACTAGTTAAATAATCATTGCTAGACATAGTTTTGTTTTCATTGCAAAGTTGTCGAATCCTTAGGGTTTCTTAAATTTTTAGGACCTGCAACTTTCTAGCAAATGTAAAAAATTTATTTCTCAAATAAATTTACATTTGTCTTTTATTTTTGCATGTAGCATAAGCCTAAATTGCTCTTCATTCGTTGATAGCTTCCATTGCTAAAAGGAACTTTACATTCTAAAGTAAAATCAGGGTTTCTAATTCCCTCTTACATTTTTGAAAGAATTTTGCATTCTAAAAGTTCAAGTCAGGGTTTCATAATCCCCTTTACTCCACATACATTTGGATTGCATGTTTCTATGTTTTGAAAAGTAGATTAGTTTGCTTCACAAGGGCATTTAGGCTAGACCATTTGTTTACAAATATTATAAGCTAGCTAATTATTTGCTTTCGAAAAGGCATTAGGATTAGTTTTCTTTTGGAAAGGCAATTAGTTAGTTTCTTACCTTGCAAACACCATTAGAAAAACACAAACCCACACACACTCATGTGGTACCTTAAACAAGTGGTGAGATTAGACTTCACCCCCAATCCATCGCTCGAGACTGGTATGGATCAAGTTGCACTCTCTATCAGCTCACCCCCTAGACACCTAGCAGCCCCACAGGAGTGGTTTTCTAGATTTCATCACCAAAAAATCCCCCAATTTTGTGATTGGGCCTTGGATTTCATCACCACCGGTTACCTACAGAGTGGGACAATATTAGCACCTTCATCCACAAGGATTGCATAATTTGTGGAATTGGTAACTATCATTCTTGACTAAGCCCGCTTGAGGGTGAAGTGAAAGCATGGGTATGCCGATACCAGGTCTCAGACAGTGCCACCTCTTCTTGTGAGCGGGTATTGTAAACTCACTTCAGCATAGTGAGTTCCACCCCTTTAGGATATCATTTTACTGCACCTTCCATATAGGTCACCATTCGCACGTTGTGGTACCATTCTATCCTGTGCATATTTGGGTGTTGCAGGAGGTTTGATATTGATGACATTACCAATTAGGTAGAGTATTCACTCCATTACCTATGATTCTAATAGGGAGTATCAAAATTACAACACACAAAATGAACATAACACTTTTATTTTCTTAGCACTTAGAATTGATTTCGGTCTACCATTATTTGCATGATCATAGACAGGTCTCAACACACTGCACTATATATTTTTTTTCTACACATAGCATGCCACTTACTTCACACTCACATTAGACATAGTTGAGTCTACATTACACAGGGTTTATTCTTAAAAACCCCTATTACACATGCTACTATGCCTGTGGTCACCCATAGTAGGGTGCGTGAGCAATCACGTTCTATGGAGGAATGGCCTCCCCCTTCCTCTATTCAGTCCACTCTTAATCCTTCGATCATGAAGAAGAGGATTATAGACACATCTGATTCATGCATAGAATCTGATGTACAACTCACACACATGATGCCTCATGAGAAGACATCAAATTTGAGTGAAATCCTCGCTATTTCACTCATAGAATATTACCCGCTCCTTGTAGTCCCATCCTAACCTAATCCATCGACCACGTTCTGTGACCATGTGATCTACATAGCACCAAGAAAATCTCCTCCATCCTTCATCGTAGATGAGGAGGTCATGCCTACTTCACCCAACTTTGCACATATTTCTTCTAGAACCTATCTCAATCCCTATTTGAGAATGACTCCTCCCTTCTAAATTATACCCATCCTAAGGTCGCATCATTCAACCCTACCATAGGAATGGTGTTTGACCCATACTCCTCCACTGTAGGAAGCTATAAGCCATCCTTCCAAACTACACAATAGGTCCCTACCTAGTAGGAACTGCAAGCATTCCTTCAAACCTCACACCCGTACTCCTCACAAGAGTACCAACCACCCTCTTCCCAAGAGTCGTTCTTCACCATATTTGAGGGTACCTCCCAACATCCTCTTTAGGAGCAAGATGTGCAAACCCAAGCGGGAGTGTACACCTACACTTTCCCCTCAACCCAAGCTCCTACCTAGGTAGCTCATCCCACATTTTTGATAGCTTTCCTGCCTATCTCCCAGGTATTCGTAGTGCATGACGCCCAACCCTTAAAGCCACATTTGCCTACGATGACCTTTAGGATACCACCACCTATTCCTTTTTAGGCTCCCACTACCCATATCCATCCTACCTATGGATCGACACTAGCAGCTTATCCACCCACTCAACCAAATTATTCCACACAATTTAGCTTCCCTACTTCCTACCCTCTAGGGCAGAGATAGATCTCATATTTTTATACCTCATCTCGACCACCCCTAGCACCAGTAGCACTGAAACCTACACTACCACTAGCTACACTTAGATTATTTACGCCTCCTCTAGTTTGGTCATCACCATCCATGGTCCAATCAATACAACAAGCTCCAAACCAACAAGTACCCATGCCACAACCGCATGTTGCCCAATCACAATACTATTATCCTCAACAGACACCTACCCCACAACCTAGTGTGTCTATAGACATGACAACACATATCACCCAGTACCTGCCTTATCATGATCAGGCATGATAGTATTTCCCACAATATTGTGAAGAACAACAATACCAATATCCACCACATCCATAGGGTCAGCCTACCATAGCCCAAACCTCAACTCCTATGACACCCGAACTTCAACTCTTGTGAAATGAAGTTAAAATATTGAACCTACACAGCTCTAGCTATGGGCCACAAAAGCCTTGCTATGATGAATTGTGCAACGAGCCGATTCACCCATCAGTTCCCATTCCCCTTATCACTATCACTTCGAAATACCAAAATTCGACAAGTATAGAGGTAAGGAAGATCCTAGAGAACATGTGAGAAACTATCACTCGTCCTACTACCAGCTTCATAGTAGTAATCCCATTATGTTGTGTACCTTCTCCCTATCCCTTGCTATACTAGAATTTTATTGGTACAACATGCTACCATGCCATAGCCTGTATACCTTCGAGCAGCTGGCCAATTCCTTCTTAGAGCACTTTTCCATCAACATCAAGAAAAAGACCACATTTTTTGATGTCTACGCCTTATGACAGGTGGATGATGAACCCATTACTAAGTTTGTTGCCATATGAAGAGTGATCATCCATGACTTTGCCCATAGCCTCCCCACCTTGAAGCTTGTGACACTCTTTTCCAAGAGTTGCCACAAACACATTTCCACATCCCTCCAACTTCACCAAAGTTGTACTTTTGAATATGCTATCTCGTAATCAAAAGTGATCAAAGATATTAAGGTCCAATTTGGGAAGATTAAGTTGAGATAAAAATCCAACTATAACTCCAAATTTCACTTTAATAGACCCACACCGAATCAACCTTACCCATGACCACAACAAACCAACCAAGTCATAGTTGCTACCCTAGCACTAGTACCAACTCCTCCACCCTATACACCACAACCACAAGCACTCCAAGCTAATGCTCCTACCACACCTCAACCATAGCAATACCACAGTATGCACCCATAGGGTCCACCACATAACTTTACACCCTTATCTGAACCATTACCAGCCCTATTCCATAGATTGTATGAGGGCAACCATATCATTCTACCCGAGATCTGCCCATTGGATCCAAATTCACCTAAGCCTCGTGACTATAATGAGAAGCTCTTCTATCCCTTTCATAGGTAGCATGGCCATAATATCAACTTGTGTCACTCTTTTCAGGGGAAAGTTTAAGACCTAATCGATAGGGGCACTATTCAGGTAGCAAAACCACTAGCCCCGTAGAACCAAAACCTAGGGATTTTCCAAAACCTTCTATTAGATCATAGAGGACCCAATCCCCATAGACCTCTAAAAAACCCTCTAGTGCCACCTTGCCAAGTCAACAATGTCCAAATTTATCCTCCATCATGTGGGGTAGTAGGCATGATCAACCTTACTACAAGGAACCAACGGTACCTATTACTCCAGACAATAACTATTGTTTCCCCTCTATCTAGTTTACGTCCCCAAAAACACCCCAAATGCCTAATACCATACCACCACCACCTCAGAATGTGATTACCATTCGTGGTATTCTAACCCATCAACTATACAATGCCTCTATGTAGCTATCCATATTCGATCTCCTACAACATTCTCAACCCCATCATGAGGTGTTGAATGGCATCTTACGTTCTATTGACTTAGAGACATGATGAGGCCCAAAAATGCCTCATTATTGCACAATATTTGACTACCATATGATAATTTAATTACCAAATAGTTGACTAAAATATACTATTTCTTAAGTGTTTGCATGATTTTATGTTAGGAATACTATATCTCTATTTTTTATTATTTTTAGCATTTTATAACTGATTTTGCTTTATTAAGTAGCAAGTAAAAACATGCACTTCAATTAAAAAAATGTGGTATGCTGATATCAATTAACTTCTCAATGGTTTTTGAATGTTTTCCTGCCCTTCAAATTGTTTCAAATCTACATTGAAGTCAAAATTTTAGGACTGTCATAAATCTAAAAATCTGAAAAAAACAGCCATATAAAAATCAACAAGCTGTCACTTTATAGGAACACCTTGAAGTTGTCAAGAAAAGCATGAGGATATTGATGGAATGAGTTTAGAAGGACTACAAAATACATCTGACCTATTTAGAAGCATTTCCATATGATCTAAATAGGTAGCAACAGGGTATAACAGAGCAGGGACAATTGTGCAACACTGTTGCACTATTTTAGCATGGTTAATTGGTGAATGAAGTGTATAAATTTAGTAGAAACTTTATGTACTCCTTCATGTTGATATTTGAATAATTTATTTATATTCTAATTTTTTTGAATTTGCAAGAAATGTCATTGATATGTAGGACATTGAATTTAGTAGAAGCTTGATGACCTTTTGTGGTAGGACATTGATAGGTGTTTTTAGAATAAGTTTTATTTACAAGCATCATTTCAATTATGCAAGAGTAACTAGGTTTCAATTCAGCAAATGTAACTTAGGATTTCATTTCAGCAACATTTCAATTTAGCAATTTCAATTTTGTTATTTCAATTCTACAAAAGTAGATTAGATTTCAATTCAACAATTTCAATTCATGCAATTGTAGTTAACTTTAATTTTTTGAACTTAGAATTAGTTTTTATTTCTTGCAAGTTTTTGTTCTGTAGATTAGGTTTAGTGTGACACCAAAAGGCTAAACCAAATCTGTTTCACCCAATAATTACTTGAAATCTGAATGCTTGAATTGTACTCTGCCCTAACCTTCTATTGTAGATAGCCTTGGACACCACCCCGAATTGATAAATCATTGAGATTAAATGATGTGCTTAACGACAACGCATCATTTTAGCATCGTTGTCGGGGATCATGGTGTTGTTAGAGGGTAAAATCAATCAAATAATTATTATTGTGCTAAGTTATGAAGTTCAGAGTAAAATCTGAATGTAATAGCTAGTATAAATAATAATTTTTGATAGTTGCATTTCAGTCCATTTAGAAAATAAGCAACCATAGGGAGGTGATCTTCACACTTGGGGGTTAAATTGCCTATGTTTGAAATTCTTGATAAAAATTGAAAGAATTCATCATCCTCATTATCAAGAAACATAAGATCTCTTAAAATATTTAGAAGAGCCATCTTCTAGTACTGCCCTTTTTATATCCATATCATTAGGGTAGTATAAAAAAATTGTACTAGGTGTTGAGAAAGATATCATGGTAGATATACAAGACTATCCCTTGAACAAAATAGCCATATCAGCTACCTGTAGCATTTTTTCATAGGGACATATCACTAATGAATGCCATTTACTTCCACAACTTAGAGATGCAAAATCTATTGCCTAGTCTAAATTCTTCTCAAAGAGAGATCCCAACAACAACAAATAGGGCAAGTAAATCAACCACCACCTTCAGCCCAACCTGTGGCCAATATGAATAATACAAGACAGACAACCCCTGTCTATGTAAGCTGAATCTATTAAAAAAAAATCACAAAAACTTTTGCATAATCAAAATAGGAGTTTACAACTTAACGGTGATCCTAGAGTTTTCCATTATTACTTAAATATTGTTAGGATTTTACCATGCTAAACCGCAACCTAGCAATTCTTAGCCTACACAGACAATAGTTGATCTCATTAGAGGTGATCCTACCTGATAAGTAGTTGATCTCGCTAAAGTTGTACACTTCTTGTCTTATTGAGCAAACCAAAAATATTTCTTTTTTAGCCCAACTTGTGATCAGTCCGAATAATACAAGATAGGCACCCTTGAGAAGTAAAAAAAAAGGCATCAAAACCAAAATTGCCAACTGATCGTATGAATAATACAAGATAGGCATCCCCTATCTATGTAGCTGAATCTAGTAAAAAAAAAACTACAGGAAATGTTATTGACCGCAGCAACATCCAACTGTGCTCAAACAAGAACTTACCTGAGCTTGAAGAGACAAAAATCAATGGAGATACACAGAAAACCTTTAGTCCAAACACACAGAAATTAGCCTTGGATAAAGGAGAAAAACTAGAAAAATTGCACATAGAAAATTTACTTCCATTGAACTCCTTAGTAAGAAATTACAAAGGGGTAAATTTTGTCCTCCTAGGAATGAAACAAATTGAAGTGCAGCCAAGAAAATTCTTGAACATTATTAGCTAGCTGACTTATAAACAAAAAGCAAAATTGTTGTTATTTTGAAACAATATTTCAATCCCTTTACATGGAATTACAAGGGTATATCAAGATTTTATCTTGATGTAAGCACTTAACATCTTTTGGGAATTGGTATTTAATTGTTTCAAGTACATATTGACAAGATTTTGCAGACTAGGAGGCATGGACAACACTTGATTGAAGAAGTTTTCAGATATGGAGCAATGCTTCTTTCTCCCATTGGTAATTCATGGAGGATGTTAGTGGTGAATGGACATTGCCTTCGGGTATACCATGCACCATTAACTAAGGAGGAGTTCTTGAAGGAGATTCCATTGGATGTACACATAATGGAAGAGAATTTCTCTTCAATATCAGATTCAGAGTGATGATAAAAAGTTTGACAAAAAAAAAAAAATACAAGAAAAGCAAAAAGAAGAATAGTCTTGTTTGTGAACTTCCTTCTTGGGTACAAGCAAGACAAGAAAAATTAGAAAAAAAAAAAGAGAAAAAAATTGCAACAAAGGCATGTCCCACAAAATGGGGATACATGAGGACAAGCATCAATTTCAGCAAGGAAGAGGAACAATGGAGCCAATACTTCATTTCCAACAATAAGGAGGCAATTATGATGTAAGAAGATTCTTACTGCTCATTTAGAAAGGAAGGTTGCATCAATGTTGCAGGTTTCAATAGAAAGAGATGGTGTTTTCATACAACAATTGACATGTTTTTGCAGAATAAGGATTGGTCTTATCCAAATAAGAGTGAGAGATGTTCTCTCTCATTGAAGCACTTGAAAAAAAAAGGGGACAAAAGTTGGTTGAAAACCAGAAATGGCAGCCTCTTCTGATGAAAAAAATGAAAAAAAAAGGAGATAAAAAAAATAAAATAAAAATTAAAAAAATGATGAAAAAAAATGAATAATTCAGTAGTGAAAACCTTCTTGGAGGTGCTACTGAGTTGGCTTGCATGAAAACCGATTTTTTGGCATGCATTGCCTTGTTGATCTACCCATCATTGTTCCACCATTGTACAAATCTCACACTGCACATGTGTTATGTTTATGTTTTCAGATAGCCTGCTAACAATCATCAAAAGCAGCTTGTAAGGTGCATGACCAATTTTTAGGATAGTAAGGTATGTGTTTCTTGCATTTAATTCATAGTAAACATTTAGCATTTAGTGTATGATAATCGGTATTTGGCATAAACTATTCATACAATATTGGCAAGTTGAAAATGGAACATGTTCAAGATGTCAAGAAACACCCCCTTATGCCCTTAATTGCATGGAAATTCCAAAACTATGCAAAAACCTGATTTTGGGACAGACATGGCAGCAATTCTATTTCAATTTGTAGGGCAAGTTTTAGAAGGAGAACTGCAAGTTTATATCTCACAATTGTCTGATAAATTGAAGGAGGATAATCAGAAAAATGCACCTAAAGGTTCTATTTTAGTACTACTAGAATAAAATAGCAACATACAAAACAAAGAATAACATCTAAACAAAAGGATGAAGAAGGGATTTTTGATGTTATGGAAGGCTTATACACTCTAGAGATGGGCCCACAATAGAATCTGTAGCTAACTTTTGCATAGGAGGTCATTTCTGCATTTTTTGATGCATCTTCGGAATGAACAATCATATCTTCGAAATGAACAGGCATATCTTCGAAATGAGCAGGATATCTTTGGAATGAGCAGAAACTGTACCAAAATTGCTAAAAATGCTACAGAATAGCAAAAAGAGTAGGGTACATCAAATATTGAGGTTCATAAGGCTCTACCACAAGTAAGTACATCCCTCAAGCATTTCAAATCCAAAATTTTTATCAATTTTGTTCAAAAGGTGCAAACAACAGAAATAAGCATTCAAGCTGAAATGTTGTTAAGAATAGAAAATTCCATCAATAGTAGTGCATCCACCAAATACGGTTCCACAATAAGACTATTGCAAGATGAATCACATGATATCAAGCCTTTAAGAGGTACCTTACAACACTAAAACTTGTAGAAAGATAGAAAAAGAGTCATACATGTGCTTAATTGCAAAATACTTGATATAGTGCAGCAAGGAGGAATTTCTCAGTTAGCAGGTAGCAAAGGATGTTGTTCACAAGAATAAAACTTGCATATTACTATGGCCTACTAAGATGCATGAGGGCATGCATCAGTTCAAGTTGGGGGGATGATGAGGCCCAAAAATGCCTCATTATTGCACAATGTTTGACTACCATATGATAAGTTAATTGCCAAATAGTTGACTAAAATATACTATTTGTTAAGTGTTTGCATGATTTTATGTTAGGAATACTATATCTCTGTTTTTGACTATTTTCAGCATTTTGTGACTGATTTTGCTTGATTAAGTAGCAAGTAAAAACATGCATTTCAATTAACCAAATGTGGTATGCTGATATCCATTAACTTCTCAATGGTTTTTGAATGTTTTCCTGCCCTTCAACTTGTTTCAAATCCACATTGAAGCCAAAATTTTAGGACTGTCATAAATCTAAAAATCTGAAAAAAATAGCCATATAAAAATCAGCAAGTTGTCACTTTATAGGAACACCTTGAAGTTGTCAAGCAAAGCATGAGGATATGGATGGAATGAGTTCAGAAGGACTACAGAAGACATCTGACCTATTTAGAAGCATTCCCACATGGTCTAAATAGGCAGCAACAGGGTATAACAGAGCAGGGACAATTGTGCAGCACTATTGCACTATTTTAGCATGGTTACTTGGTGAATGAAGTGTATAAATTCAGTAGCAACTTGATGTACTCCTTCATGTTGATATTTGAATAATTTTTCCATGTTCTAATTTGTTTGAATTTGCAAGAAATGCCAATATTTTACAACTGTGCAGTAGAGTTGGAAAATGTAGTAATTTACCATGTAAATTCTAGCAAGCTACCAATGAATGGCAAGGCATGGAATTCACACATGGAGAGGAATGAAGGCTATTGCAATCTGATCCTGAGGGCTAATCCACCTGAGAAATGCAGCTAAAATCACTTGAAGAGCACATAGTTGGTCATTCCGAAGATCTTCGGAATGAGCAGACATCTTCGGAATGAGAAATATAGTCTCTTCGGAATGAGCGGACATCTTCGGAATGAGAAATACAGTCTCTTCGAAATGAGCCACTTATCTTCGGAATGAGAACAGAAAGTGCTTTTTGAATTTTTGACTATTTTTTGATGGTGGAAAAAGGGAAAGAAGGTTGAGAAGGTTAAGGGAAAATATCTCCCATCTGATTTTGTCGTCCTTGCCATCCAAAGCCACCATTCATGGAAAAGATCAATTTTGATCCTCTTCTAGGATAAACCCAGGAAATAACTACAGCATAATAGGAAGTTGTTTGCAAGATAGAAATGGCATATTCTGAAGTGGAGAAATATGTGTGAGATATTTCTAGACTCCTCCCATGTACTCCCACCACTCAAGATGCTTTCTAAGGGCCAATGACTACTACCGCAACACAAACTGTCCAGATTTGCATTTATTTCAGATCCAAAATTATTGGCAAATCACTGTAAAGTAGCACATAGGCTGATTTGAGCATGGGATATGTTGTAAATATTTATATAAATAACACAACTCCCTCCTTGGTTGAGCCAGTTAGGAATTAGAATAGAGGAGAGTTTTCAATAGCAGCAATTAGGACTGTACAATAATTTTTTGTAACAGATTTTAGCATGTTTTGTCATCAATAAAAGTGCAGTTATTTTATCATTTTCTATTCTAAGTGTTAATTAGTTAAGGAGTGCTTTTCACCTCCTTCTAGATCAGGAAGTATGGGCCCACTTTCAGATCTAGAAGGAGGATTTTTATGGCAAGTTTTAATCTATAATTTTGTTGTAGCAGAATTAATAGATTACTTGTCAAGTTTACTTTTCTTGTTTTAAGTTTGTATAATGTTCTTTATGTTTTCTATTATGTTTGTGTACAAAATTTGTGTGTGTGTCAGCTGACAAATTATATTAAGCATTTTTCCTTTGCTTTCCATGTTTTCCTTACTTTTCTATTTTAGCAACTTTCCATTTTTAGCATATTTCATTTTGTTGTCAATTCCTGTAGCAGAAGCTTGATGACCTTTTGTGGCAGGACATTGATAGGTGTTTTTAGCATAAGTTTCATTTACAAGCATCATTTCAATTATGCAAGAGTAACTAGGTTTCAATTCTGCAAATGTAACTTAGGATTTCATTTCAGCAACATTTAAATTTAGCAATTTAAATTATGTTATTTTAATTCTGCAAAAGTAGATTAGACTTTCAATTTAGCAATTTCAATTCATGCAATTGTAGTTAGATTTTAATTTTTGCAACTTAGAATTAGTTTTTAGTTCTTGCAAGTTTCCATTCTGTAGATTAGGTTTAGTGTGACACCAAAAGGCTAAACCAAATCTGTCTCACCTAATAAATGCTTGAAATCTGAATGCCTGAATTGTACTCTGCCCTAGCCTTCTATCATAGATAGCCTTGGACACCACCCCAGATTGATAAGATCTTTGAGATTTAATGATGTGCTTAACGACAACGCATCATTTTGGCACCGTTTCTGGGGATCATGGTGTTGTTAGAGGGTAAAAGTAGTCAAATAATTATTATTGTGCTAAGTTATGAAGTTTAGAGTAAAATTTGAATGTAATAGTTGGTATAAATAATAATTATTGATAGTTGCATTTCAGTCCATTTAGAAAATAAGCAACCATAGGGAGGTGATCTTCACACTTGGGGGTTAAATTGCCTATGTTTGAAATTCTTGATAAAAATTGAAAGAATTCATCATCCTCATTATCAAGAAACATAAGATCTCTTAAAATATTTAGAAGAGCCATCTGCTAGTACTACCCTTTTTATATCCATATCATCAGGGTAGTATAAAAAATTTGTACTAGGTGTTGGGAAAGATATCATGGTAGATATACAAGACTATCCCTTGAACAAAATAGCCATATCAGCTACCTGTAGCATTTGTTCACAGGGACATATCACTGATGAATGCCATTTACTTCCACAACTTAGAGATGCAAAATTTGTTGCCTAGTCTAAATTCTTCTCAAAGAGAGATCCCAACAACAACAAATAGGGCAAGTAAATCAACCACCACCTTCAGCCCAACCTGTGGCCAATATGAATAATACAAGACAGGCAACCCTTGTCTATGTAAGCTGAATCTATAAAAAAAAAAATCACAAAAACTTTTGCACAATCAAAATAGGAGTTTACAACTTAACGGTGATCCTAGAGTTTTCCATTATTACTTAAATATTGTTAGGATTTTACCACGCTAAACCGCAACCTAGCAATTCTTAGCCTACACAGACAATAGTTGATCTCATTAGAGGTGATCCTACCTACAAGTAGTTGATCCAAAATCTCTAAAGTTGTACACTTCTTGTCTTATTGTGCAAACCAAAAATATTTCTTTTTTAGCCCAACCTATGATCAATCTGAATAATACAGGATAGGCATCCCCTGTCTATGTAGCTGAATCTGGTAAAAAAAAAACTACAGGAAATGTTATTGATTGCAACAACATCCAACTGTGCTCAAACAAGAACTTACCTGAGCTTGAAGAGACAAAAATCAATGGAGATACACAGAAAACCTTTAGTCCAAACACACAGAAATTAGCCTTGGATAAAGAAGAAAAACTAGCACATAGAAAATTTACTTCCATTGAACTCCTTAGTAAGAAATTACAAAGGGGTAAATTTTGTCCTCCTAGGAATGAAACAAATTGAAGTGCAGCCAAGAAAATTCTTGAACATTATTAGCTGGCTGACTTATAAACAAAAAGCAAAATTGTTGCTATTTTGAAACAATATTTCAATCCCTTTACATGGAATTACAAGGGTATATCAAGATTTTATCTTGATGTAAGCACTTAACATCTTTTGGGAATTGGTATTTAATTGTTTCAAGTACATATTGACAAGATTTTGCAGACTAGGAGGCATGGACAACACTTGATTGAAGAAGTTTTTAGATATGGAGCAGTGCTTCTTTCTCCCATTGGTAATTCATGGAGGATGTTAGTGGTGAATGGACATTGCCTTTGGGTATACCATGCACCATTAACTAAGGAGGAGTTCTTGAAGGAGATTCCATTAGATGTACACATAATGGAAGAGAATTTCTCTTCAATATCAGATTCAGAGTGATGATAAAAAGTTTGAAAAAAAAAAAATACAAGAAAAGCAAAAAGAAGAATAGTCTTGTTTGTGAACTTCCTTCTTGGGTACAAGCAAGACAAGAAAAATTGGAAAAAAAAGAGAGAGAAAAAAAATTGCAGCAAAGGCATGTCCCACAAAATGGGGATACATGAGGACAAGCATCAATTTCAGCAAGGAAGAGGAACAATGGAGCCAATACTTCATTTCCAGCAATAAGGAGGCAATTATGATGTAAGAAGATTCTTACTACTCATCTAGAAAGGAAGGTTGCATCAATGTTGCAGGTTTCAACAGAAAGAGATGGTGTTTTCATACAACAATTGACATGTTTTTGCAGAATAAGGATTGGTCTTATCCAAATAAGAGTGAGAGATGTTCTCTCTCATTGAAGCACTTGAAAAAAAAAGGGACAGAAGTTGGTTGAAAACCAGAAATGGCAGCCTCTTCTGATGAAAAAAATGAAAAAAAAGAGATGAAAAAAAAAGAAAAATAAAATGAAAAAATGATGAAAAAAATGAATAATTCAGTAGTGAAAACCTTCTTGGAGGTGCTACTGAGTTGGCTTGCATGAAAACCGATTTTTTGGCATGCATTGCCTTGTTGATCTACCCATCATTGTTCCACCATTGTACAAATCTCACACTGCACATGTGTTATGTTTATGTTTTCAGATAGCCTGCTAACAATCATCAAAAGCAGCTTGTAAGGTGCATGACCAATTTTTAGGACAGTAAGGTATGTGTTTCTTGCATTTAATTCATAGTAAACATTTAGCATTTAGTGTATGATAATCGGTATTTGGCATAAACTATTCATACAATATTGGCAAGTTGAAAATGGAACATGTTCAAGATGTCAAGAAACACCCCCTTATGCCCTTAATTGCATGGAAATTCCAAAACTGTGCAAAAACCTGATTTTGGGACAGACATGGCAGCAATTCTATTTCAATTTGTAGGGCAAGTTTCAGAAGGAGAACTGCAAGTTTATATCTCACAATTGTCTGATAAATTGAAGGAGGATAATCAACAAAATGCACCTGAAGGTTCTATTTTAGTACTACTAGAATAAAATAACAACATACAAAACAAAGAATAACATCTAAACAAAAGGATGAAGAAGGGATTTTTGATGTTATGGAAGGCTTATACACTCTAGAGATGGGCCCACAATAGAATCTATAGCTAACTTTTGCATAGGAGGTCATTTCTACATTTTTTGATGCATCTTCGGAATGAACAGTCATATCTTCGAAATGAACAGGCATATCTTCGAAATGAGCAGGATATCTTCGAAATGAGCAGAAACTGTACCAAAATTGCTGAAAATGCTACAGAATAGCAAAAAGAGTAGGGTACATCAAATATTGAGGTTCATAAGGCTCTACCACAAGTAAGTACATCCCTCAAGCATTTCAAATCCAAAAATTTTATCAATTTTGTTCAAAAGGTGCAAACAACAGAAATAAGCATTCAGGCTGAAATGTTGTTAAGAACAGAAAATTCCATCGATAGTAGTGCATCCGCCAAATACGGTTCCACAATAAGACTATTGCAAGATGAATCACATGATATCAAGCCTTTAAGAGGTACCTTGCAACACTAAAACTTGTAGAAAGACAGAAAAAGAGTCATACATGTGCTTAATTGCAAAATACTTGATATAGTGCAGCAAGGAGGAATTTCTCAGTTAGCAGGTAGCAAAGGATGTTGTTCACAAGAATAAAACCTGCATATTACTATGGCCTACTAAGATGCATGAGGGCATGCATCAGTTCAAGTTGGGGGGATGATGAGGCCCAAAAATGCCTCATTATTGCACAATGTTTGACTACCATATGATAAGTTAATTGCCAAATAGTTGACTAAAATATACTATTTGTTAAGTGTTTGCATGATTTTATGTTAGGAATACTATATCTCTGTTTTTGACTATTTTCAGCATTTTGTGACTGATTTTGCTTGATTAAGTAGCAAGTAAAAACATGCATTTCAATTAACCAAATGTGGTATGCTGATATCCATTAACTTCTCAATGGTTTTTGAATGTTTTCCTGCCCTTCAACTTGTTTCAAATCCACATTGAAGCCAAAATTTTAGGACTGTCATAAATCTGAAAATCTAAAAAAAATAGCCATATAAAAATCAGCAAGTTGTCACTTTATAGGAACACCTTGAAGTTGTCAAGAAAAGCATGAGGATATGGATGGAATGAGTTCAGAAGGACTACAGAAGACATCTGACCTATTTAGAAGCATTCCCACATGGTCTAAATAGGCAGCAACAGGGTATAACAGAGCGAGGGACAATTGTGCAAAGGTTACTTGGATGAGTGTATAAATTCGGTAGCAACTTGATGTACTCCTTCATGTTGATATTTGAATAATTTTTCCATGTTCTAATTTGTTTGAATTTGCAAGAAATGCCAATATTTTACAATTGTGCAGTAGAGTTAGAAAATGCAATAATTTACCATGTAAATTCCAGAAAGCTACCAATGAATGGCAAGGCATGGAATTCACACATGGAGAGGAATGAAGGCTATTGCAATCTGATCCTGAGGGCTAATCCACCTGAGAAATGCAGCTAAAATCACTTGAAGAGCACACAGTTGGTCATTCCGAAGATCTTCGGAATGAGCAGACATCTTCGAAATGAGAAATACAGTCTCTTCGAAATGAGCAGACATCTTCGAAATGAGAAATACAGTCTCTTCGAAATGAGCCACTTATCTTCGAAATGAGAACAGAAAGTGCTTTTTGACTTTTTGACTATTTTTTGATGGTGGAAAAAGGGAAAGAAGGTTGAGAAGGTTAAAGGAAAATATCTCCCATCTGACTTTGTCGTCCTTGCCATCCAAAGCCACCATTCATGAAAAAGATCAATTTTGATCCTCTTCTAGGATAAACCCAGGAAATAACTACAGCATAATAGGAAGTTGTTTGCAAGATAGAAATGGCATATTCTGAAGTGGAGAAAGATGTGTGAGATATTTCTAGACTCCTCCCACGTACTCCCACCATCGAAGATGCTTTCTAAGGGCCAATGACTACTACTGCAACACAAACTGTCCAGATTTGCATTTATTTCAGATCCAAAATTATTGGCAAATCACTGTAAAGTAGCACATAGGCTGATTTGAGCATGGGATATGTTGTAAATATTTATATAAATAACACAACTCCCTCCTTGGTTGAGCCAGTTAGGAATTAGAATAGAGGAGAGTTTTCAATAGCAGCAATTAGGATTGTACAATAATTTTCTGTAACAATTTTCAGCATGTTTTGTCATCAATAAAAGTGTAGTTATTTTATCATTTTTTGTTCTGAGTGTTAATTAGTTAAGGAGTGCTTTTCACCTCCTTCTAGATCAGGAAGTATGGGCCCACTTTCAGATCTAGAAGGAGGATTTTTATGGCAGGTTTTAATCTATAATTTTGTTGTAGCAGAATTAATAGATTACTTGTCAAGTTTACTTTTCTTGTTTTAAGTTTGTATAATGTTCTTTATATTTTCTATTATGTTTGTGTACAACATTTGTGTGTGTGTCAGCTGAAAAATTATATTAAGCATTTTTCCTTTGCTTTCCATGTTTTCCTTGCTTTTCTATTTTAGTAACTTTCCATTTTCAGCATATTTCATTTTGTTGTCAATTCCTGTAGAAGCTTGATGACCTTTTGTGGCAGGACATTGATAGGTGTTTTTAGCATAAGTTTCATTTACAAGCATCATTTCAATTATGCAAGAGTAACTAGGTTTCAATTCTACAAATGTAACTTAGGATTTCATTTCAGCAACATTTAAATTCAGCAATTTAAATTCTTTATTTTAATTCAGAAAAAGAAAATAAGATTTTAAATTCAGCAATTCCACACCCCCAAATTTTTTTTAAATTAAAATTCCCTCTATTTATTTTTTTTTTTTTTCTCCCTACTAGACCCTCTATGTTAGGGGGGGGGGGAAGACAAAAAAAAAAAACAAAACAACCCCCCCCTGCTTGAAATTTGAATGCTTGAATTGTACTCTGCCCTAGCCTTCTATCGTAGATAGCCTTGGACACCACCCCAGATTGATAAGATCTTTGAGATTTAATGATGTGCTTAATGACAATGCATCATTTTGGCATCATTTTTGGGGATCATGGTGTTGTTAGAGGGTAAAAGTAGTCAAATAATTATTATTGTGCTAAGTTATGAAGTTCAGAGTAAAATTTGAATGTAATAGTTGGTATAAATAATAATTATTGATAGTTGCATTTCAGTCCATTTAGAAAATAAGCAACCATAGGGAGGTGATCTTCACACTTGGGGGTTAAATTGCCTATGTTTGAAATTCTTGATAAAAATTGAAAGAATTCATCATCCTCATTATCAAGAAACATAAGATCTCTTAAAATATTTAGAAGAGCCATCTGCTAGTACTGCCATTTTTATATCCATATCATCAGGGTAGTATAAAAAATTTGTACTAGGTGTTGGGAAAGATATCATGGTAGATATACAAGACTATCCCTTGAACAAAATAGCCATATCAACTACCTGTAGCATTTGTTCACAAGGACATATCACTGATGAATGCCATTTACTTCCACAACTTAGAGATGCAAAATCTATTGCCTAGTCTAAATTCTTCTCAAAGAGAGATCCCAACAACAACAAACAGGGCAAGTAAATCAACCACCACCTTCAACCCAACCTGTGGCCAATATGAATAATACAAGATAGACAACCCCTGTCTATGTAAGCTGAATCTATTAAAAAAAAAATCATAAAAACTTTTGCACAATCAAAATAGGAGTTTACAACTTAATGGTGATCCTAGAGTTTTCCATTATTACTTAAATATTGTTAGGATTTTACCATGCTAAACCGCAACCTAGCAATTCTTAGCCTACACGACAATAGTTGATATCATTAGAGGTGATCCTACATTCGAATACGATTTCTTTTTATTTTTTAATAATACAGGATAGGCATCCCTTGTCTATGTAGCTGAATCTGGTAAAAAAAAACTACATGAAATGTTATTGATTGTAGGAACATCCAACTGTGCTCAAACAAGAACTTACCCGAGCTTGAAGAGACAAAAATCAATGGAGATACACAGAAAACCTTTAGTCCAAACACACAGAAATTAGCCTTGGATAAAGGAGAAAAACTAGAAAAATTGCACATAGAAAATTTACTTCCATTGAACTCCTTAGTAAGAAATTACAAAGGGGTAAATTATGTCCTCCTAGGAATGAAACAAATTGAAGTGCAGCCAAGAAAATTCTTGAACATTATTAGTTGGCTGACTTATAAACAAAAAGCAAAATTGTTGCTATTTTGAAACAATATTTCAATCCCTTTACATGGAATTACAAGGGTATATCAAGATTTTATCTTGATGTAAGCACTTAACATCTTTTGGGAATTGGTATTTAATTGTTTCAAGTACATATTGACAAGATTTTGTAGACTAGGAGGCATGGACAACACTTGATTGAAGAAGTTTTCAGATATGGAGTAGTGCTTCTTTCTCCCATTGGTAATTCATGGAGGATGTTAGTGGTGAATGGACATTGCCTTCGGGTATACCATGCACCATTAACTAAGGAGGAGTTCTTGAAGGAGATTCCATTGGATGTACACATAATGGAAGAGAATTTCTCTTCAATATCAGATTCAGAGTGATGATAAAAAGTTTGACAAAAAAAAATAAAATACAAGAAAAGCAAAAGAAGAATAGTCTTGTTTATGAACTTCCTTCTTGGGTACAAGCAAGACAAGAAAAATTGAAAAAAAAAGAGAAAAAAAATTTGCAGCAAAGGCATGTCCCACAAAATGGGGATACATGAGGACAAGCATCAATTTCAGCAAGGAAGAGGAACAATGGAGCCAATACTTCATTTCCAGTAATAAGGAGGCAATTATGATGTAAGAAGATTCTTACTGCTCATCTAGAAAGGAAGGTTGCATCAATGTTGCAGGTTTCAACAGAAAGAGATGGTGTTTTCATACAACAATTGACATGTTTTTGCAGAATAAGGATTGGTCTTATCCAAATAAGAGTGAGAGATGTTCTCTCTCATTGAAGCACTTGAAAAAAAAAGGGACAGAAGTTGGTTGAAAACCAGAAATGGCAGCCTCTTCTGATGAAAAAAATGAAAAAAAAGGAGATGAAAAAAAAAGGAAAAAAAGGAAAAAAATGATGAAAAAAAATGAATAATTCAGTAGTGAAAACCTTCTTGGAGGCGCTATTGAGTTGGCTTGCATGAAAACTGATTTTTCAGCATGCATTGCCTTGTTGATCTACCCATCATTGTTCCACCATTGTACAAATACACATGTGTTATGTTTATGTTTTCAGATAGCCTGCTAACAATCATCAAAAGCAGCTTGTAAGGTGCATGACCAATTTTCGAGACGAAGAAGGTATGTGTTTCTTGCATTTAATTCATAGTAAACATTTAGCATTTAGTGTATGATAATCGGTATTTGGCATAAACTATTCATACAATATTGGCAAGTTGAAAATGGAACATGTTCAAGATGTCAAGAAACACCCCCTTATGCCCTTAATTGCATGGAAATTCCAAAACTGTGCAAAAACCTGATTTTGGGACAGACATGGCAGCAATTCTATTTCAATTTGTAGGGCAAGTTTCAGAAGGAGAACTGCAAGTTTATATCTCACAATTGTCTGATAAATTGAAGGAGGATAATCAACAAAATGCACCTGAAGGTTCTATTTTAGTACTACTGGAATAAAATAGCAACATACAAAACAAAGAATAACATCTAAACAAAAGGATGAAGAAGGGATTTTTGATGTTATGGAAGGCTTATACACTCTAGAGATGGGCCCACAATAGAATCTATAGCTAACTTTTGCATAGGAGGTCATTTCTGCATTTTTTGATGCATCTTCGGAATGAACAGTCATATCTTCAGAATGAACAGGCATATCTTCGGAATGAGCAGGATATCTTCGGAATGAGCAGAAACTGTACCAAAATTGCTGAAAATGCTACAGAATAGCAAAAAGAGTAGGGTACATCAAATATTGAGGTTCATAAGGCTCTACCACAAGTAAGTACATCCCTCAAGCATTTCAAATCCAAAATTTTTATCAATTTTGTTCAAAAGGTGCAAACAACAGAAATAAGCATTCAGGCTGAAATGTTGTTAAGAACAGAAAATTCCATCAGTAGTAGTGCATCTGCCAAATACGGTTCCACAATAAGACTATTGCAAGATGAATCACATGATATCAAGCCTTTAAGAGGTACCTTGCAGCACTAAAACTTGTAGAAAGACAGAAAAAGAGTCATACATGTGCTTAATTGCAAAATACTTGATATAGTGCAGCAAGGAGGAATTTCTCAGTTAGTAGGTAGCAAAGGATGTTGTTCACAAGAATAAAACCTGCATATTACTATGGCCTACTAAGATGCATGAGGGCATGCATCAGTTCAAGTTGGGGGGGATGATGAGGCCCAAAAATGCCTCATTATTGCACAATGTTTGACTACCATATGATAAGTTAATTGCCAAATAGTTGACTAAAATATACTATTTGTTAAGTGTTTGCATGATTTTATGTTAGGAATACTATATCTCTATTTTTGACTATTTTCAGCATTTTGTGACTGATTTTGCTTGATTAAGTAGCAAGTAAAAATATGCATTTCAATTAACCAAATGTGGTATGCTGATATCCATTAACTTCTCAATGGTTTTTGAATGTTTTCCTGCCCTTCAACTTGTTTCAAATCCACATTGAAGCCAAAATTTTAGGATTGTCATAAATCTGAAAATCTGAAAAAAATAGCCATATAAAAATCAGCAAGCTATCACTTTATAGGAACACCTTGAAGTTGTCAAGAAAAGCATGAGGATATGGATGGAATGAGTTCAGAAGGACTACGGAAGACATCTGACCTATTTAGAAGCATTCACACATGGTCTAAATAGGCAGCAACAGAATATAACAGAGCGGGGACAATTGTGCAGCATTGTTGCACTATTTTAGCATGGTTACTTGGTGAATGAAGTGTATAAATTCAGTAGCAACTTGATGTACTCCTTCATGTTGATATTTGAATAATTTTTCCATGTTCTAATTTGTTTGAATTTGCAAGAAATGCCAATATTTTACAACTGTGCAAGCAGAGTTGGAAAATGCAGTAATTTACCATGTAAATTCTAGCAAGCTACCAATGAATGGCAAGGCATGGAATTCACACATGGAGAGGAATGAAGGCTATTGCAATCTGATCCTGAGGGCTAATCCACCTGAGAAATGCAGCTAAAATCACTTGAAGAGCACACAGTTGGTCATTCCGAAGATCTTCAGAATGAGCAGACATCTTCGGAATGAGAAATACAGTCTCTTCGAAATGAGTGGACATCTTCGGAATGAGAAATACAGTCTCTTCGGAATGAGCCACTTATCTTCGAAATGAGAATAGAAAGTGCTTTTTGAATTTTTGACTATTTTTTGATGATGGAAAAAGGGAAAGAAGGTTGAGAAGGTTAAGGGAAAATATCTCCCATCTGACTTTGTCATCCTTGCCGTCCAAAGCCACCATTCATGGAAAAGATCAATTTTGATCCTCTTCTAGGATAAACCCAGAAATAACTACAACATAATAGGAAGTTGTTTGCAAGATAGAAATGGCATATTCTGAAGTGGAGAAATATGTGTGAGATATTTCTAGACTCCTCCCATGTACTCCCACCACTTAAGATGCTTTCTAAGGGCCAATGACTACTACTGCAACACAAACTATCCAGATTTGCATTTATTTCAGATCCAAAATTATTGGCAAATCATTGTAAAGTAGCACATAGGCTGATTTGAGCATGGGATATGTTGTAAATATTTATATAAATAACATAGCTCCCTCCTTGGTTGAGCCAGTTAGGAATTAGAATAGAGGAGAGTTTTCAATAGCAGCAATTAGGACTGTACAATAATTTTTTGTAACAATTTTCAGCATGTTTTGTCATCAATAAAAGTGCAGTTATTTTATCATTTTCTATTCTGAGTGTTAATTAGTTAAGGAGTGCTTTTCACCTCCTTCTAGATCAGGAAGTATGGGCCCACTTTCAGATCTAGAAGGAGGATTTTTATGGCAGGTTTTAATCTGTAATTTTGTTGTAGCAGAATTAATAGATTACTTGTCAAGTTTACTTTTCTTGTTTTAAGTTTGTATAATGTTCTTTATGTTTTCTATTATGTTTGTGTACAACATTTGTGTGTGTGTCAATTGACAAATTATATTAAGCATTTTTCCTTTGCTTTCCATGTTTTCCTTGCTTTTCTATTTTAGCAACTTTCCATTTTCAAGCATATTTCATTTTGTTGTCAATTCCTGTAGCAAAAGCTTGATGACCTTTTGTGGCAGGACATTGACAGGTGTTTTTAGCATAAGTTTCATTTACAAGCATCATTTCAATTATGCAAGAGTAACTAGGTTTCAATTCTACAAATGTAACTTAGGATTTCATTTCAGCAACATTTAAATTTAGCAATTTCAATTCTGCAAAAGTAGATTAGATTTCAATTTAGCAATTTCAATTCATGCAATTGTAGTTAGATTTCAATTCTTGCAAATTAGAATTAGTTTTTATTTCTTGCAAGTTTCCATTCTACAGATTAGGTTTAGTGTGACACCAAAAGGCTAAACCAAATCTGTCTCACCCAATAAATGCTTGAAATTTGAATGCTTGAATTGTACTCTGCCCTAGCCTTCTATCGTAGATAGCCTTGGACACCACCCCGGATTGATAAGATCTTTGAGATTTAATGATGTGCTTAATGAAAATGCATCAAGAAACATGACACAAATGCTTTTGTCAAATTTTAAGGGAACATCCCACGATGCCTTCAACCTTTAATTAGTTTTCATGACCACAAGATAACGAAACTCGTTGGTGAAGGAGCTGATCCTCCCCTTCACATACAAGCTAATATCAATGATATTAGCTACAAGTAGGTACTCATTGACATGATCTCATCCATCAACATCATATCCAAAATAGCCCTACATCACCTACACCTCCCTCCAACCTATTTTACCACACCTTCCCTAGACCTGCATGATTTTGATGGTTCCATGAGACCTACCATAGGATACATAGTTCTACCCATTTGCGTAGGCATCCGTACAATCCCCATTCTCTTTCACATCATTCAAGGAGAAATGCAATACAATATTATCCTCGATCACCCTTGGATTAGAGACATGTAGTGTTTCCCATCTACATTGCACCATTGCCTTAAGTACGTCCACAACAAACTCGTGCACTGTATCCCAACCGATGGAGACCCCTTTAAGTTTTGTAATTTTGTAGACCTCCCCCCTGCTCCTTCATTCTCATCTTCCCAACTGTTCCCTGTATCCTCTCACTAGTCAGTAGGAGCATTGGTATCCTTCCCAATTTCCACCCCAACGTCCCTGTGTTCATCAACAACACAAGCCTTGATATATGCACCATTAGCATCATCTACTGGGGGACCTAAAACTGATACCATGCCTTCCTCTCCACCATTCTTATGGCCTCCACAATACTCCCAACCTATACCATTCTAATTTCCACCTACGGTGTCACAACCACCATTGCCACCCATTACATAACCAACTACATTACCTCCTCCAACCTTGCATATGGAAACCCCTATCCTTCCTACATTGCAAACACCTCCTCTTCCCTTTTGATTGAAATCTAAGACATTCATGTCTCCATGCATCCCTTTACCTGCACTGATGTCATACCCTACATAGAACAAACATCTTGTTCAAGCCACAAAAACCAAACATCATGAACCTAAATAACCAATGCCCATCTTGGATGAACCTCCACACCCTTCAGCTACCACCATTAGGGAATCCCAAATTTCTCCTTTCTTGTATGATTCAAATACACCACCCCAATCGCTAAAGCGTGCCATGCCATGCATATCCTTCTTCATGATAAAAAATAGCCTAGGATACTATAACGTACATGACACCCATGTATGTGATACCCCTATCCAATCTACCTGAGATTTTGGTCATCCCTCAACCTGTCATCCCTCAACCTTGGTGTTGACTATCAAAATTTTCATACGGTTAGGAAGTCCTAAAAACCACACCAACTTTGTGTATGTAGGAGTAGACTCTTCAATACTCTCACAAACTTCTTCACCACCATAATCTAGCTCTAGTGATGTAATTACAACCTATCCAACCCTCAATTTGCCTTGCTCTACCTATAGTGCTTTCATTGGCATGGGTTTAAGTTATGCCATTATGAGCAAGAGCTATGCACACCTATTAACCCTCGTGTATGATCACCTATTGACAAAATCAGCCTAGGTTATCACCCAATCGCCATCTATACATTAGAATATGAGATCCAATATCTCTCTTTACATCCTCCTTTGCACCCAACACACACCTTGGAAGAGTACAATGATATGGACATACTAGAAGACACACCTTAACCCACATCAACCATCACCATCCCCTATGATTTCTTCTAAGAATATCCTACGCCCGATACCTCCTTGTTTTATGATGTTCAAAGATTGGCATAACACTTTGCTACCTTATCCCTGGCTACACCACCAATAAAAATGGACACACTCCCGCCTAATCCACCATCGATATAGTCAGACCTGGTTTTGCCTGACCCACCAGTGATACACTTTCTTGTATTCCCTCCTATACATAGATAGCTACAGAGAGAAGCCTCTCATCCTTATTCACCACTAGTCATCCTGCGACCTCCCTTGAGTCTCTTAGGATGTGTACAACCTATCCAATCTCCCTCACCATAATCTACCCCACCTAATTTACCTACAACATTGATTAACATGGTTGAAGTAGACTTACGCTCTCCTCTCTGCTACAACCACTAGTAGATTCGAGATGATACCCCAAACCTAAACGTTATCGATATAGCACACATCTCACACATACTAGCATCTGGAGACTTTATTATCTCTCCTCACATCTTGTGGGTAGAAAATGCCCCTTCCTCATTCACGTCATCCCAAACCTCTCAATTCCATCACACGGGCATCTACATAGATGATGAGTACGATTTCAGTGAGGCCATTAACAACTTCAATCTCATTCCTATCCCTAAAAATTTGTGTGATGGATCTCTCATGCTCATCGAGGACACGATTGATGTAGACATCTATGGCGATCCAAAAAAATTGCACATCCTCAAATTAGCCACTAGCCTCTCACCTGAGGAGTGCATTGCCTTCACGAACTTCCTGCACAAGTATATAAAAATGTTCGCATGGTCTTATAAAGACATATCAGGACTTGACCCTACCGTAGTAGTGCATAATATTATACTAGATCCCAATGCCAAACCAGTAAGATAGAAGCTATGATGCATGCATCCAAATATCACATTGATAGTAAAATCTAAACTCCAAAAGCTCCTAGACATTGATTTCATAATACCCATCGACTATACCGAGTGGGTATCCAACATGGTCCCTATCCCCAAACCATCCGGTGACATTCACGTTTGCACATATTTTTATGACCTAAAAAAAGCTTGTCCCAAAGACAAATTCCATTTACCCAACATTGACTCCCTCATTGACTCCATCGCAGGTCACAAAATGATTTCCCTCATGGATGGATTTTTTGGATATAATCAAATTAGGATCAACCTAGCCGATCAACACAAAAATTCCTTCACAACACCCTAGGGGAAATTTTCTACAAGGTCATGCCCTTTGGCCTTAAAAATGTTGGGGCAACCTATAAACGAGCCATGACCTACATCTTTCATGATCTAATGCATACAAATATGGAAGACTATGTAGATGACCTCATAGCCAAATAAAATAAATGTGTCGACCATATCGAAGATCTCTGTTAGATTTTCGATCGACTACTAGAAAACAACGTGCGCCTCAATCCAAAAAAGTGCATGTTCATTGTTACATCAGGAAAAATACTAGGATTCATTGTCTCCCAATGAGGCATTGAATTAGATCCTAGTAAGGTGAAATCCATCATCAAGATACCTCCTTCTACCACCCTAAAGCAATTGCACAATGTCCAGGGTAAGATTACCTCTATTTTCATATTTATAGCACAATTATCAAACAAATTCCAACCATTCAATCATCTCCTACAAAAAGGAGTACACTTTAAATGGGATGATAACTGTCAAGCCACATTCGATGCTATCAAAACTTACCTTACGTCGCTGCTGGTCATGTCACCACCGCACCCACAATTACCATTGACTCTATATATCTCAACCATAGATCTTGTGCTAGGTACACTCCTAGCCCAAAAGAATACTCTCGACAAAGAGCAGGCTACTTACTATGTCAGACGTACATTATTTAGTTATGAAATGAGATACGGATACATGGAGAAGCTATACCTAGTAGTAGTATTCACCACCTATAAATTAAGACACTACATGTTAAACCACACAATTTTTGTCATCACCCAAGATAATCCCCTTTGGTACATGATGAACAAGAGTTATCACAATTCACACATAGCCAAATAGATCATGCTTCCTAATCGAGTTTGACCTAGAATTTGTATCTCAAAAATCCATAAAAGGGCAATTCATTACTGAAAAATTGGTTGAAGCCCCTATAACTGATAATCAATCCCTACTCATTCAACTCCCCTATGATTCTATATTCCATGTAACCAAAAATGAGAAATATGTTGAACCAAAATTCATGGCTGACATCACCATGTTCTTTGATGGTTCTAAGTGTCTCCACGCTAGGGGTCTGGTCATTGTATTCTTTACACCTGAAGGAGAACCACTCCCATTTTCATTCAAACTTGATTTCCCTTGTACCAATAACAACGTAGAGTATGAAGCCCTAATACTAGGACTAAAACAAGCACACTCTATGCACATAAAATGCCTCCACATCATAGGCGATTCACTTTTTATAGTCAATCAAGTACATGAAATTTGGCTATGCAATTGCCCAGTTCTCCAAAAATACAAGAAAATCATCCAAAAACTCCTATCCCAATTTGAATGGTATTACTTCGAAGCTGCACCGCACTCATCAAACTATTTTGCAAACACCATGGCCTCCTTAGGGTCCCTCATCCCACAAAACACAACATCCAACACAATATTTGTATCCATTCATACATTTACACAATTTTCTATATCACCCAAGCCACCTACAGACGATGGTGGTGTGTGTGATAAAAACTGAACCTCATGACCCATGGTTCTCACAGATCAAAGAGTACATCAAACTAGGTTTCCTACCATGTGATTTTCCCCATGCCCAATGCCAAAAATTTAAGCAAAGAGTGATCTGCTACACCTTTCTAGGGGACATCCTTTATCGCCGTAGCTATGATGGCATACTCTTGCATTGCCTAGAACCGCAAGAATCACAATGGGCTATACAAGAAACCCATGATGGTACTTTTGGTGGCCATTTTAGTGGCATGGTGATTACCAAACGCATCCTTCGTATGGGCTATTACTAGACTAAAATGGATAAATATTGTTGTGAGTATGTCAAACATTGCATCAAATGCCAACAACATGCCAACCTAACACATTTACCATCCCAAGCACTTCAACCAATCCAGTCCATGTGGCCCTTCTCCCATTGGGGCCTGGATCTAATTGGACAAATTACACCTACTTCCTCTAGAAATCATAAATTTATCATTACAGTAATAGAATATTTTACAAAGTGGGTCCAAGCCATCCCACTGGTCCAAACTACATGAACAAAAATTGCAGCATTCATCATGGAGCATATCATATGTTGCTTTGGAATTCCCTCCCAAATTATTTTAGATAATGGGAAATATTTTAAAAACAAGAATATCAGAGCCCTATGTGATAGATTTCACATAAACCATATATTTTCATCTCCATATTACCCTCAAGGAAATGTCTAGGCAGAAGCCACAAACAAAACCATCTATTCTATTCTCTGTAAAACTATAGCAGAGTCTCATCGAGACTGTCATAATCAAATACCCTAGCCTTGTGGGCATATCGTATGAGCATCTGTAATCCTACTAGGGCAACACCCTTTTCACTCATCTATGGGATAGAAGTTATCATGCCCCTTGAGCTTGAGATACCCTCCTTACGGATATCTATGAAATATTTCATTGACAATGACACTGCTTGCCAAGCTCGACTAGATCAACTAACACTCCTCAATGAGCATTGCATCCATGCCATCAAGCACATGGGTATATCAGGATCACCTTCACCATGCCTACAATAGTAAGGTACATCAGTGCAAGTTTAATATTGGTGACTTGGTTCTCAAGGAGAACTAGCAAATCACAAGTCAACCTCGCTAGTAGCATGATAAATTCACCCCAAACTGGTTGGGCCCATTTATTATCACACACAAATATGGTTCGGGAGTGTATCATCTGGCCAATATTTAAGGTCTTAATGATCCTAAACCCATCAAAATATTGCACCTTCATGCATTCAATGCATGATACTTAAACACAATCACCATCACGAGTGTCACATAGTATTAAAAGTAAATCACCAAGCACATCATTGTGTGAATCTGTTATTTCTACTTTATTATTTCTTCATACATGCACATTTCACATTTCTACCATTTTTATGCTCATGGTATTTTTTTTTCCTTTTGTAGGACTCACATCATTAGTAGGAGAGCTCTACAATGGCCTCACTTACCACCATGTAAGACCATATGTAGCCACAAAAAAAATCCATTACATCGGTTGATCTCGTCTGACCACCAACTACCCTTCATACCAAGTGCTCCTCGCATTCATATAATTTAGGTCATCACACATCACCTTGACACCACTCCCCTCACCAGCTAGGTTCATCTTATTCATTACACTCTGGCAATAGCGAGATCACCATGTCCTCTTTCAATGACAAAGATAAATCCACCCAACCCCAAACACAAGGATCATCCTCCCATCTGTCTGATGATCTCATATGTCACTATTCACCTACAAATCACCTAAACCATCCCATAGGATCCTACTGCCCACCTAATAGGGAGTATACACCTCATCAACCTCTCCCTGCATTTGTACCAGCTCATCTTCCCAATGACAAGTCTACCTACACCCATGATTTACAAGCCCGTGCGGGCCAAGCTACTCAAGCTGGTCACACAAACATCCCTCCTTCCCATTTACATTGCTACGTAGTGCCATAGCCTATGCCACTGGTCCTAAAGACACCACCTTCACCACTACAAGGCATACCATTCCAAAAACACTTGCAATCACCATAGTCATTCCATGCTACTGCATCATCATCCTAGTCGCACTTATTTTCTACCATGCATCAGGCCATTCCATTCGCATTGGAATATTGATCACCCCCCTCCCTAATACAATCACCACCACACCATGAGATGCAACATCTCATCTCCTATATCAAACCACTGGAGTTGTAGATGAGTCATTGTCATTTCCATTTTCACCCACAGTAGTCTCCCATGACCTATCCATCCTCACCGCCACATAGACCCCTTCCCTAATCCTGAACTTGACCCATGCAAAAACCTAGACCCATTCTTCCATTACTAGATCATTCTTCACCCAGACCTCACTCACCTCTAGAAGAACCATACATCTATCATATTCCTATTCCACACACACCATATTTTGAAATGTTTCATCATCTCTTGCATTAGGGTCTTCTCGACCTACCCAAGATTTGACCTATTGATCCATCTTGTCCTAAACCATGCAACTACAAAGAGAATCAATTTTTTATTTACCATCGCCATCTAGGCCATGATATAGAAGAGTGTAGATCATTCAAAACCCTGGTGCACAACATGTTGCACAACGAGCATACCCCATAACCAAAGCATTCTTTTCTGTTTAGCCAACTTGCCAGTCCTCCGCACCGCACCACTCCCAGGACTTTACCACCTCACAGTACCCTAACAGTGCCCACCTACTATATTCATAACATTTCCAACTATGGCTCCAACAGTAATTCTAGCCATATCATCACTTCACCATCCTACTCCTTCCCAAATCTATGCCATTTTTCCCTACATTAGTTTTAGTTACTCTTCTTCTTCTATCTCATTCTTCTACTTCTTACATACGTTGATTGGTTTCTTCTCTTCTATATTTATTGGATTTTGGTGATCCCCTTTCCTTGATTGGTTACCAAAGCCTACTTCTTCTCACTTCTTCCACCTATACATTCCACTCTCACATATTCCTTCTTCTTTGTGACTATTACATACACTTATATAGTTCACATATTATACATCTACTACACACACACCCCACATGCTGGGGCAACCATGATTATAGCATCGTGCTTTTTATCATCATTACACATTTCACTCATTTGTAAATAGGTTCTTCTAAAATTCTCCTTCTACACAACATAACTTTCTTCTTGTAAATATCACAATCCTCCACTTCAATCATTTATAGTTACATCCATTGCACATATTCATATGCTTTATATTTAAAATTTTAATTCATGTTTGTACATTCTTCCCCAAAATGTGCCTCAGCAGGAATAATACATGCATTTTTTAGAATCACCACCTAGATGTCCATTCCCTTTTTTTCAAGATTAGGGTATACATAGGTGTCGTGTTTAATTTTGACTACTCTGTAGTTTAGGAAATCAAGTGTCACCCATAGCTACTGAGTCTTGTACATTCTTCTTATGGTCCTTTAGGCTGGTTCAACTTCTCTCATGGGTCGCTCACAATAGGTTACACATTAACAATTTTGAGCCTAGAAAAGAGGGCATCTTGAGTAGATATCACCATCTAGCGAATGGTATCCCCTACTCATCGTATCGCCTGCATGGTCAACATACAACCTAGGGATAAACAAAGGGATCAAGCATAAGCAAAATTAAATAACTAGGTAGAAAACAAACTTCATCGCCCATACAAAAAGAGCAAAAAAAAAGAAAAAAAAAGAAAAAAAAAAAGAGCACTACCACAATTAGATATGTCAACACTAGAATAGGGGTAGAAAACAAAATAAAAAACTTCTTGATATCACACATGTTATTCTTATCACCTTTGGTCCTTAGGTTCAAAATAACACCATGGGATGATTCCCATCGCTATCAATAGGCTCCAAGAGCCTGCCTACCAGTAGAATAGTCTTATAGGTGACAACATATCTCTCACATTAGCATCTCGTTTTTGTAGAGATCATTGTTGTGGACTAAAGAGCTAGCTAGTCCGGTAATATCTACAATGAGTTAATCCTACCTCCCTCAAAATGGATAAATGAACCTTACACATTCACACACATAGGTCCAAGACAAACTTTGAACCAGCCCGATTATGTTATGAGTTGCCACAAAACTTGTATAGCTAAAGGTTTGAGATTTGATTGTCATAACTATGTTAATCAAAACCATTACACATGTCTTACATTATCCACCAACCCTGAAATCATGAAATGGATCACATCCATACAGGTAAATGCCATGATACAAGTGCTTCCTTGGTGCATTTTAGTAATTCCATACATGCACCTATGCATCTATGTCATATACATTTGCTACACCTTATAGTTATGCATTTGTCTTACATACATTCATGCAATTAACTTACATTATGCATTCATGCTACACACATTCCAAAATCAAATTATAACATTGCATTTATTCTATGTACATTCATTACAACATCATATTCAATATCTGTAACCACCAAAAATGCTTTCACCCGATCTAACTATCGCAATAAACAAATAGGCATGCATAATTTGATAATAAGAAATAACATTAATACAAGGAATTATTTATTAATTTCAATGGAGTCAAATTATAGATTCGTCCCTCTTAGGGATACCCATTTGATACATCAATTACAATAGTTTTTAATCCCTATAAAGAGTAGGTGTAATCAAAATGCCCCTCAGGGTGACACAAACTGCTCTAGGGTGTCGATGACCATCTTCTTTGCGTTGAGAAATGGATTGGATATTTTATCTTTCCTTTGGAACTGTTCCCTATGATCAAGAAACAACAAGAATATCAAAAATATAGCCAGCCTCTCATGATGAGGCCCTTTTAGGTAAAATTTAAAATGACACCGTTAACATGCATAATCAAGAAAGTATAAATAAAGCTGCTAAACTATGCAAATTGAATCAAGATTCATGTAATAGCATAAAGTAAAATAGCATCTACACTATGCATGGATCAAATATAGAAAATGAAGCATAAACATGCATAAAGAAAACATTTTAGTCCTAATTAAAACATAAGCATAAAATGTGAATCTAGCCTAGTTCTACGGTCAGAAGTCTTCTAAAATGCTATTAAATCAACAAAATAGCTAATCTAACCTAACTAGCCAAACAAAAATGAAAATAGTAAGGTGATCTGTCACCTATTGTAAACCATAGCTCTAGTGAGCGGTCTACACTGTGAACCATGGCTGACAGCCGCAGTTTGACCTCTGATGTGTTTACCCTCAAAATCAGGGGTAGTGGGCTCAATCTCCTTGTCCAAATTGATGTTCAAGGGTCGCCTTCATTGTCCTCAGACTGATTTGGCAGTCAATTCAATGTGAAGGCCCTTCGTTTGCCCGAATTTGTGCTTCTTGACTCTCCTAAGAACCTAGGGCATCCATAATGCAATTCATCATGAATATTGGAAAAAGGGTCGGGGATTAAGTGCAATAGCTCTATCTCTTAGTATACTCAGTTTGAGTGTACAATTCACCAAGGCTTCACTGCTCAAATCTCCAATGCTTGCTTCTCTTATTCTCCCCATTTGGAGGGGGTATTTATAGCATGCCCCTAGGGCTAGGGGTGGCTTCATGGAGAAGCCAAGACCAAGAAGGGTGGTAAGGAAAGTTGGGATGGAAGCCTCTGGAATATTTCATTTTTCAAATACCTTATTTTAGATATTTTGGTTGTTCCAACCAATTTGGCTTGGATGGAAGGCCTAACTGAACTTTAGTTAAGACCATAGGTCACAGTTATGGTCCAGACTACAGACCGTAGGTGTCAAACATGGTTTAGACTGGAGATCGTAGGTCTAGGCTATAGTTCAGACTGATTAGGCCAAAATGCCTAAATTGAGTGGTTACAACCACTGTTCTATCTTGGAGTCTATCCAAGATCCTCCATATGGTCTTGTAGCATGTCCATATGAGTAGTTGCCCACGACATGACGCATTTTAGGTGTCTACAAATGCCCCTTTTGAGATGCATTTTGAGAAAGAACAACACTGACCAAAAATATATATCCTAAAATGATGCCTAAGGTTCTATGATGATTATTAGTTGGATCAACATTAGATGCCCTAGGTCCAGCAAAAGGACGCGCATCTTGGAATCATTGCTTACAACTCATGAAAGGCTTACATTTTGACAAGTCTGCATTTGTCATAAGACATTCAGATAGCATCAATGCCAAGTATGGGTATCTTATGACCCATAAATCTGAAGGATGAGAGTTACAAACCAATTATCATATTTGTTGTTTACCCCAAGCAAAGGGTGAAGCTTATGATAGTTGTTGATAATGATTCGCAAGAATGAACACAATTTTGACAAGATCAGGGGATCTACGATCTCAAGGATATTCTATTGACTTTGATTATGATTATGAAATTATGACTACCCCCTCAAGCGACGAGTCGATGAGGGTAATGACAATGTATGAAGCGACAAAATCGCTTGACCATAATGAATGATCCTAAACAAATTTAGATTCAAGAATTTTAATGCCTTGGCTAGGCCTAGTTCAGCTTATGATTCCAACTCTTAGTAGTATTTGCACATTTCTATCCCATGGAGCAGTCAGGCTACAATAGTCGTCTTAAGGAATCAAAATGATACAATTGCAATTAGAATTGTGTTGAATCATATTTGTCGATGATTTTCTGAAATATGTCATAAAAGAAATGACAATTTTACCCCAAATGTCCTTATGGTTATTTACTCATCTTGCCATATTGCATGGATCGCAACTTGCTACAACCGCCAAGTGTATAGGATAATCACTAAATATGAGGTGCGTTTGGTTTTTAATTATTTGTTTTTTTTGTTTTAATTATACATCTATTTGACTAATCCTAGTGCTTTTAACATCACCAAATTTGCAAGTTTGATCATTGATTTTGAATTTTTATCTAATGGGAGTCATTATTTTATTTTTTTAGACCTTCCCATGGTGGATTTTGAGTGCATTTAATGTTAGCTGTGGACCGCGGGTATGGTCTGTGGTTTAATTTTTCAAATTTTGGGAACTACGGGTCATACCTACGGGCAGAAAACCCTAGTTTTAGAACCATAGTTGTCAGCTACGGTTCACCGAGACTAGGAGAATCTATAAATTAAATTCCCATTTGAAATATTTCATTATTTTCTTGCAAGCACTAGCAACTTGAGAGCTCTGAGAGTGATAGAACATTCCCTGATCCAAAATGCTACCACACTCTACCATAATTACACTCATCTACCTCGATGGTGGATCCTGATCAGCCATCTACTAGTCGAGGCCGGGGTGCAGATAAGGTAACTCGAAATTGAGACCTCACACTCAATACCAGTAAAATAAACCACATTAAATAATGTGGATAATGAACCTCATTAAACTACTGGTAATGAACCCCACTAGTCTAGGTTAGCTTAGGTTTTTAATTTTTTGATTTAGTGGGCTAGGAGGGTGCCAAAATGGGTGCCTCTCCTAAACCGCAGCTGGTAGTTATGATTCCCAATTGGAAAATTGGGGACCGCAGGTTTCAGCTGTGGTTAGGATTCAAAAATCCCAACGATCAAAATTGACCACATGTGAACCGTAGGGTTGACCCGCTGTTCGACAACTTTAGAAAATTTTTAATTTCTTTTTTTATTTTATGATGTTTTTGTCATTTTTAGCATTGTTTTTAGCTCTGTTTAGATATATTTTGTCTTACATTATGATTTTTATTTTAGAGATTGAATTTTAGAGCCTAGGATCCTGACATTCTAAAGACTCTTCGTGAGGCTCTTTCTGATGATGACCGAGATTGGTTCTGAGCTGTCGGGTTTGGCTATGTCATGGATCTGCCCACTATTAGGGTAGATCAAGCCTACCTGACTATGTTGGCCCGATGCTAGAATGCATGGACTAACACATTTTACCTACCTATAGGTGAAATAACTGTTACCCTAGAGGATGTCTATAGGATCTTCAAGATCCCCATCGATGGTGAGGCCATCGTCTCCTCTACCTCCTAGGTAAAGGAGGTTGTTTTCAATGCTATCTTTGGTGATTAGAGTGAGGATGCTTAGGAGGCGATTGACCATGGAGTTATGCACATCAATGAATGGTATCATGAAGATGTCTTCTTTGCATGGGAAGCCCTCTTCATTCACTTGATAGTACAGATTGTCCTTCCAGACTCTTCAAGCATGAGTATTCCCTAGAACCTCTTGTCCACTGCCTGGAGGGCTCTTTAGAGTTTTATAAAGGAGCCATTACTTTTATCATGGGGGATCACCCTGCTATGTCAGATCTATAGGGAGTTATATCAGACTACTAAGCGTAGTCATAAGGGCATCAACTACAGTCTTCTATTGCAGATCTAGGGGTGGCAATACATTTGAATCGAGTATCTTGCAGATCTTCCACTGTGCATTATTGAGATAGATGTTGATCATCAGTGCTACACCACATGCTAGCCTCATGAGGGGGAGGTTACCTGTAGTAGGATCCAGGCTAGTGACATCGAGCATTATATTACTCTATTTGCATCACTTGGGTCAGGGAACATTTTATAGTGCCCCTACATGGATTGCCCTGCATGGCCTGAGGTGGACGAGTGGATTCAACAGGCTCACCAAGATAGGTGGCTTATCGACCAAAAGGCCAAGATTAGAGAGTATCAGTTCTACTCTTGTGTCCTACAATAGTTTGGCATGGTGTAGGATATTCCAGAGATCCCTTTTAGATATCGGTGCATGGTCACAGAGACTGATTTGCAGTGGATCATTTTTGAGCCTCTGGGAGATGCTCTTGATGACTACTAAGAGATTGGAGTTGAGACTACTGGGACCACTCTAGAGTATGATGGGTGGTGGTCCAAGTTCATATGGTACAAGTGAGGGCCTCTAGGCTGATAGCAAGATCAGGTAGAGGTAGAGGTGGATCTTGATGGGCACAAGGTATGCTAACGAATAGAGGGTGGTTGGGGCATAGAGGCCATCGTCGAGGAGACTCCTAAGATTGACCCAGATGAGGAGGCTCTAGAGGAGGGTGAGGTCCCTCTCGATAGTGTAGAGGGGATATGAAGGGCCTTCGTTTGCCCAGATTTGTGTTTCTTGATCCTCCTAAGTAACTAGGGCATCCATAATGCAATTCATCATGAATGGTGGCAAAAGGATCGAGGATACTTATTTTGAGTGTACAATTCGCTAGGGATTTACTGCTCAAATATCCAATGCTTGCTCTCTTCTTTCTTCCCATTTTGAGGGGGTATTTATAGCATGACCCTAGGGCTAGGGGTGGCTTCATGGAGAAGCCAAGACCAAGAAGGGTGGTTAGGACAGTTGGGATGGAAGCCTCTGGAATCTTCCATCCTCCAACTGCCTCCTAGATATTTTGGTTGTTCCAACCGTTTTTGCTCGAATGGAAGGTCTAACTAAACTTTAGTTAAGACTGTAGGTCACAGTTGCGGTCCAAACTACAGATCGTAGGTCTAGGCTATGGTTCAGACTGCTTAGGCCAAAATGCCTAAATTGAGTGGTTAGAACCACTGCTCTATCTTGGAGTCTATCCAAGATCCTCCATATGGTCTTGTAGAATATCCATATGAGTAGTCGCCCTCAACATGATACATTTTAGGTGTCTACAGATGCCCCTTTTTAGATGCATTGTGAGATTGAACAACGCTGAGCAAAAATATACATTGTAAAATGATGTCTAAGGTTCTATGATGATTATTAGTTAGAACAACATTAGATGCCCTAGGTCCAGCAAAAGGATGTACATCTTGGAATCATTGCTTCTAGCTTATGAAAGGCTTACATTTTGATAAGTTTTTCCTTGTCATCAGATGTTTGGATAGCATCAATGTCAAGTATGGGTATCTTCTAACCCATAAATCTGAAGGATGAGAGTTACAAACCAATTATCATATTTTCTATTTACCCCAAGTAAAGGGGGGAGCTTATGATAGTTGTTGATAATGATTCGCAAGAATGAACACAAATTTGACAAGATTAAGGGATCTACGATCTGAGGGATCTTTTGCTTACTTTGATTATGATTATGAAATTATGACTACCCCCTCAAGCGATGAGTCAATGAGGGTAATGACAATGTATGAAGTGACGAAATCGGTTGACCATAATGAATGATCCTGAACAAATTAAGATTCGAGCCTTTTAATGCCTTCGCTAGGCCTAGTTTAGCTTATGATTGCAACTCGTAGTAGTATTGGCATATTTCTATCCCATGGAGCAGTCAGGCTACAATAGTCATCTTAAGGAATCAAAATGATACAAATGCAATTAGACTTGTGTTGAATCATATTTATCAATGATTTACTAAAATATATCATAAAATAAATGACAATTTTACCCCAAATGTCCTTATGGTGAATTACTCATTTTGTTGGATTACATGGATCACAACTCGCTGCAACCGCCAAGTGTATAGGATAAATCACTGAATACGAGGCACATTTGGTTTTTAATTATTTGATTTTTTTTTTTTTAATTTTGCTTGTATTTGATTGGTCTTTGTGCTTTTAACATCACCAAATTTGCAATTTTAATCATTGATTTTGAATTTTTATCTAATGGAAGTCATTAATTTGCTCTTTAGACCTTCCCACGATGGGTTTTGAGTGCATTTAATGCTATTTTAGGACCATAGGTATGGTATATAGTTTACATTTCCAAATTTTGGGAACTGCAGGTCAGACCTACAGGCAAAAAAACCTAGTTTTGAAACCGTAGGTGTTAGCTGTAGTTCATCGAGACTAGGAAAACCTATAAATTGAATTCCCATTTGAAATTTTTCATTATTTTTTGGAAATAATTAGCAATTTGAGAGCTCTGAGAGTGAGAATACCTTTCCTGATCCAAAATGCTACCACACTCTACCATGATTACACTCCTCGACCTCAATGGCAGATCTTGATCAGCCATCTACTAGTCGGGGCTAGGGTGCGGGTAAGGTAACTTGAAACTGATACCTCGCACTCAATACCAGTAAAATGAACCACATTAAGTAATGTAGATAATGAACCTCACTAAACTACTGGTAATGAACCCCACTATTCTAGGTTAGCTTAGGATTTAATTTTGATGACTTAGTGGTCTAGGAGGGTACCTAAAATGGGTGTCGCTCCTAAACTGTAGCTGGTAGCTACGGTTCCCAGTTGGAAAATTGGGGACCGCAGGTTTCAGTTGTGGTTCCCAATTTGCAAATTGGGGATCAAAGGTTTTAGCTGTAGTTCCCAATTTACAAATTGGGGACCGTAGGTTTCAACTATGGTTAGTTGGTGTTGTTTTTTTTTGTAGCATTGTTTTTAGCTCTAGTTAGCTAGATGTTGTCTTAAATGATGCTTTTTATTCCATAGATTGAATTCTAGAGCCCGAGATCCAAATCTTATAAA
Organism: Wollemia nobilis; assembly: GCA_028583015.1. Taxonomy (NCBI): domain Eukaryota; kingdom Viridiplantae; phylum Streptophyta; class Pinopsida; order Araucariales; family Araucariaceae; genus Wollemia; species Wollemia nobilis. The sequence goes on from JAQPPZ010002487.1 coordinate 10,356,510, forward strand.
GAATCTCCATGAGGATTTATCTGATGATGATCGAGATTGGTTTTGAGCTGTCAGGTTTGGATACATCATGGATCTGTCCACTATTAGCATAGATCAATCCTACCTAACTGCGTTGGCTAAACGTTGGAATACATGTACTAACACATTTCACCTACCTACAAGTGAAATGACTATTACTTTAGAGGACGTCTACAGGATCTTAAAGCCCATTGATGGTGAGGCCATCATCTCCTCTACCTCCAGAGTAAAGGAGGTTGTTTTTTATACTATCTTCGATGAGCAGAGCGAGGATGCTTAGGACGCGATTGACCACGGGGGGGTGCATATTGTTGAGTGGTACCATGAGGATGGCTTATCTACACCAGAATCCCTCTTCATGCACCTCTTAGTACATATTGTGCTTCCAGACTCCTCAAGTGTGACAATTCCCTAGAACCTCCTATCCATAGCCTGGAGGGTGCTATAGAGCTCTACAAAGGTACCTTTACTTTTAGCTTGGGGGAGCACCCTATTATGTCAGATCTACAGGGAGCTATACCAGATTACTGAGCATAGTTGTAAGGGCCTTAGCTGCTATATTTTGTCATAGATCTAGGGGTTGCAGCACATCTCGATCGAGCGTCTTGCAGATCTTCCACTCTGGATCACTACTATTGCTAATGATAGTCAGTGTTATACCACTTGCTAGACTCATGAGGAGGAGGGTACCCATAGTAGGATCCATGTTGGTGATATCCAGGACTATATCACTCAGTTTGTGGCACTTAGCCTAAATGATGTTTAAGGGCAGCCCTATATGGATTGCCCAGCATGGCCAAAGGATGATTAGTGGCTAAGACAAGTATGCTATGATAGATGGTGGATTGGTCGTAAGGCCAATATTCAAAAGTACCAGTTCTACTCTTGGGTCCTACGATAGTTTGGGCTCATGCAGGATATTCTAGATATCCCTCTCAGGTACCGATGCTTGGTCATAGAGCATGATCTACAATGGATGATTCTTGAACCTTTGGGAGATGCTGCTGACGACTACCAGGAGACTAGAGTTGAGACTACTGGGACCACTCTAGAGTATTATGGGTAGTGGTCCATGTTAAAATGGTATGACATAGGGCCTCTAGGCTGATAGCTATATCAGAAAGAGGTAGAGGTGGATATTGATGGGCATAGGATGCACCAGTGGACATACGACGGTTGGGGTGTAGCGGCTATCATCGAGGAGGCTCTCAAGGTTGACCCTGATGAGGAGGCTCTAGAGGAGGGTGAGGTCCCTCCAAAAAATGTAGAGGGTCAGCTCTTAGCTCAGGTGGCTAACTTGCAGAGTCAGCTAGGATGATTATACACACAGCAGCTAGAACGAGATACTACGATCACCACTTTGGAGGTGAATGTATCTGACAGGGATAGGCGCCTGACTAAGGTATAAGATCAGATATAGGATCTAATTATGCAGTCCATAGATGTAGAAGCATAATTTTATATATTGTAGATGACTCTAGAGTTAGCGTAGGCACAATGAACCATAGAAGAGGCAGAGAGGGATCTCCTCTTGGTATTGAGGGGGGCTATGCCATCTCCTTAGGCTACTATGGGGCCTCTAGAAGTACTAGTAGTAGCACCAGTAGTTGTACAAGATTCGATGGCTGAGGTAGAGATACTATCAGTATGGTCATGAGGACCAATGAGATGCACATATCCCAACTTGCTCATGTTGATCAGCTAGTTGGTTATATTGAGATGCACAGGCTACAGGTTCCTGAGGATCCTTTCTTCTCAGAGTCTCAGCATACCAGGTCTAGGACCTCAAGATAGTCTATGGTGAGCTTAGGTCATAGGACTCATATGACTGAGAGGATGCATAGGTCCTCTAGCACACATGGGGTGATATCGCATGCCAGGACTAGAGATGTAGGGCAGACTTCAGGGATCATCAGTCAAGGGACTAGCATGTTGTAGTTACCAGTTTCTCATGTGTTGGATGCCTTAGGATTTGGAGGTAGGAAGGACCCACAATAGCACCCACCATGGGTGCTAGAGCAAGCAGGAGATCAGACTCTAGAGAATGGTGTTGAGGGTGGCAACGAGAGCTCCGATATAGGGGAAGCAGACTAGACCTGGGCTCTACTAGATGCAGACTATAATTTTTCTATGTTGTATTCATTTTGAGTGTAAGGTAGAGGACCTACACACTTTATAGCCTGTGGGAATTTTTATACTCCTCATATGTACTCTTTTTTCACACACACACACACACACACACACACACACACACACACACACATATATATATATATATATGACTTGGTCTTTATGGATCATTATGTGTATCTAATGTTTAATTTTTATTTTATGTTTATTTGATGCACATGGATGCAATGCTTATATGATGCTATGTTTATATGATGCAATGTATGGATGACATGCACTAGATAACTATCTTATTTGTGATGATATTGATGAGATGCAGTGATCTAGATGATTAGATGTGCCATATATAATGGATGCAAAAGGATGTAGTATTTATTTTGAATGCATATTTATTTTTGCTTTGTGGGCATGCGTTTATTTTTATGAAGTTATGGTATGATATGTAATGTATGGTAATGCATTATGTACATAATCATAATATAATGGGAATGAACCTGTATGCTTTAATCACTTTAAACATAAGGAATGAATGTAAACAATGTATATCAATTTTAAAATGCGACACCACAAAATGTATGATAATCATGCAAAATAATTGATAATTCTTATTACAAGAACTTAATCAATTAATAACCCATATATAAAATGCAGTGAAATGGATTGGTATAATTCTAAGGAATGAATATGTCATTCTGTATATTTTTCTTTGCTGCATTATATAGTCAGTGGTTGTCTAAACATCAATTCTGATATTCATACGGTATTTATCCTATATGTTTGATTGTGTTTTGTAAAATGCAATCTGATGAATGAATGACTCGTATTTTTGATGTCTAATGATATTTGGTGTTTTGTTGCTATTAGAGAACTTTTTGAGGTTTTCCATGAGACTCAAACACCCTAGTAGACTTCTCCAAAAATCACATACTAACTGTACAAGGCTTTTATTGGACAAGGCTTTTGCTATGATAGACCCAACTATTCATTATCCCTATGTGTGCATGTGAGTATTTTTAGATAGATCATAAGTATACCCCATATGTCAGTCGGGACTCTTTCAACCCATATGTGAGATAGGGTTCCTCATACGATCGTACCATCCTTGTTTTAGCTTTGATTAGAATTATACAACTAGAAAAACCTAGGTACCTAGAGCTAGCTCATCTTGCAAATTGATCAAGGCTACCCCTCCAAATGTAGGTGGGACTCTTTCAACCCATTGCTACATTTGAGGATCACCCAATAGAACTGCCCCTCCGATTGCAAGCGGGACTCTTCCAACCCATTTTTGTGATCGGGGATCACTCTATGGCTTTCAAAAGGTGGAAAATCCAGGTATTAAAGTTCTCACCCTTCTTACTTGCTCATATGTAGTAAAAAAAATCATTGTTAGTCCACATTTTACCATTTTCTTTGAGCAAGGTATTTTTATAGTGCTTTTGATTCACTGTCACTTTACATTTGATTTAAATTTTGTACTTTAAAATTTGTACTTTGTAACTTGGGTTTGTGAATTTGGAATTTATAGGGGAAATTCTTGTCCTTTTGCTAAATTTCACCTTTCTAAACCGACTATTTGCAAGATAAGTAGGTCATGAAACCCATCTCTCTAGATACCTAATACTGCTTTCGCAACTTTCATCATCTCTTGTCTTAGCAAGATTTTATATTATTTTTCTTAGTGATGGGATACTGATATGTTGAAGAACTATCCCAACTAATGACCTCATCTATAACAACAAATTAAGCTTTCTACAATATCTGAAGAACCCACTAGGTATGTTTGAGTGACTGGAAAACTTAATATACATACATATTTCTTTGCAACAGGTATCATGTATGAATGCAATGAATTATGATAAATGCAAGGGTGCATGATTGAAATACAAACGTGTGATCATTTGTAAGATTTTGATAGACACATTACACTCTACTATGGAATGCAATGGATGAAAAATACCTAAATGCAATATGATGATGTGAATGCATATATGAAAAATGCAAACTGCAAAAGCAAATGTTTTTGGATTTTAAGCTTTACTAAATTTTTTTTGGAATTTTATATATTTTCAAATTTTTATACATTTTTGAGCTTTCATATTTGACCAAACAATGAGTATATATACCTTTGGAGATTTTTGGGGTTGACCAAGCGATTCTTAGAAGTCCTTGGAGATTTTTGGATTAAACAAAGGTCTTACAAATGCCTTTGGAACCTTTTAGTTGACCAAACTCTCAACAAGAGGGCATGGAGCCTTTTAGGATGATCGATAAGCTACAGGAACTCTTAGAGCCTTTGGGTTGACCAAGCGATTTTTAGAAATACTTGGTGCCTTTTTGGGATGACCAAGTGGCTTTAAGAAACCCTCGAAGCCTTTGGGTTGACCAAGTAATTTTTAGAAATACTTGGTTTCTTTTGACTGACCAAAGGGCTTACAGATGCCTTTGGAGATTTTTTTGACATGACCAAATCACTCGAATGAGAGGTTGGAGCCTTTTGGGATAACCAAGTAGTTATAGGAACTCTCAGAGCCTTTAGGTTGACCAAGCAATTTTTAGAAATCCTTGGTGCCTTTTGACTAACCAAAGGGCTTACAGATGCCTTTGGAGATTTTTATGACATGACCAAATCACTCGAATGAGAGCTTGGAGCCTTTTGGGATGACCGAGTAGTTATAGGAACTCTCGGAGCCTTTGGGTTGACCAAGCAATTTTTAGAAATCCTTGGTGCCTTTTTAACTAACCAAAGGGCTTACATATGCCTTTGGAGATTTTTTTGCTACACTTTCTAAGCATAGAACACCTTAAGATGGATGATGTTGAGAGGTTCATGCTCTTCAACACCCCCTAGCGACATTAGGTGATAGGTACCTGGACCAATCTTTTCAGATATGATATAGGATCCTAGCAAATTAGCCGTAAATTTGTATCATATATCGGGTGGTAAATTTGAGTTTTGTTGGTTTTATTTTAGCACAAGATCCCCAACTTCAAAGTATCTCTGGTGGACTTTAATATTGTAACCTCATTTGAGTTACTCCTGATAAATGTGAAGATGCTCAAGGACATTCACGTGATGTTCATCCAGCATCATTAGTTTATCTAGGCAAGCTTTCCATGCAGTGTCCTCATCGATGAAATCTTTCAACGTGACACAAAGCATTGGAATTTCCAACTCTAAGGTCATAATGGCGTCAACGTCATATACTAGTGAAAATAGAGTTGGCCCAATGGGAGTCTGAATGCTAGTCCTATAAGCCCATAATACAAGGGCAGTTGTATATACCAATCCTTGTGGTGTTCTTGCACTGTCTTTTTCAAGATGGCTACCACAGTATTATTTGAGGCCTTAGCTTGCCCATTTGCCTATGGATAATATGGATATGCAAAACTATGTTTGATGTAGTACTTAGAGGTTAAAGCTTACATAGTTTTGTTCTTAAAATAAGTTCCATTATCCAAAACTATTTTGGATGGTACCCCAAAATGACTTATGATATGCTCCATTATGAACTCTGATATGTGAGATCTAGTGGTCATTGTTAAGGGAATGGATTCCACCCACTTTTTAAAATAATCAGTAGCCATAATGATGAATGTATGTCAACCTGATGATGGAGGAGAGATCTTGCCAATTAGATCAAATCCCCATTGAGAAAATGGCCAAGCCACTTGGATGGGCTGTAAGGCCTATAATTGCAGGTGTGTAAGATTATCATGATGCTAACATGACGTATTTCATGATTTACACATTGCAATCCTTATCCATAGTGGGCCAATAATAAACCATTAGAAGGATGCGCTTGACGATGGCCATGCCGCTAAAATGGCCATCGTACGTACTGTCATGAGCTTCTAAAATTGCCCAAGATGACTCTTAGGGATCAAGACAGTGAAGGAGAACTCCATCATAACTTTGGAGGTAAAAAATGTCTCCTATCAAGAAAAATTTAGTCACTTTCTATTTAAATGTTTGTATTGCAGCACACGACAGTCCCTCTAGGACAAAACCAAGTTTTAGGAAGTCTTGAATCTGTGACATCCAATTCTGATGAGCCTCAACTTTGATCGCTAAGACAGCCTGTACCCCTTGCATATTTACTTTTGCAAATGTATACTGGGAGACAACCTTGTGGGTAATGGTGGTGACACTCCCCATAGGACTCTAGGAGGTTAAAGACCCCCATGGTGCATTCTTGAGAAAGTCTTCAGCTTTGTAGAATCAATCAGCTTTTGGTTCCACACTAATCATGTTGAATTATTCTTTGTTATCAAAGGTTGCATGCTCTGTTGTAGGATGTGAGAGCATCTTGACATGGATGGTAGTGAAGTCGGCATATGGATTCTAAGGGATTAAGGATCCCAAATATGCCATGGTGTCTGTGAACCTATTTGATGAACGAGGTATGGCCTCGATGTCGTACCGTTCTAGTTTAGCTAGATATGTGGCAATAAGATCTTTGTAGGCTTTCAGTAACAAACATCGACACTAAAATAGTCCCTTCACTTGGTTAATTTTGAGTAGGGAATCACCAAAGATGTTTAATATTTTGATATTCATGGCGATGGTTGTATGGAGATCCAAAAGTAGGGCTTCATATTCAGCATTATTTTTGGTGCACGAGAAGTCTAGTTTGAATGAAAAGGGCATTGGAGCTCCTTGCAGAATGAAAAAATCTATCCCTGCACCAACTCCTTGCTTGCACTTTGAACCTCAAAGAACAGAGTCATATCAGCATTGTTCTCTGGTTCTCTAGGTTTGGGAGCTTTGAATACTACAAACACTACATCATCTAGAAGCTTGATTGTTAGAGGCCTAATATTGGACAGTGGAACCTCAACTAACTGATATGCTATGACCTATCCCCTAATGGACTTCTGGATTATGAATTCTAGATCGAATTCTATCAATAGCATGATCCACTTTACAGTATGTGTATTATGATATGTCTTGCTCATCATATACTACAAAGGATTTTGTTTTGATATTACATATGTCATGTGACTTAACATGTAGTGCCACAATTTCTTGGTAGCAAACACTACTGCTAAACATATATTTTCCACATATGCATATCCTAGCTCATAACTCACCAAGGTTCGGCTAATGTGATATATGGATTGCTATTTGCCTTGTACATTCTTTTGGACCAACATGGTCCCTAACACAAATTCTGCTATCGATATATAGTAGAAAAGGCTCTTCTAGCCTTGGTGGAGCTAATACTGGTGGCATCACCAAGTATTGCTTTATCTCAGTGAAGGCTGCCTTCCAGTCCTCATCCCAGTTGAATGGGACACCCTTATGTAGCAATCAATTCATGGGTCGACACTTATCTGATAGTTGTGTGATAAATCACTTTATCGATGCTACATTGCCTTGAAGGCTCCTTAACTCCTTAATATTGGTGGGAGGACGCATTTCCAAAATTACCTTGACCTTCGCTGGGTCTACTTCGATGCCTCCCTTGGAGACAATGAACCCTAGCAGTTTTCTAGAAGTTACACCAAATACAAACTTCTTAGGATTCATCCTGACGTTGTGCTCTATCAGGCGATCGAAGACTTTTCTCAAGACCTTTGAATGCTCTTCTCGTAGCAATGACTTGGCTAGAAAATAATTGATATAATCTTCTAGAATTTTGTGCATATATTCATGAAAAATGTATGTCATGGCCCGCAAGTATGTAGCACCAGTGTTTTTGAGACCAAATGGCATAACTTTGTAGCAAAATGTTCCCCATGGCATTATAAATACGGTTTTGTGCTGGTCTTCGGGCTTAATCCAAATTTTATTATAACCATAAAAATCGTCCATTAAGGAGAGCATTTTGTGAACGACAATAGAGTCTACTAGAGCATCGATATTGGGAAATGGAAATTAATATTTGGGTGTTGCCTTGTTGAGATCTCTAAAATCCATACAAATACAGATCCTTCCATCTAGTTTTCCTATAGGCACCATATTGGATACCCATTCTAGATAGTCGATGGAAATGACAAAATCTACATCCAACAATTTTTGCAATTCATATTTCACAATTAAGGCTACTTTTGGATGCATATTTTTGAGCTTTTGTTTGATGGGCTTCTTGGATGGGTCTAGCGAAAGGTTATGAGTAACCAACTTCGGGTCCAGACCGAGCATATCTTTTTATGTCCAAGCAAAAATGTTAGGTCTCTCTTTAAATAGAGGGATGATGCTAGCGTGCTCATCTAGAGTGAGACTCATTCTAAATTTAACCTTCTTTAGATTGGTGGGGTCGCTACCGATATCCACTTTGAATGTTTCCTCTACTAACATATGGGATCCCTCATCAAGATGATGAGGCGTAGGGATCAAATGGATGTCATCCGCTAGATTTATATGTTATTTTTTGGAAACATGTTTAGCATGATAGACCTCATAAGTGCAACCTGGTCAAAAATGAAATGGTTGCAACATCTCTTCATTTGAGAAGAAATCTTTAGGCTCTACTGGTGAATCAATGCAATCCCAATCAATAACATCCATGTTCAAATACAATGGTTTGGATGGATCTATTGTATTGCAGAGCAAAGTGATAAAATCAATGGAGACCATGTTTATGGAATGGTATTTATCTCCAAGACCACACGGACTAAACTCTACATCATCTGTGTAGCTTCTGTACCCAATATTTGGCTCGAATGGTACGAGGATGAACGGATCCTCCCTATGGGATGCCTGGACAACTAGATCCTCTCTGTGCATTGACTATAAAATGGGATCTCTTGGATCAAGTAGATCACCATAAGTAGTAGGATGAGGAAAGAGTATTTGATATTCCTCTTCTAGATTTATTATTTTCTTGAGGCGATGCTGGAGATTAATCTCTCGACGCAAACCCATAGCTATAATAGGTGGCAAACCCCAAGATGGATTTTTATTATGCAGGTGATGATGCCCCAAATAGACCATCTCCAATGAATCCTCATCATCACTGTAAAGATATAATCCTTCACTTCCCTCCATATACAAGGGGTGCTCTACCAGATGTGGTCCCATGTATCTGATTATGTGGTCGCTATCATCACTATCCGGATAAACTTGATAAAATGACTGTATATATGACATCGGCATTAAAAATGGCTTTGCTTCCTCTTCAAAGTGATCAGTTTTAAGAGGCACCTCTTCTATAACATACTTTGACTCTGTAGACAATAGATGTAGTGGATATACTAGCCTCAGATTGGTCATCTCAACCTCATCGCTATGATTTCTACTATGAGTAGACCACTCTGTCATGTCTACAAATATTGGGAGATTAGCTGGATGAGGCCTTAAGGCCTACTCTATATCATCTTCATAATCACTATCAACCATGAAATGCTCTTGTATCTCATCTAATTGCTCTCCAGGTAGCAAATGGCATAGAAATACCAAAACCACAAAGGCTTGATCAATTTTCTCTTTGAATTGATCATCATTTAAGGACTCGCCATCTGCATCATAACTTGGTCTACTTATTTCAAAGGTGGAATCCTATCCATATTCACTACAAATATCTTTTGAATCGAGATTACCTATAATGATGGGTTTGTGCCCCTACATACCGGTATCATTGGTTGTGATACAGTTTTGATGGCCCAAGTTGCCTCTGGGGTTCTTCTCCAAGAAATATTTATGTTCAATTTCCAGTATCTCAATGGTTATTAATGACACCATTGGGTTGTTACCCCAAAGTATAGACATGTTATGATGATACGTATTAAAATATACGTCATCCCCTAGACCCAGGTACAAATGATCCAATGATGCAATGAGTAAATCATCATGTACTTGAGGTTGGACAAGTACCGAACGTTCACCATGAATTATTCGTCATCATCCACCTCCATGGGTGCCCATTTTGGAACTTGATCCAACCCGACATAGATGAAGTTTGTTTGGTTGGGTGGCTCACCCAATGGTACTATAGATCCAACTAGATATTTATGGGTTATCGGTCTGTCCATATCTCGTGCAGTCTCTAAAATAGGACCGAAGGTCACATTTTACACAAGATATTCACCCAGACCTGTGCTGGCTAGGTGAACAGTCACCTGTGATGTGAACGACATTATTGAAAATGTAGGTGAAGTAGGCTGAGGTGCCTTTGTGACTTGATCCTAGGCTTCATCCACCTCCGTGGGAGTGGCAGCTTCAGTAGTGACTGGTGCAGGCGCATTTTTTGCTTCTTTCCTACCCAATTTCACATTTAATTTCTCCTTTTTCCAACTCCTAGTGCAAATTCTATTTTTGACCCATATCTAGAGTATGTGAGCTCTTCATGACATCTACAATCTCCTTACCATCCCTCTTTTTAGGTGTGATTTATTTTTTAGCATGTTGATGTGTTGTTGCAACAATAATCATAATAAGGACAAAAATTTTAGGCATATGTTCCAAGTTGTCTTCCTCAAATTTATGGGGTATTTGTGGGATGATTTCTTGCATTACCCATTTTGGAACCTTCTATACTAATTCAAGTAAAATTTTTGCTGTCTCCCTACCAGAACCTATAATTTTGGGCCTTAATTAGGCCTATTCTGTCTCATCTTCATAATCATTATCGACTATGAAATGCTCTTGTATATCATCTAATTGCTCTCTAGGTAGAAAATGGCATATAAATACTAGAACCACGAAGGCTTGTTCAACTTCCTATTCAGATTGATCATTATTCGAGGACTCACCATCTACATCATAGCTCGGTCCACTTATTTTGGAGGTGGAATCCTCTCCATATTCACTACAAAGATCTCCTGAATTGATATTGCCCAGAATGATAGGGTTGTGCCCCTGCATACCTGTATCATCGGTTGTGGCATGGTTTCAATGACCCAAGTTGCCTCTAGGGTTCTGCTCTAAGACCTCTTCATGTTCAAACTCTGATCTCTCAATGGTGATGACTGACATCATTGGGTTGTTGCCCCGAAGGCTAGACATGTTAGGGTGATATGGATTAAAATCCACATCATCCCCCAAACTCAGGTATAACCGATCCAATGATGTAGCGAGTAAATCATCATGTCCTTGAAACTGCAATCGCAATCCAAACCTATCAGTTGCCAACTGATAATGCAGTTCAAGAGGGGTTCTTCATCCTTGTTTGAAAAGACCAAGGTCATATCCATACCAATGATAGAGTTCAAAAATATGCATGGTGTACTCTGGGTTGGACAAGTACCGAACGTTCATTGTGAACTGTTCGTCATCATCCACCTCCATGGGTGCTCACATTGGAACTTGATCCAACCTAGCATAGATGAAGTTTGTTTGGTTGGGTGGCTTACCCAATGGTACTATGGATCCAACTAGATATCGATGGGCTATCGACCGGCCCATGTCTCGTGCAGTCTCTAAAATAAGACCAAAGGTCACATTTTGCACAAGATACTCACCCAGACCTGTACTAGCTAGGTGAAAAGTCATCACGATGAAGATGACCCTATTGACAATGAAAGAGAAGGAGGTTGAGGTGCCTCCTCGACTTGATCCTAGGCTTCTTCCACCTCCATGGGAGTGGCAGCCTCATCGGTGACTGGTTTAGGTGCATTATTTGCTTCTTTCCTACCCAATTTCACCTTTAATTTCTTGTCATCCCGATGCATTACTGATGCACTCGGTCTCAGAGAAGTTGCAGTGGTATGTTTAGATTTGTTTGATACAGATACCGATGGTTGAACATGCATCGCCTGTTTACCTCTTGGAACCCTTATCGATGACGTGGGCCATATGTCCAGGCATGTTAATGGGATCACAAAACTCCCTGGCAAATCTGCTAAGTTCATAAACTTGAATGGTTCTTCATCTGATGAAACCACGTGAACTTGTCCCTCATGTATATACTTGAAAAAATGATGCAATATCGAGGGAACACAATGCATTTCATGAATCTAAGGCCTCCCTAGTAGGATGTTATACTGCAAGGCACCCTCTATCATGTGATACATTATGGTAATGGTCTTTAGTCCCACCTGAATAGGTAGGACAATCATGCCAACCATAGAGCATAGTGCGTCGTTAAATGCTCTCAATGTAAAGCTGGTTGGTACGATGAGTGATTTATGCAATTTCAAATGGTGCAGTGCCTTAGTAATGATTATATTGATCGATGAACCAATGTTAATAAAGACCCTTTTTAATGGCACGTGGTTAACACATGCAATGATATGTAGTGGCGGGTTAGCCACACTTGCAAAAACCATTTTTACTTCATGATCGTAGAATTGGATCATTGGTTCCTCACACTGTTGTATGTGCCCCACAAATTTTGTGAATGCCTTTGCATCCTGGGACTGTACATAAATGGACCTCAAAATGTCCATAAGAGTCTCCTTGTGCCTAGGGAACTGTTGTATAATCTCATATATCGACAACTTCATAGGAGGCATCTGCAGGTTTTGAACCAACCTGCTCCTAGTGGTCACCATCGATCTTGTTGGTGGGATTGGAATATTTTATTCTTGCCACTATTGGGGCATAGCTTGTATTTTAATGGGAGCACGAGGTTGATTCAGCCGTTCATACCTCCCATGTCTAGTAACAACATTGACCATGTTGAAAAACCCCTGGGTAGGTGGTTAAACTCGCACTTGATTGACATGGCCAGTGTGGTTATGGGGTGCCTCATGATTTGCTAATGGATTTTTAAAAATCCCCATGTTTTGGTTATCTAGTGCCTAGGGATTGCCTGGTACTACAAGCTCTCCCGTTTCTATCATATTTTGCACAATGTGTTTGAAGTACCAACACACCTCGATATCATGACCTTTCACTCTATGAAATATGCAAAATAACTCTTCCTGATAGTCTTTGGGCTTGGGCTGATTAGGATCAACCATATTGACTTTGGGTAATATTATTGCCTTGGCCTCATAGAGCTGACAAAAAATTGATGTCATTAATTCTATCAATGACATAAATATGCGATGTGGGTGTTGCTCTTTGTTCTTGCCCTTGTAGTTATTTTTGTGCTAGTCGTATTGCGAAAGAGGAGGATGGGCTTGATAATTCTGATTCTTTTGCACCTTGTCCTCATTTTGGAGATTTAGTACCACCTGATTCACATGGGCCTGCTTTACCTGTTGCTTTGAGGTACTCTTATTATATCCCTCTTTCCTAATTTTGAGCTTCAAGTTACCTTCCTGTAACTTGATGTCCTCAATTACTTTTGACTACACCAAAGCTTCTTTGAATGTGGCATACTACTATAGCTACAACAGTAGCAATATTTGTTTGGCACAACTCTTGGTGAACATTCAGGTTGATTCTATGGCAAGAATCAGGAATGACAACTTTGCCATTATTCTCCTCCACCTATTCCCATACTGTTCTAATGGCTCATCATCACGATGAGCTAGTGCAACCAAATCAGAAAGGTTGGCCTATTTCTTAATGTCGAAGGAATAGCATTCAAGAAAGGCATCATCTAATTGCTCAAAATTTGTTATGTTGTGTTTCTTTAGTTGATTAAACCACTCTCGGGATGGCCCAGAGAGTGTCGTGACAAACATATGCAATAACAGTGCATTGTTATTCTCTATGTGGAAGCATGCATCCATAAAGCTCATGACAAGTTCTTGCACCTCTTCATAACCCTTGAATTTTTCCAACCTAGGCATCTAAAAATGCTCAGGGTATGGGGACGTAGGCACTAAGGGATTGAAAGGTTCATTATGAATTTTTCTTAGTGTCAGCTTTTGGACAGCCTTGCCTTGTTTCTCAATTGCTTTGACCTTCTCAGCAAAAGCTTTGTAATCCTTAGAAGATAGAAAGTCCTCCTCCCTAAGTTGACATAGGTGGTCTGAGAGGTAAATTCCTCTTCTATCAATGTGGAGGGCATTGCTCTTCCTCCTCCTCAGCTCGGGAACTCTCAAGATATTCTTGGTTGCATTTGTTCCCCTCTTATTCCTTATAATGTTGTTGCCTCTAATTATCAATTGAGAGTGATCGCTCTCTGTGATGGGCGGTGACATGAGTGTGAATTCTTACGCACTCATGGCACATGTCGGCTTGCAAAAAAACCTTCCTATGCACTTGCTCTCTATGCTCATATTGAGAATATAGGCCAGCCCTAGCCAACCTATCTTCCTGCTCTACACACTCCTTCTAGACAAGGATGTGCTTCTCACACAAGATCTACTCATACAACCTTTTTCTAGTAAGCCTCTATGCTTGAATATATTCATCTTCAATGTGCTACCTCTCTAGGTGAGCATACTCTAATTTATCTTGGAGGAGTTGGAATTTATGCTCAGAGGCCAGTTGATATGATCTTTTGACCTGGCCAACCATCGAAGGCCTTTGATATGCTTTCTCTGTACGAGCAACCTTGTGGGTTATGTACCCATCAGACTGATGTGTTGTGCTTTTACCTCTATCTGTGAAGACCACATTGGCATCGTGCTATGTCCTATGCTGGATGCCACCATGCATGGATGGTGGATGTGAGACATGAGGGTGCTTAGAAGCCTCTCCATGCTCCCCAGTAGTTCTAATGGTGCTCCCGCTATGCTCACTCAAAGCATAAGTGGGCAGAGTCGAAGGCTTACAGCCTAGCTGCTCTAGCACACTATCTATACCATCTAGCTGTCTAGACCTCCACCTCTCATGGGGTGGTGTTCCATGAGCTCCCACTTTAGAAATATCTATGGTGATCTTGTGTGCTATAGTACGTGTGGGAGTATGGGTAGACTTGCACTCAGCAGGGAGCCCATATACTTGCCCCTGAATGGGTGGATCTCTATTCCTTATATACTCAAAATGTGGGGTTATAGTACACCTTGTAGACTTGGTGTGGATGGGTACCAATATGGTCCCCTACATGACATACTTTTTGGTCGATCTTATGGACGCACATGCACTACAGTCTCGATAATGGCTTCTGAGTGGAGCACCCTTAGGGTGAGAAGACCCATGCTCTAATATACATCTAATAGAATGCACTGATGCTAGTCTATTAGGGGTACACTCAATGGTATCCCCTCGTGTTGATTTGTCTCCTCTAATGCTCGTCGAACATCATTCGGTTTTCTCATGTAGTTGAGGACTAGAAACATGTATTTGTGAATTGGTTGGGGCTTGGTCATTGGATTCAGGATTGCGCCTTTGCCAACCACCCCGTGTATCCACCATAGTGTACCTAATGTCCAGATGTATCTTTTATTATCAAACAAGGTATACAATGATGCTTATCTTATTTTTAAATTTTAAAATGTGTCCTAAACTATTTGATGTTGTTTCAAAATGTGTTGTATCAGTATGAGAAACTCTCATGTGTTTTGCAAAATCGTTGGATTTTATTCTCAGTTTAATTGGCTTTCACCTATATACTCGCACAAGCCAAATATAGTAACTCAATGAAGTAGCATAGGTACTACCAACCCTCACCTAGCACACTGTGTGTAGCAATACACCCTTTTGAAGATGAGTGTGTGCTATTTTACATGGATAGGACAGTTCTTGTGTCGACCTTGGCAACAAGCGAGTCTCGATAATACAATTTCAAATGATCCAACCAAGTGGTAATGATATCCACTATTTGTCTCAATGAAATGGGTTGGATGTGAGAGCCCAACACCATTGATGTTTAAAATGAAATGTGGTGTGTGTGGTTTGTTTTACTTTGCATAAAGACAAATGCATAAAATAGCATTCATATGATCATTCCTACATGATATGCATAAGAAGGAATGTTTCAAATTCACAAAGGTATGCATGCTATGCCCTACATGACGTTATGAAAATGCAATTACGATGACATGGCCTCTAATTGGGCCTTAATCATGTAAACAACCACACAATTTTATCAGGGTCACTGTATTCTAGGGTAGACTACAATCAGAGGTCTGTTGTTCCTAGCAGCGCCTTTCGAATGGAAAGAATGTGAAAGCAAATTAGGACTTATTCATTAATATTTTTCCTTTAATGTACCTAATTTTCCATCGATTTTCCACTTAGTATAAAAATACAGAGAAGAAAATGCAGAATAGAGAATGAAAACAGAGCCTACCTCAACTCCTAATCTATTGCCATGTGGTTTCTCTATTTTCTATTGCTTCTACAATAAACCGCATCTCTAGTCTGTAGGCTATAGTGTGAACCACAAGTGACAGTCGTGGGCCAAAAAATAATCATAGTTGTTAGCTATGATTAGCGCTTGAGATAACAAAAACAAGAATGTCAGCACTCAAGGGCTAGAAATATGGAGTTTCATCATGATCACCATCAGTAACCACCAAAAATGCTCACACCCGATCTAACTATCACAATTGAATAAAAATACACAAATAGGTATGCATAATTTGATAACAAGAAATAACATGAAAAGAAGGAATCCTTTATTTATTTCAATGGAGTAAAATTACAGATTCATCCCTCTTAGGGATACCCATTTGATACATCAATTACAATAGTGTTTAATCCCTATCAAGGGTAGGTGTGATCAAAATACCCCTTAGGGTGACACAAAATGCTCTAGGGTGTCGATGACCCTCTTCTTCACTTGAGGAAGGGATTGGATGCTTTATATATCCTTTGGAACTATTCCCTGAGGTCAAGAAACAACAAGAATGTCAAAAATATAGGCAGCCTCTCATGATGAGGCCCTTTTAGGTAAAACACATAATGACACCATTAACATGCATAATCAAGAAAGCATAAAGAAAGTTGCTAAACTATGCAAATTAAATCAAGATTCATGTAATAGAATAAAGTAAAATATCATCTGCACTAGATCAAATATAGAAAATGAAGCTTAAACATGCATAAAGAAAACATTTTAGTCTTAATTAAAACATAAGCATAAAATGTGAATCTAGCCTAGTTATACGGTCAGAATTCTTCTAAAATGCTATTAATTCAACAAAATAGATAATCTAACCTAACTAGCCAGACATAAATGAAAAGTGTAAGGTGATATATCACCTATTGTAAATTATAGCTCTGGTGAGCGGCCTACACTGTGAACCATGGTTGACAGTCACAGTTTGACCTCTGATGAGTTTACCCTCAAAATTAGGGGCAGTGGGCTCAAACTCCTTATCCAAATTCATGTACAAGGATCACCTTCATTTTCCTTAGACTGATTTGGCAGTCAATTCAATGTGAAGGATCTTTGTTTGCCCAGATTTGCATTTCTTGATCCTCCTAAGCACCTAGGGCATCCATAATGCAATTCATCATGAATAATGGCAAAAGGGTCAGGGATTAAGTGCAATAGATCTATCTCTTAGTATACTTAATTTGAGTGTACAATTTTCCAAGGCTTCGTTGCTCTAATATCCAATGCTTTCTCTCTTATTTCTCCCCATTTTGAGGGGGTATTTATAGCATGCCCCTAGGGCTAGGGGTGGCTTCATGGAGAAGCCAAGACCAAGAAGGGTGGTTAGGATAGTTGGGATGGAAGCCTCTAGAATATTTTATCCTCCAAATGCATCCTTCAAGATCTTTTGGCCGTTCCAACCAATTTGGCTCAGATGGAAGGCCTAACTAAACTTCAGTTAATACCGCAGGTCATAGTTGCGGTCCAGACTGTAGACCATAGGTGTCAACCATAGTTTAGACTAGAGACCGCAAGTCTGGGTTGTGGTTCAGACGGCTTAGGCCAAAATTCCTAAATTGAGTGGTTAGAACCACTGCTCTATCTTGGAGTCTATCCAAGATCCTCTATATGGTCTTGTAGCATGTCCATATGAGTAGTCACCCTTGACATGATGCTTTTTAGGTGTCTACATACATTATGCATTTGTCTTACATACATTTGTTTTAGGTTTCTACATACATTATGCATTGGTATTATAGTTATGCATTTGTCTTACATACATTCATGCAATTAACTTACATTATGCATTCATGCTACACACATTCCAAAATAAAATTATAACATTGCATTTATTCTATGTACATTCATTACAACATCACATTTGATATCACATCACACTACATTCAAAACATAATCATGCATAATATTCTACAATTCATCCATATGAAAGAATGATAATAGATCTAAACCATTCACACATATGTATCTACTAATCATACATACCTACGAACTATATTGTGCTATCTATGCAAACATAAACACAACACATTTCAAACCATCAAAACAACACATGTATGTATAACAACCAAAATCAAGATGTATGTATATATATCATCATCCAAAAATACCCGAAGGCTACAACCTGGGACCATGCCCATCACACATAATATCCAAAATAATCACAAGATACAACCAAAGATATAACTCCTAACTATCACCACGAGTCTCCCCATGCCCCTCCCATCTCGTGTGCCTCTCTACTGCCTGAATCGACTCTACAAAGACCTCTGGAGCTATATCTACTATAGGCTGCTCCACAGCAGGTGGATCCTACACCTTAACTCTAGCACCAACCTCTACTATCAGAGCAACACTGCACTAAATCTGATGAGAGGGTGCCCACACTCATGACTGTGTCCTAGACAACGATACCACCTATGTATAGTCAGGAAGAGGAATCCCATACACCGATAGGGAAGTCTCACACAATAACTTCTTGGTAGTCTCTACGCCTAGCTAACCAGTCAAACTCATAATCGTCTGAGCCTACCTCATCACTGTGACCCTCATCTACTCCATCTTAGTCCCTTGCCTGACCATATCAGCCTATAGCTACTCCATCTCAACTTCCAATTGACAGACTCTATCCCATAGCATCCATGCCTCATTCGTTGCATCTCCCTCACAAGAATATCAATAGGAATTTGTTGTGCTACATCCACAAATACACCAATATCAATGATGTCATCCACATCACCCACAATAGTACCAACACCTCCTCCACCTCAACATCCCTAAATACCTGCTCCACTCTCACATCTTGGGTGCTCGCTCCACCACCCGAGCAGTGTCATGAGTATCGTAAAGGAACCTCCCCTACATCGATAGATACATCCTTAGCCTAAGATCTCCTACTCGTCCTCCCCATCGATGGAGGTACCCAAATATTAGGTGCCACCCATCGATCAACCATGCCCCTACTAGGCACCCAACTTTGCCAAGCCCACCATGCATCAAATGTTGAAGTCATCCTAGCATCCCATATAGATGGGATATCCATAGGAGGATCCTTCTCTCCAACCCATGGTGGTACCAAAGTCCACTTTCCTCTATCTCCCCATTGCCTGAAGTAAGTTACAGGAGTCCTAGGGACATCCTTCTACAAACCAAACTGCCTTCTCACTTAGTCAAATTGAAAATACTCAATCTGTTGAACATACCTCCCTAACAACCATCTGCCCTATCTGATGGCTCATAGCTTCTCATCGTCCTCATCCCAACTCACTCCACCTAACCAGGGTCTCCATCGAATATCATCTACAGTAGCATCCCCAAAATTACCCCTCAAAAATAGGGGGTCACCCTCATGCAGCCTCTTAATACCCTGCTTAGTTGTTGGGCTCCATCTCAAAGCATAAGGCAAATACTCCTTACCCTCAACATGCACAGTGCGGGGAAATAGAGGTGGCCTCTCAATAGCAATGTGTTCCTGACATAACCAAAAAGCATGCACCTATCTACTCTATTAGTCTATAGTCATCATAAAAGTGTAAAATCTTGACACATTGCATAAATTCAACAAACTAATATTTATTTTATTGATTATGAATGAATTTCTATTACAAGTGTGCCCCTCTTAGGGTCACTTGAATGATGATACAGTCTATACAATTGCCAATGCCCTCAAAAGGGTAGGCACATTAATATTACCCTTTGACTAGTCGTAAAATGCCTTGGTGTGGAGTTGACCCCCTTCTTCATGATGTGGAAGGATTATGATATAGACTCCTCTTCTACCTATCTTCCTATGATCAAGAAACAATAGCACATAATAAAAAATATAGATAGCCTCTCGTGATGAGGCCCTTTAAAGAAACATACATGATAATGCAATTAAACTAATGATCAAGAAAACATAAAGAAAAACCTTTAAACTATGCTAATTGAATCAAGATTTGTAACATAGCATAAAGGAGATCATTAGACAAATAATGCATGGATCAGATAACAAAATAGAAGCATAAAGGTGCATAAAAGATCCACAAATGTTCTAATTAATGCAAAGCATAAACTATCTATTCTAAGCTAATTCCCACGGTCATAATTCTTCTAAATTGTAATTAAACCTAATAAATGATTAATCTAACCTATTTAACCAAACAAAAATGAAAATATCAAGGTGATATATCACCTATTGCAAACTGCAGCTCTAGTGAGCGGTCCACATTGTGAATCGTGGCTGACAACCACAGTTTGACCTCTGATAGATTTACCCTCAAAATCAAGGGCAGTGGATTTGATGTCCTTGTCCAAATTGATGTTCAAGGGTTGTCTTTGTTGTCCTTAGAATAATTTGGTAGTCAATTCAATGTGAAGGGCCTTAGTTTTCCCAAATTTGTGCTTATTGACTCTCCTAAGCACCTAGGGCATCCATAATGCAATTCATCATGAATATTGGCAAAAGGGTCGGGGATTAAGTGCAATAGATCTATCTCTTAGTATACTAAGTTTGAGTGTACAATTAACCAGGGCTTCACTACTCAAATCTCCAATCTTTGCTTCTCTTATTCTCCCCATTTGGAGGGGGTATTTATAACATGCCCCTAGGGCTAGGGGTGGCTTCATGGAGAAGCCAATACTAAGAAGGGTGGTTAGGACAGTTGGTATGGAAGCCTCTAGAATATTTCGTCCTTCAACTACCTTCTTCTAGATCCTTTGGTCATTCCAACCAATTTTGCTTGGATGGAAGGCCTAACTAAACTTTAGTTAAGATCACAGGTCACAGTTGTGGTCCAGACTACAAACCATAGGTGTCAACCATAGTTTAGACTGGAGACCGTAGGTCTGGGCTACATTTTAGAATGATTAGGCCAAAATGCCTAAATTGAGTGGTTAGAACCACTGCTCTATCTTGGAGTCTATCCAAGATCCTCCATATGGTCTTGTAGCATATCCATATGAGTAGTCGCCCTCGACATGACGTGTTTTAGGTGTCTATAGATGCCCCTTTTGAGATGTGTTGTGAGATAGAACAACATTGAGAAAAAATATACATCCTAAAATGATGCCTAAGGTTCTATGATGATCATTAGTTGGATCAATATTAGATGCCTTAGGTCCAGCAAAAGGACGGGCATATTGAAATCATTGCTTCCAACTCATGAAAGGCTTACATTTTGACAAGTCAAAATTCATCATCAGACATTTGGATAGAATCAATGCCAAGTATGGGTATCTTCTGACCCATAAATCCAAAGGATAAGAGTTACAAACCAATTATAATATTTTTTTTTTACCCCAAGCAAATGGGGAAGCTTATGATAGTTGTTTACAATGATTTGCAAGAACGAACACAATTTTGACAAGATCAGGGGATCTACGATCTCAGGGATCTTCTGTTGACTTTGATTATGATTATGAAATTATGACTACCCCCTCAAGCGATGAGTCGATGAGGGTAATGACAATGTATGAAGTGAAAAAATCACTTGACCATAATGAATGATCTTAAAAAAATTTATATTCGAGCCTTTTAATGCCTTCACTAGGCCTAGTTCAGCTTATGATTACAACTCTTAGTAGTATTTGTACATTTCTATCCCATGGAGTAGTCAGGCTACAATAACTGTCTTAAGGAATCAAAATGATACAAATGCAATTAGACTTGTGTTGAATCCTATTTGTCGATGATTTTCTGAAAGATGTCATAAACGAAATGACAATTTTACCCCAAATGTCCTTATGATGATTTACTCATCTTGTCGAATTGCATGAATCGCAACTTGCTGCAACTGCCAAGTGTATAGGATAAATCACTGAATACGAGGTGCATTTGGTTTCTAATTATTTGATTTTTTTTGTTTTAATTTTACATTTATTTGACTAATCCTGGTGCTTTTAACATCACCAAATTTGCAATTTTGATCATTGATTTTGAATTTTTATCTAATGGGACTCGTTAATTTGTTTCTTTAGACCTTCCCACGATGGTTTTTGAGTGCATTTAATGTTAGCTACAAACCGTAGGTATGGTATATGATTTAATTTTTCAAAATTTGGGAACTGTGGGTCATACCTGCGGGCAAAAAACCCTAGTTTTGGAACCGCAAGTGTCAGCTACGGTTCATCGAGAGTAGGAGAATCTATAAATTGAATTTCCATTTGAATTTTTTTATTATTTTCTTATAGGAACTGGAAACTTGAGATATTTGAGAGTGAGATAACATTACCTGATCTGAAATGCTACCACACTCTAACATAATTACACTCATCTACCTCGATGGCGGATCTTGATCAACCATCTACTAGCTGATGCTGAGGTGCGGGCAAGGTAACTCGAAACTGAGACCTCGCACTCAATACCAGTAAAATGAACCACATTACGTAATGCGGATAATGAGTCTAGGTTAGCTTAGGTTTTTAATTTTTTGATTTAGTGGACTATGAGGGTACCCAAAATGGGTGCCTCTCCTAAACCGTAGCTGGTAGTTGTGGTTCCCAATTGGCAAATTGGGGACCACACGTTTCAGCTGTGGTTAGGATTCAAAAATCCCAATGGTCAAAATTGATCGCATGCAAACCGCAGGGTTGACCCACAGTTTGACAACTTTAGAAAATTTTTAATTTTTAATTTTATTTTATGATGTTTTTGTCATTTTTAGCATTTTTTTAGCTCTGTTTAGCTAGATTTTGTCTTACATTATGCTTTTTATTTTAGAGATTGACTTTTAGATCCTGGGAGCCTAAAATTCTAAAGACTCTCTGCGAGGCTCTTTCTGATGACGATCGAGATTGGTTTCGAGCTGTCGATTTTGGATATGTCATGCATCTGCCCACTATTAGGGTAGATCAAGCCTACCTGACTATGTTGACCTGATGCTAGAATGCATGGACTAAAAAATTTCACCTACCTACAGGTGAAATAACTATTACCCTAGAGGATGTCTACAGGATCTTCAAGATCCCCATCGATGGTGAGGCCATCATCTCCTCTAAATCCAGGGTAAAGGAGGCTATTTTTGATGTTATCTTTGGCGACCAAAGTGAGGATGCTCAGGAGGAGATTGACCATGGAGTGGTGCACATCAATGACTGGTATCATGAGGATGTCTTCTCTACATGGGAAGCCCTCTTCATTCACTTGATAGTATAGATTGTGCTTCTAGACTCTTCGAGCATGAGGATTCCCTAGAACCTCCTATCCACTACCTGGAGGGCTCTTCAAAATTCTATAGAGGAGCCATTACTTTTATTATGGGGGAGCACCCTGCTATGTCATATCTATAGGGAGTTATATCAAATTACTAAGGGTAGACGTAAGGGCATCAGCTGTAGTATTTTTTTGCAGATCTGAGGGTCGCAACACATTTGGATTGAGCATCCTATAGATCTTTCAATATATATTGCTAAGATATATGTCGATCATCAGTGCTACACTACATTTTGGCCTCATGAGGGTGAGGGTACCCATAACAGGATCTATGCTAGTGACGTCGAGCATTATATTACTCAATTTGCATCACTCAAGTCAAGTAATGTTGTCTATCACCCCTACATGGATTGTCCTGCATGGCCTGAGGTGGATGAGTGGCTTCGATAAGCTCATCGAGACAGGTGGCTTATCAGTCGAAAGACCAAGATTGGAGAGTATCAGTTCTACTCTTGTATCCTATGATAGTTTAGCATGGTGTAGGACATTCCAAAGATCCCTTTCAAATATCGATGCATGTTTATGGAGACTAATCTGCAGTGGATCATTCCTGAGTCTCTAGGAGATGTTTTTGATGACTACTAAGAGACTAGATTTGAGACTATTGGGACCACTCCAAAGTATGACAGGTGGTGGTCCATGTTCATATGGTATAGGTGAGGGTCTCTAGGTTGAGAGTCAGATCAGGTAGAGGTAGAGGTGGATCCTGACGGGCATAGGGTGCACAAGTGGATAGAGGGAAATTGGGGCACAAAGGCCACCACCAAGGAGACTCCTAAGATTGACCCATATGAGGAGGCTCTAGAGGAGGGTGAGTTCCTTCCCGACATCATAGAGGGGCTGCTCTTAGCTTAGGTGGCTGACCTATAGAGTCATCTTGGATGATTCCATACATAGTAGCTGGAGCGAGATACTACTATCGGCACTCTGGAGGTGAAGGTAGATGACAGGGATAAGTGTCTAACTGAGGCACAATATTAGATACAGGATCTCACTATGTGGGCCATAGATGCAAAGACCTAGGTTTAGAGACTACAAACTACACTGGAGTTAGCATAGGCATAGTGAACTATAGCAGATGCAGAGAGGGATATCCTTTAGGAATAGAGGGGGGCTATGCCACCTCCTCAGGTTACTATGGGGCCTTCGACAGCACCAACGGAAGCTTTAACAGGTGGTCAAGATCCAATGGCCAAGGTAGAGCGACTGCACAGCATGGTCATGAGGACCAATAATATGCATGCAGCCTAGATTGCTCATGTTTATCAACTAGTCGACTACATTAAGATGCATAGGCTACAAGTTCCTGAGGATCATTTCACTTCAGAGTCTTAGCAGACTAGTTTTAGGACCTCCAAATAGTATATGGTGAGCTCGAGTCACATGAATCACAATACTAAGAGGATGCACAGGTCCTCTAGCACACATGGTGTGACATCACGTGCAAGGACTAGAGATGAAGGGTAGACTTTAGGGGCCACCAATTAGAGGACTAGCCTACTTTAGTTACCAGTTTCTCATGTGCTAGGTGCCTTATGATTTGGAGGGAAACAAGATCCACAGTAAGACCCACCATGGGTGCCAGAGCAGACAAGAGAGCAAGCTCTAGAGCATAGTGCTGAGGGAGGTGACGAGAGCTCTGATACAGGGGAAGCAGACTAGATCTGGGCTATGCTAGATGCAGAATACATGTTTGATATGCCATATTTATTTTGGGTGTAAAGTCGAGGACCTACACACTTTTTAGCCTTGGTAATTTTGATACACTCCCTATGTACTCTTTTGGACACATATACATGACTTGATCATTTATGGCTCATTATATGTACCGATATTTATTTTTGATTTTATGTTTATTTGATGCACATGGATGCAATATTTATGTTGATTTTATGTTTATATGATGTGATGTATGGATGACATGCACTAGATAGCTATCTTATTTATGATGATTTTGATGAGATACATTGATCTAGATGATTAGATGTGCCATATATGATGTATGCATATGAATGCACTATTTATTTTTAGCGCATATTTATTTTTGCTTTGTGGGCATGCGTTTATTTTTATAAATTTATGGTATGCTATACAATGTATGGTAATGCATTATGTACATAATTGTAATCTAATGGGAATGAACCTGTATGCTTTAATTACTTAAAACATAAGGAATGAATGTAAACTATGTATATCAATTTTAAAATACGACACCACATAATGTATAACAATCATGCAAAATAATTGATAATTCTCATTACAAAAACTTAATCAATTAATCACCCATATATGAAATGCAGTAAAATGGATTGGTATAATGCTAATGAATGAATATGCCATTTTGTATATTTTTATTTGCTGCACTATATAGTCAGTGGCCGTCTAAACATCATTTTTGATATTCATGCGATATCTATCCTATATGTTTGATTGTGCTTTGTAAAATGCATTCTGATAAATGGATGACTCTTTTATTGATATTTTTACTTTTTGTCTAGTGGTATTTGATATTTTGTTGCTATGGGATAACTTTTTGAGGTTTTCCATGAGACTCAAACACCCTAGTAGACTTCTCCAAAAAATCACATACTAATTGTACGAGGCTTTTATTGGACAAGGATTTTTCCATGATAGACCCAACTATTCATTATCCCTGTGTGTGCATGTAAGTATTTTCAAATAGACCATAAGCATACCCCATATGTTAGTTGGGACTCTTTCAACCCATATGTTAGATAGGGTTCCTCTTACAATCGTACCATCCTTATTTTAGCTTTTATTAGACTTATACATCTAGAAAAACATAGGAACCTAGAGCAGATCATCTTGCAAATTGATCAGGGCTACCCCTCCAAATGCATATGAGACTTTTTCAACCCATTGCTACATTTGGGGATCATCCAATAGAACTACCCCTACTATTGTAGGTGGGACTCTTCCAAGCCATTACTATGATCGGGTATCACTCTATGGCTTTCAAAAGGTGGACAATCTAGGGATTTAAGTTCTCACCCTTCTTACTTGCTCATATGTAGTGATAAAAATCATTGTTAGTCCATGTATTACCATTTTCTTTGAGCAAGATATTTTTATAGTGCTTTTGATTCACTATGTCACTTTACATTTGATTTGAAATTTGTACTTTGAAATTTGCACTTTGTAACTTGGGATTTAAACTTTGTAACTTTGGGATGTATAGGGGAAATTCTTGTCCTTTTGCCAAGGTTCACCACTCTAGACCGAACTATTTGCAAGATAAGTAGGTCGTGAAACCCATCTCTCTAGATACCTAAGACCACTTTCATAGCTTTCATAATCACATGTCTTAGTAGAATTTTATATTGTTTTGCTTAGTGACAGGATCGTGATATGTTGAAGCACTATCCCAACTAATAACCTTGTCTATAAAAGCAAAGCAAGCTTTCTACAATATTTGAAGAACCCACTAGGTATATTTGAGTGAATGGAAAACTTAATATACATACATATTTCTCTGCAATAGGTATCATGTATGAATGCAATGAATTATGATAAATGCAAGGGTGCATGATTGAAACACAAACGTGCAACCATTTGTAAGATTTTGATAGACACATTACACTCTACTGTGGAATGCAACGGATGAAAAATTCCTAAATGCAATATGATGAGGTGAATGCATGTATGAAAATGCAAACTGCAAAAGCAAATATTTTTGGATTTTATGCTTTACCAATTTTTTTGGAATTTTATATATTTTCAAATTTTTATGAATTTTTGAGCTTTCATATTTGACCAAATGACGAGTATATATGCTTTTGGAGATTTTTGGTGTTGACCAAGTGATTTTTAGAAATCCTTGGAGCTTTTTGGATTGATCAAAGGGCTTACAGACGCCTTTGGAACATTTTAGTTGACCAAACTCTTAGCAAGAGAGCTTGGAGTCATTTTAGGATGACCGAGAAGCTATAGGAACTCTCGGAGCCTTTGGGTTGACCAAGCGATTTTTTAAAAATCCTTGGTGTCTTTTTGGGATGACCGAGTGGCTTTAAATAACCCTTGGAGCCTTTGGGTTGACCAAGCAATTTTTTAAAAATCCTTGGTGCCTGTTTGGGATGACTGAGTGGCTTTAAATAACCCTTTAAGCCTTTGGGTTGACCAAGCAATTTTTAGAAATCCTTGGTGCTTTTTTGACTGACCAAAGGGCTTACAGATGCCTTTGAAGCTTTTTTTGACATGACCAAATCACTCGAATGAGAGCTTGGAGAATTTTGGGATGACCGAG
This sequence comes from Wollemia nobilis, assembly GCA_028583015.1. Lineage (NCBI taxonomy): Eukaryota > Viridiplantae > Streptophyta > Pinopsida > Araucariales > Araucariaceae > Wollemia > Wollemia nobilis. The sequence goes on from JAQPPZ010002487.1 coordinate 10,384,180, forward strand.
TAGTTTAGAAAAAACTCTCAGAGCCTTTGGGTTGACTAAGCAATTTTTTAGAAATCCTTGGTGCCTTTTTGACTGACCAAAGGGCTTACAGATGCCTTTGGAGCCTTTTAGCTACACTCTCTAAGAATAGAACTCCTTAAGATGGATGATTTTGAGAGTTTCAGGCTCTTCAACATCCCCTAGCGACGTCAGGCAATAGGTACCCGGACCAATATTTTCAAATATGATATAGGGTCCTAGCCAATTAGCCGTAAATTTGTCTCACATATCAAGCGGTAAATTCGAGTTCTATTGGTTTTATTTCAGCACAAGATCCCCAACTTCAAAGTCTCTTTGGTGGACTTTGATATTGTAAGCTTATTTTAATCACTCTTGATAGACGTGGAGATGCTCCAAGGCATTCACGCGATGTTCATCCAGTAGCTTCAATTGATCTAGTCGAGCTTGTCGCGCAATGTCATCATCGATGAACTCTTTCAATGCAACGTGCATCATTGGAATTTCCAACTCTAAGGGAATAATGGCCTCAACACCATATACTAATGAAAATAGAGTTGCCCCAGTGGGAGTCTGAATTCTAGTCCTATAAGCCCATAATGCAAGGGGCAGTTGTATATGCCAATCCTTGTGGTGTTCTTGCACTATATTTTTCAAGATGGCTACCACAATCTTGTTTGAGGCCTCATCTTGCCCATTTGCCTATAGATAATATGGATTTGCAAAACTGTGTTTGATGTGGTACTTAGATGTTAAATCTCGCACAATTTTGTTCTTAAAATAAGTTCCATTATCGGAAACTATTTTGGATGGTATCCCGAAATGACTTATGATATGCTCCATTATGAACTTTGCTATGCGAGCTCCAGTGGTTGTTGTTAAGGGAATGACTTCCATCCACTTTTTAAAATACTTAGTAGCCATAATAATGAATGTCTGTCAGTATGATGATGGAGGAGAGATCTTGCCAATTAGATCAAACCCCTACTAAGAAAATGGTCAAGCTGCTTGGATGGGCTATAGGGCCTATGATGGCAGGTATGTAAGATTAGCATGATGCTGACATTTGATGCATTTCCTAACATACACATTGCAATCCTTCTCCGTAGTGGGCCAATAATAACCCATTCAAAGGATGTTCTTGACAATGGCCATGTCACTAAAATGACCACCACACGTACCATAATGAGCCTCTGAAATTGCCCAAGATGACTCTTGGGGCTCAAGACAATGAAGGAGAACTCCATAACTTTAATGGTACAAAATATCTCCTATCAAGACATATTTAGTTGCTTTCTATTTAAATGTGTGTCTTGTGGCATGCGACAATCCCTCTGAGACAAAACCAAGTCTTAGGAAGTCTTGAATTTGTGACATCCAATTCTGATGAGCCTCAGCTTCGATCGCTAAGACAACTTGTACCCCTTGCATATTTACCTTTGTAAATGTAGATTGGAAAACAACCTAGTGGTGAATGGTGGTGCCACTCCCCGTAGGGATTTAGGAGTTTAAAGACCCCTAGGGTGCTTTCTTGAGAAAGTCTTTAGCTTTAAAGAATCAATCAACTTTTGGCTCCACACTAATCATGTTGACTAATTCTTTGTTATCAAAGGCTACACGTTCTATTGCAGGATGCAAGAACATCTTGATGTATATGGTAGTCAAGTTGGAAGATAGATTATGAGGGATTAAGGATCCCAAATATGCCATGGTGTCTACGAACCTATTTGAAAAATGAGGGATTACCTCAATGTCATACCATTCTAGTTTAGCCAGATATGTGGCAACAAGATCTTTGTAGGATTTTAGTACCAAATATTGAAATTAAAATAGTCCCTTCACTTGGTTAATTATGAGTAGGGAATCATCAAAGATGTTCAATCTCTTGATATTCATGGTGACGGCTATATGGAGGCCCAAAAGTAGGGCTTCATATTCAGTATTATTGTTGGTATATTGGAATTCTAGTTTGAACGACAAAGGCATTGGAGCTCCTTGTGGCATGAAAAATACTATTCCTACACTAGCTCCTTGCTCGCATTTCGAACCATCAAAGAACAGTCATATCAGCATTGTTCTCTAGTTATTTGGGTTTGGGAGCTTCGGATACTACAAACACTGCATCATCTGGAAGCTCAATTTTTAGAGGCCTACTATTGGATAGTGGCACCTCAGCTAATTGATCTGCTATGACCTATCCCTTAATGGACTTCTAGCTTATGAATTCTAGATCAAATTTTTTCAATAGCATGATCCACTTTGCAGTACATGTATTATGATATGTCTTATTCATCATATACTATAAAGGATTTTGTTTTGATATCACATATGTTGTATGACTCAACATGTAGTGCCACAATTTCTTGGTAGCAAACACTACTGCTAAACATAGTTTTTCCACATATGCATATCCTAGCTCGTAACTCACCAAGGTTCGGCTAATGTAATATATGGCTTGCTCTTTGACTTGTACATTCTTTTGGGCCAAAATGGTCCCTAACGCAAATTTTATTGCTGATATATATAGCAAAAAAGGCTCTTCTAGCCTTGGTGGAGCTAATACTGGTGATGTCACCAGGTAATGCTTATTCTCAGTGAAAGATATTTGGTAGTCCTCATCCCAATTGAATGGGACCCCCTTATGTAGCAATCAATTCATGGGTCAACATTTATCCGATAATTGAGTGATAAATCACTTTATGAATGCTACTTTTCCCTAGAGGCTTCTTAGTTCCTTAATATTTGTGGGAGGACGCATCTCTAAAATATCCTTGACCTTTGCTGGATTGACTTTGATGCCTTGCTTTGAACAATGAATCCTAAAATCTTTCCTAAAGTTACACAACATATGCACTTCTTAGGATTCAATCTTACATTATGCTCAATGAGGCAATCAAAAACTTTACTCAAGACCTTTGCATGCTCAGAACACAGTAATGACTTGGCTAGCAAGTCATCAATGTAGTCCTCTAAGATCTTATGCATGTAGTCATGAAATATGTATGTCATAGCCCATTGATATGTGGCACCAACATTTTTAAGACCAAATGGCATAACTTTGTAGAAAAATGTTCCCCATGGTGTTATAAACATGATTTTGTGCTGGTCTTTGGGCTTAATTTGAATTTGACTGTAACGAACAAAATTATCCATTAAGAATAGCATTTCATGACCTACGATAGCATCAACTAGAGCATCGATATTGTGCAATAAAAATGAATCTTTAGGTGTTGCCTTTTTGAGATCTCTAAAATCCGTACAAATACGAATCCTTCCATCTGGTTTTCCTATAGGTACCACATTAGATACCCATATTTTGATAGTCGATGGAAATGACAAATTCTACATCTAGCAGCTTCTACAATTTGTCTTTCACCATCAGGGCTACTATTGGATGCATATTTATGAGCTTCTTCTTGATAGGCTTCTTGGATGGGTCTAGTGAAAGGTTATGAGTAACCAATTTCGGGTCTAGACCGAACATATCTTTGTATGTCTAAGCAAAAAGGTTAGGTCTCTCTTTTAGAAGAGGGATGATGCTAGCGTGCTCATTTGGAGTGAGAATCATTCCAAATTTAACCTTCATTGGATTGGTGGGGTTGTTATCGATATCCACTTCAAAGGTTTCCTCTACTGACATATGGGATCCCTCCTCAATATGATGAGGTGTAGGGATCAAATGGATGCCATCATCTGGATTTATATGTTCTTTGTTGGAAGCATGTTTAGCATGATAGAAATCATAAGAATAGCCTGGTCCAAAATGAAATGGTTGCAGCATCTCTTTGTTCAGGAAGAAGTCTTCAGGATCTACTGGCGAATCAACATGATCCCAATCGATAGCATCCATGTTTAGATGCAATGGTTTGGACAGATCTACTAGATTGCAGAGTGGAATGGTCAAATCAATGGAGACCATGTTGATGGAATAGAATTGATCTCCAGGACCACATAGATTGAACTCTACATCATCTGTGTAGCTTCCATACCCAAGATCTAGCTCAGATGATATGGGGACAAACGGGTCCTCCATGTGGGATGCTCGAAAAATTGGATCCTCCTTGTGCACCAACTGCAAAATGGGATCTCTTGGCTCAAGCTACTCAGCATAAGTAGGCAGATGGGGAATGAGTCTTTGATATTCCTCTTCCAGATTTACTCTTTCCCTAAGGTGGCGATGGAGATTAATCTCTTGATGCAAGCCCACAGCTATGATAGTTGGTGGACCCTGAGGTGGATTCCAATTACGTAGGTGATGAGGCCCCAAATAGGCCATCTCCAATGAATCCTCATCATCACTATACATATATAATCCTTCACTTCCCCCCATATGCAAGGGGCGATCTGCCAAATGTGGTCCCATGTATTGATTTTGTGATCACTATCATCACTATTCGGATAAATTAGATAGAATGATCGTATATATGATACCTGCACAAAAACTAGCTCTGCTTCTTATTTAGAGCGATCAGTGTTAAGAGGCACTTCTATAACATACTCTGACTTCGTAGATAATATATATAACAAATATACAAGCCTCGGATTGGTCCTCTCATATTCATCGCTATGATTGCTACTATGAGCAGACCACTCTATCATATCCACAAATATTGGGAGATTAGCTGGACAAGGCCTTAAGTAGGCATGTTCTGTATTGTCTTCATAATCATTATCGACTATGAAATGCTCTTTTATCTAATGTAATTGCTCTCTAGGCAGCAAATGGCATAGAAATACTAGAACCACGAAGGCTCGTTTAACTTCCTCTTTAGATTGATCATTATCCAAGGACTCACCGTCTGCATCATAGCTCAGTCCACTTATTTCAGAGGTGGAATCCTCTCCATCTTCACTACAAATATCTCCTAAATTGATATCACCTAGAATGGTAGGTTTGTGCCCCTGAATACCTGTATCGTCGGTTGTGGTATGGTTCTGATGATACAAGTTGCCTCTGGGGTTATGCTCTGAGACCTCTTAATGTTCAAGCTTCGATCTCTCAATGGTGATGATTGAAACCATTGGGTTGTTGCCCCAAAGGCTATATATGTTATGGTGATATGGATTAAAATCAACATTGTCCCCTAGACATAGGTATAAATGATCCAATGATGCAATGAGTAAATCATCATGTCCCTAAATATGCAATCCCAATCTGAACCTATCAGTTGCCAACTGATAACGTAGTTCAATAGGGGTTCTTCATCCTTGTTCTAAAGGACCAAGGTCATATGCATGCCAATGATAGAGTTTAAAAATGTGCATGGCATACTTTGGGTTGGACAAGTACTGAACGTTCATCGTGAACTATTTATCATCATCCACCTCCATGGGTGCTCGCGTTGGAACTTGATCCAACCCGACATAGATGAAGTTTTTTTGGTTGGGTGGCTCGCCCAACGGTGCTATGGATCCAAATGGATATCGATGGGCTATCATCCAGTCCATATCTCGTGTAGTATCTAAAATAGAACCAAAGGTCACATTCTGTACAAGATACTCACCCAGACCTGTACTGGCTAGGTGAACAGTCACCCGTGGTATGGATGACCCTGTTGATGATGTAGGAGAAGCAGGTTGAGGTACCTCCTTGACTTGATCCTGGGCTTCCTCCACCTCCATGGGAGTGGCAACCTCAGCGATGGATGGTTCAGGCATGTTCTTTGCTTCTTTCCTGCCCAATTTCACCTTTAATTTCTCATCATCCTGACGCATTACTGATGCAATCGATCTCAGAGAAGTTGTACTGGTATATTCAGATCTATTTGATATAGATATCGATGGTTGAACATGCACCACATTTTTGCCTCTTGGAACCCTTACTGATGACGTGGGTCATATGTCCAAGTGCGTTGATGGGAGTATGAATCTCCCTGGCAAATCTGCTAAGTTCATGAACTTGAATGGTTCTTCATCTGATGAAACCATGTGAACTTGTCCCTCATGTATATACTTGACACACTGATGCAATATCGAGGGAACAAAATGCATTTCATGAATCCAAGGCCTCCCTAGTAGGATGTTATACTACAAAGAACCCTCTATCATGTGACACATTACAGGAATGGTCTTCAGTCCCACCTAAATAGGTAGGACAATCATGTCAATCGTAGAGCATAGTGCATCGTTAAATGCTCTCAATGTAAAGGTGGTTGGTACAATGAGTGATTTAGGCAATTTCAAATGGTACAGTGCCTTAGTCATGATTATATTGATCGACAAACCAGTTTCAATCAAGACCCTTTTTAATGGTACATGGTTAACACATGCAATGATATGTAGTGGCAGGTTAGCCATGCTTGTAGAAACCATTTTCACTTCATTATCATAGAATTGGATCATTGGTTCCTGCTACTATTGTACGTGCCCCATGAAGTTCATGAATTCCTATGCATCCTAGGACTGTACCTCAATGGATCTCATAATGTCCATAAGAGTATCCTTGTGCCTAAGGGACTACTATATAATCTCATATATCGACAACTTCGTAGGAGTCATCTATAGGTTTTGAACCAGCCTACTCCTAATGGTCACCACCAGTCTCGTTGGTGGGCTTGGAATATTGTGTGCCTATCGTTGCTATTGTATGGCCTGTATTTGAATAGGATCACAAGGTTGATTCAATTGTTTGTACCTCCCATGTCTGGTAACAACATTGACCATGTCGATGAACCCCTGGGTAGGTGGTTCAACTCACACTTGATTGACGTAGCCAACATGGTTACGGGGAACCTCATGGTTTGGTAATGTATTTTTAAAAATCCCCATGTTCTGGTTGTCTGAAACCTGGGGATTTCCTAGTACCACAAGCTCTCCCTTCTCTATCATATTTTGCACAATATGTTTGAAAGACCAACATACCTTAATGTCATGGCCTTTCACTCTATGAAATATGTAAAACAGATCTTCCTGATAGTCTTTAGGCTTGGGCTGATTAGGATCAACCATCTTGACTTCAGGAAATCTTATTGTCTTGCTCTCGTAGAGCTAACAAAAAATTGATGTCAATGATTCCGTCAATGGTGTAAATATGTGAGATGGGCTTTGCTCTTTGTTCTTGCCCTTGTAGTTATTATTGCACTGGTCGTATTGTGTAGGAGTATGGGATTGATAATTATGTTTCTTTTACCCCTTATCCTCATTTTTGAGATTTAGTACCACCTGATTCACATGAGCCTACTTGCCCTATTTCTTTGAGATACTCTTCTTATATCCCTCTTTCCTAGTTTTGAGCTTCAAGTTGCCTTCCTGCACCTTGATGTCCTCAATTACCTTGGCTTGCACCAAAGCTTCTTCGAATGTAGCATACTACTATAGCTACAATAGTAGCGATGTGTGCTTGGTACAACTCTTTGTAAACATTCAGGTTAATTCTATGGCAGGAATCAGGAACAGTAACTTTTCCATTAATCTCCTCCACCTCTTCCCATACTGTTCTATTGGCTAGTCGTCACGCTGATCTAGCACAACCAAATCGGAAAGGTTGGCCTGTTTCTTGATGCCAAAGGAATAGCATTCAAGAAAGGAATCAACTAATTACTCAAAATTTGTTATGCTATGTTTCTTTAGCTGATTGAACCACTCTCAAGATGGACCAGAGAGTGTCATGACAAACATATGCAATAACAGTGCGTCATTGTTCTCTATCTGGAAGCAAGCATCCAAAAAGCTCATGACATGTTCTTGTGCCTCTTCATAACACTTGAATTTTTCCAACTTGGGCGTCTCAAAATGCTCAGGGTATGGGGGCATAAGCACCGAGGGATCTAAAGGTTCATTATAAATTTTCCTTAGTGTCAGCTTTTGGATAACCATGCCTTGTTTCTCAATTGCTTTGAACTTCTCGACCAAAGATTTGTAAGCCTCAAAAGAGAGAAGTCCTCCTCCCTAAGTCGACATGAAGGTGGTCTAGGAGGTACAATCTTCTTTTGTCGAGGTGTATGGTGTTGCTATTCCTCCTCCTTAGCTCAGTAACTCTCAGGATATTCCTAGTTGTATCTATTCCCCTCTTGTTCCTCATAATGTTGTTGCCTCTAATTGTCGACTGAAGGCAGTCACTCTCTCTGATGGGCAGTGATATGAGTGTGAACGCTTACATTCTTATGGTGCATGTCGGCTTGCGAAAGAGCCTTCCTATTCACCTACTATCTATACTCATCCTAAAAATATAGGCTGGACCTAGCCAACCTATCTTCCTGCTCTACACGCTCCTTTTGGACAAGGATGCACTCCTTGCGCAAGCGCTGCTCATACAGCCTCTGTCAAGTAAGCCTATTTGCCTGAAGATCTTCATCTTCAATGCATTGCCTCTCTAGGAAAGCATCCTCTAATTGATCTTGGAGGAGTTGGTGTTTTTTTTCAGAGGCCAGTCAATATGATATTTTGACTTGGTCAGTCGTAGGAGACCTTTGGTACGCTTGCTCTGTATGAGCGACCTTGTGGGTTCTATACCCATCAAATTGATGTGTTGTGCCTTTGCCTCTATATATGAATATGACATTGACATTGTGTTGTGTCCTATACTATGTTCCACCATACGTGGATGGTGGACGTGAGGCATGAGGGCACTTAGAAGCCTCTCCATGCTCTCTAGTAGTTCTAATGGTGCTCTCGCTACGCTCACTTGGAGCACGAGTGTGATGAGGCCTGAAAATGCCTCATTTTTACACTATGTTTGACATATAAAAACTGTCATATTATTAAGTTAAATGCCAAATAGTTGATTAGAATATATATTTGTTAAGTGTTTGCATGATTTTATGTTAGGAGCATTATATCTCTGTTTTTGACTATTTTCAGCATTTTGTGACTACTTTTGCTTGATTAAGTAGCAAATAAAAATATGCATTTCAAACAGCCAAATGTGGTATGCTGATATCCATTAACTTCACAATGGTTTATGAATGTTTTCCTGCCCTTCAACTTGTTTGAAGTCCACATTGAAGCCAAATTATTAGGACTGTTCTAAATCTAGAAATCTATAGAAAACAACCATATAAAAATCAGCAAGCTGTCACTTTATAGGAGCACCTTGAATTTGTCAAGAAAAGCATTAGGAAATGGATGGAATAAGTTTAGAAGGACTACAGAAGACATATGATCTATTTAGAAGCATTCCCACATGGTCTAAATAGGCAGCAACAGGGTATAACAGAGCAGGGATAATTGTGCAGCACTGTTGCACTATTTCAGCATGGTTACTTGGTGAATAAAGTGTATAAATTTGGTAGCAACTTGATGTACTTATTCATGTTGATATTTGAATTATTTTTCCATGTTCTAATTTTTTGAACTTGCAAGAAATGCCAACATTTTATAATTGTGTAGCAAATCTGGAAAATGCAGCAGTTTACCATATAAATTTCAGCCAGCTACCAATGAATAGCAAGGCATGGAATTCACACATAAAGAAGGATAAAAGCTATTGCAATCAGTTCCTGAGAGATAACCCACCTGAGAAAAGTAGCTGAGATCACCTGAAGACCACATAGTTAGTCAATCCGAAGAGCTTCGGATTGAGTAGACATCTTCGGATTGACAGAATGCAGTTTCTTCGGATTGAGCCAATTATCTTCGGATTGACGTTATCTTCGAATTGACAACAAAAAGTAATTTTTGAATTTTTGACTATTTTTTGATGGTGGAAAAAAGGAAAGAAGGTTGAGAAGGTTAAGGGAAAATATCCCCTAGCTGTCTTTGCCGTCCTTGCCATCCAAAAGCCACCATTCATGGGAAAAGATCAATTGATCCTCTTCTAGGATAAAACCAAGAAATGTTGCAGCATAATAGGAATTGATCTGCAGGATAGAAATAGTATATTTTCTGTTTGTAAATAAATCTTATGCATCTATAAAAGGATAGCTCCCATGTCGGTTGAGCTTAAGGAGAATAAGTAATAGAAAAATAGACAGTTTTCAGCTTTGTAACAATCTGTAGCAGCAGAACTGTAATGCCATTTTTAGAGTAATAAATTGTAGTTCTTTTGTCAGATTTTGTTCTGATTTTAAATTAGTTAAGGAGTGTTTTTCACCTCCTTCTAGATCAGGAAGTATGGGCCCACTTTCAGATCTAGAAGGAGGGATTTTATGGCAGGTTTTAATCTATAATTTTGCTGTAGTAGAATTAATAGATTGCTTGCTAGATTTCATTTTCTTATTTTTATTTTGTATTATGTGATTGATGTTTTCTATTATGTTTGTGTACAACATTTATGTGTGTGTCAGATGACAAATTAGATTAAACATTTATTTCTTGTTTCCTTTGCTTTCCATGTTCTATTATTTTTATGTTTCAACAGCTTTCAATTTCCAATAGATTTCATTTTGTTGTCAATTCCTATAGTAGAAGCTTGACGACCTTTTGTGGTAGGGCATTGACAGGTGTTTCATTTCCAAGCATCACTTCCATTCTACAAGAGTAAACTAGGTTTCAATTTTGCAAGTGTAATTTAGGATTTCATTTCAGCAACATTTCAATTTAGCAATTTCAATTCTATTATTTCAATTTTGCAAAAGTAGATTAGATTTCAATTCAACAATTTCAATTCATGCAATTGTAGTTAACTTTAATTTTCTGAACTTAGAATTAGTTTTTATTTCTTGCAAGTTTTCATTCTACAGATTAGGTTTAGTGTGACACCAAAAGGCTAAACCAAATCTGTTTCACCCAATAATTGCTTGAAATCTGAATGCTTGAATTGTACTCTGCCCTAACCTTCTATCGTAGATAGCCTTGGACACCACCTCGGATTGATAAATCATTGAGATTAAATGATGAGATTAATGACACTCATCATTTTGGCACCATTGTTAGGGATCATGGTGTTGTTAGAGGGTAAAAGCAGTCAAATAATTATTATTGTGCTAAGTTATGAAGTTCAGAGTAAAATCTGAATGTAATAGCTGGTATAAATAATAATTATTGATAGTTGCATTTCAGTCCATTTAGAAAACAAGCAACCACAGGGAGGTGATCTTCACACTTGGGGGTTAAATTGCCTATGTTTGAAATTCTTGATAAAAATTGAAAGAATTCATCATCCTCATTATCAAGAAACATAAGATCTCTTAAAATATTTAGAAGAGCCATCTGCTAGTACTGCCCTTTTTATATCCATATCATCAGGGTAGTATAAACAAATTTGTACTAGGTGTTGGGAAGATATCATGGTAGATATACAAGACTATCCCTTGAACAAAATAGCCATATCAACTACCTGTAGCATTTGTTCACAGGGACATATCATTGATGAATGCCATTTACTTCCACAACTTAGAGATGCAAAATTTGTTGCCTAATCTGAATTCTTCTCAAAGAGAGATCCCAACAACAACAAATAGGGTAAGTAAATCAACCACCACCTTCAGCCCAACCTATGGCCAATATGAATAATACAAGATAGGCAACCCCTATCTATGTAAGCTGAGTCTATTAAAAAAAAATCATCACAAAACTTTTGCACAATCAAAATAGAAGTTTGCAGCTCAACGGTGATCCTAGAGTTTTGCCATTATTGCTTAAATATTGTTAGGGTTTTATCATGCTAAACCGCAACCTATCAATTCTTAGCCTACAAAGACAATAGTTGATCTCATTAGAGGTGATCCTACCTGACAAGTAGTTGATCTGCTAAGTTGTACACTTCTTGTCTTATTGTGCAAACCAAAAATATGTTTAGTTAAATTGTCTTTTTTAGCCCAACTTGTGATCAGTTTGAATAATACAGGATAGGCAGCCCCTGTCTATGTAGCTGAATCTAGTAAAAAAAAACTACAGGAAATGTTATTGACTGCAGCAACATCCAATTGTGCTCAAACAAGAACTTACCTGAGCTTGAAGAGATAAAAGTCAATGGAGATACACAAAAACCCTTTAGTCCAGACATAGAAATCAGCTTTGGATAAAGGAGAAAAATTGGAAAAGTTGCACATAGAAAATTTACTTCCATTAAGGATAAATTTTGTCCTCCTAAGAATGAAATAAACTGAAGTACAACCAAGGAAATTCTTGAACATTATTGACCGGTTGACTTATGAACAAAAAATAAAATTGTTTGTTGTTTTGAAACAATATTTCAATCTCTTTGCATAGAATTACAAGGGTATGTCAAGATTTCATCTTGATGTATGCACTTAACATATTTGAGAATTGGTATTGAATTGTTTCAAGTACAGATTGACAAGATTTTGCAGATTAGGAGGCATGGACAAACACTTGATTGAAGAAATTTTTAGATATGAAGCAGTGTTTCTTTCTCCCATTGGTGATTCACAGAGGAAGTTAGTGGTGAATGGATATTGCCTTCGGGTATACCATGCACCATTAACTAAGGAGGAGTTCTTGAGGTGAACAATTGGATGTACACAAAATGGAGGAGAATTTCTCTTCCATGTCAGATTCAGAGTGATGATAAAAGTTTGACAAAAAAAAGAATAATCTTGCTTGTGAAATTCCTTCATGGGCACAAGCAAGACAAGAGAAAAGTATGAAAAAGAGAAAAAAAAAAAAAAAAAAAAAAAAAGAGAAAAAAATCAGAAAAAAAACATGTCCCACAAAATGGAGATACATGAGGACAAGCATTAATTTCAGCATGGAGGAGGAACAATGAAGTCAACACTTCATTTCTAGCAATAAGGAGTTAAATGATGACATAAGAAGATTCTTACTACTCATCTAGAAAGGAAGGTTGCATCATTGTTACAGATTTCAACAGAAAAAGATGGTGTTTTCATACAAATATTGACATGTTTTTGCAGAATAAGAATTGTTCTCATCCAAATAAGATTGAGAGACATTCTCTCTCATTGTAGCCTCATGAGAGACACTCTTTTATTGAGGCACTTGAAAAAAAAATGATAGAACTTGGTTGAAAACCAGAAATGGCAGCCTCTTTTGATGAAAAAAAGAGAAGAAAAAAAGAAAAAAAAAGAGAAAAAAATGAATAATTCAGTAGTGAAAACCTCCTTGAGGCGTTGCTGAGTTGGCTTGCATGAAAACCGATTTTTCGGTGTGCATTGCCGTGTTGATCCACCCATCCTTGTTTCACCATTGTACAAATCTCACACTACACATGTGTATATTTATGTTTTCAAATAGCTTGCTAACAATCATCAGAAGCAGCTTGTAAGGTGCATGATCAATTTTTAGGACAGTAAGGTATGTGTTTCTTGCATTTAAGTCATAGTAAGCATTTAGCATTTAATGTATGATAATCGGTATTTGGCATAAAACTATTCATACAATATTGACAAGTTGAAAATGGAACATGTTTAAGATGTCAAGAAACACCCCCTTTTGCCCTTAGTTGCATGGGAGCATCTGAAGATTCTATTTTACTACTACTGCAATAAAATAGTAATGAATAACATCTAAAAAAAAGGATAGAGATGAGATTTTTGATGTTATGGAAGGCTTACATACCCTAGAGATGGATCCAAAATAGAATTTGTAGCTAACTTTTGCATAGAAGGTCATTTTTGCATTTTTGGATGAATCTTCAGAATAAAACATGTTATCTTCGAAATAAGCAAAAATTGTACCAGAATTGCTGAAAATGTTGCAGAATAGTAAAAAGAGTAGGGTACATCAAATATTGAGGTTCCTAAGGCTCTACCACATGTAAGTACATCCCTCAAGCATTTCAAAATCAAAATTTTATCAATTTTGTTCAAAAGGTGCAAACAATAGAAATAGGCATTCAAGCTGAAATGTTGTTAAGAACAAAAAATTTCACCAGTAGTAGTGCATCTGCCAAATATGGTTCCACAATAAGGCTATTGCAAGATGAATCACATGATACCAAGCCTTTAAGAGGTACCTTGCAACACTAAAACTTGTAGAAGGGCAGAAAAAGAGTTAAAATTGCAGTAGTTGCAGAAATTGCAATATTGAAGGATGAAAGTGCAGAAGTCAAAAAGTTGCAAGTTGCAAATGAAAAAAAAATATGCAAGAAAAGAAAAAAATAGAATAAAAAAAAATTGATTGAAAAAATTTTGCAAGGTTGTAGAAAAGTGAAATACATGTGCTTAAATTGAAAAATGCTTGGTGTAGTGCAGCAAGGAGAAATTTCTCAGGTAGTAGGTGGCAAAGGATGTTTTTCACAAGGATAAAACTAGCATATTACTATGGCCTACTAGGATGCATGAGGGCATGCATCAGTTCAAGCTAGGGGGATGATGAGGCCTAAAAATGCCTCATTTTTACACTATGTTTGACATATAAAAACTGTCATATTATTAAGTTAAATGCCAAATAGTTGATTAGAATATATATTTGTTAAGTGTTTGCATGATTTTATGTTAGGAGCATTATATCTCTATTTTTGACTATTTTCAGCATTTTGTGACTGCTTTTGCTTGATTAAGTAGCAAATAAAAATATGCATTTCAAATAGCCAAATGTGGTATGCTGATATCCATTAACTTCACAATGGTTTATGAATGTTTTCCTGCCCTTCAACTTGTTTGAAGTCCACATTGAAGCCAAATTATTAGGATTGTTCTAAATCTGGAAATCTATAGAAAACAACCATATAAAAATCAGCAAGCTGTCACTTTATAGGAGCACCTTGAATTTGTCAAGCAAAGCATTAGGAAATGGATGGAATAAGTTTAGAAGGACTACAGAAGACATATGATCTATTTAGAAGCATTCCCACATGGTCTAAATAGGCAACAATAGGGTATAATAGAGCAGGGATAATTGTGCAGCATTGTTGCACTATTTCAACATGGTTACTTGGTGAATAAAGTGTATAAATTTGGTAGCAACTTGATGTACTTATTCATGTTGATATTTGAATTATTTTTCCATGTTCTAATTTGTTGAACTTGTAAGAAATGCCAACATTTTATAATTGTGTAGCAAATCTGGAAAATGCAGCAGTTTACCATATAAATTTCAGCCAGCTACCAATGAATAGCAAGGCATGGAATTCACACATAAAGAAGGATAAAAGCTATTGCAATCAGTTCTTGAGAGATAACCCACCTGAGAAAAGTAGCTGAGATCACCTGAAGACCACATAGTTAGTCAATCCGAAGAGCTTCAGATTGAGTAGACATCTTCGGATTGATAGAATGCAGTTTCTTCGGATTGAGCCAGTTATCTTCGGATTGACAACAAAAAGTACTTTTTGACTTTTTGACTATTTTTTGACGATGGAAAAAAGGAAAGAAGGTTGAGAAGGTTAAGGGAAAATATCCCCTAGCTGTCTTTGTCATCCTTGCCATCCAAAAGCCACCATTCATGGGAAAAGATCAATTGATCCTCTTCTAGGATAAAACCAAGAAATGTTGCAGCATAATAGGAATTGATCTGCAGGATAGAAATAGTATATTTTCTATTTGTAAATAAATCTTATGCATCTATAAAAGGATAGCTCCCATGTCGGTTGAGCTTAAGGAGAATAAGTAATAGAAAAATAGATAGTTTTCAGCTTTGTAACAATCTGTAGTAGCAGAACTGTAATGCCATTTTCAGAGTAATAAATTGCAGTTCTTTTGTCAGATTTTGTTCTGATTTTAAATTAGTTAAGGAGTGTTTTTCACCTCCTTCTAGATCAGGAAGTATGGGCCCACTTTCAGATCTAGAAGGAGGGATTTTATGGCAGGTTTTAATCTATAATTTTGCTGCAGCAGAATTAATAGATTGCTTGCCATATTTCATTTTCTTGTTTTTATTTTGTATTATGTGATTGATGTTTTCTATTATGTTTGTGTACAACATTTATGTGTGTGTCAGCTGACAAATTAGATTAAACATTTATTTCTTGTTTCCTTTGCTTTCCATGTTCTGTTATTTTTATGTTTCAATAGCTTTCAATTTCCAGTAGATTTCATTTTGCTATCAATTCCTATAGCAGAAGCTTGACGACCTTTTGTGGCAGGGCATTGACAGGTGTTTCATTTCCAAGCATCACTTCCATTCTGCAAGAGTAAACTAGGTTTCAATTTTGCAAGTGTAATTTAGGATTTCATTTTAGCAACATTTCAATTTAGCAATTTCAATTCTGTTATTTCAATTCTGCAAAAGTAGATTAGATTTCAATTCAGCAATTTCAATTCATGCAATTGTAGTTAACTTTAATTTTTTGAACTTAGAATTAGTTTTTATTTCTTGCAATTTTTTGTTCTATAGATTAGGTTTAGTGTGACACCAAAAGGCTAAACCAAATCTGTTTCACCCAATAATTGCTTGAAATATGAATGCTTGAATTGTACTCTGCCCTAACCTTCTATCGTAGATAGCCTTGGACACCACCCCAGATTGATAAATCATTGAGATTAAATGATGAGATTAATGACACTCATCGAGTGGGTAGAGCCGAAGGCTTACAACCTAGCTGCTTTAATACACTACCTAGACCATCTAGCTATCTAGACCTCCACCTCTCATGGGGTGATGTTCCATTAGCTCCCACCTTTGATATATCAATGATGATCTTACATGCTATAGTACACGTGGGAGTATGGGTAGACTTACGCTCAGTAGGGAGCCTATCTACTTACCCCTAAATGGGCAGATCTCTATCCCTTCTATACTTAGAAGGTAGGGGTATAGTACACCCTATAGACTTAGTGTGAATGGGTACCAATCTAGTCCCCTACATGACATGCTTTTCAGCCGATCTCGTGGATGTGCATGTACTATGGTCTTGATAATGGCTTCTAAGTGGAGCATCCTCAAGCTGAGAAGCTCCATGCTCTAATCTATGTCTAGTAGAATGCACTGATGCTAGTCTATCAGGGGTATGCTCAATGGGATCCCCTTGTGTTGAGTTGTCTCCTCTAATGCTCATCGAATGACATTCGATTTGCTCATATGATTGAGGACTAGACGTGTATTTGTGAATCGGTTGGGGCTTGGTCATAGGCTTCAGGCTTTCACCTTTGCCAACCACTCCATGTATCCACCATAGTGTACCTAACATCTAGATGTAAATTTTATTATCAAACAAGGTATACAATGATGCTTATCTTATTTTTAAATTTTAAAATGAGCCCTAAACTATTTTATGTTGTTTCAAAATGTGTTGTATCAGTATGAGAAACTCTTGCGTGTTTTGCAAAATTGTTGAATTTTATTCTCAGTTTAATTGGCTTTCACCTATACACTCATAACTCAATAATTTGGCGATGAACTCCAAGTCACGTAATCCAACCTATAATGTATGGTAATGAAGCCCACACATGGTTAGGGAGCATAGGTCCTCCCAGATACTCACCCATTTTTCCCCAGTTAGTATTATACCTTTCGAAGAATGTACATGTAAATTTTCTAAGGTACGAAAGGTTCTCGGATTCGATATGGTCTAGTAACAAAGGGTACGTAGGATTTGTGCCAATGGATGGAAATGATGCCCACCATCGTTGAACCCTACTAGTGGTTGGATATGAGGCCCAACTCACTAGCGTTTAGCTACATGTGGTGTATGTGGTTCCTTTTACTTTGCATAAAAGAGCATTCATATGATCATTCATACATGATATGCATAAAAAGAAAAGGAATGTTTAAAATTCAGAAAGGTATGCATGCTATGTCCTACATGTTGTTATGACAATGCGATTATGATGACATGGCCTCTAATTGGGCCTCAAGCATGCAAACAACCCCTCAATTTTTATCAAGGTCACTGTATTCTAGGGCAGACTATAATCAGAGGTTTTTTGTTCCTAGCAGTGCCTTTCTAATGGAAGGAATGCAAAATCAAACTAGGACTATTCATTCACCCTTTTCCTTTAGTGTTGTATCGCTCCAAATTTTTCACACCCTTACCTTTAGGCTATAGGATCCATGCCCGGAAGGGGGATGTGAAAAGGATGGGACAATACCTCGGACTGAGAGGCCTTGCGAAGGTCCCGCCTCTCGGGGGAGGTGTATTAAGGTGATTTTTCGACGGATGGTGGGGTTCACTAGGAAACATTTAGTGGCAGTTTCCACGCCTAGGTTGGGAATGTGTTTTATGTGTTCAATTTTATCTTTAAACATTCAAATCCTAGGTTTGGCCAAATGAATCTAAGTTATTCTATATGAAATACAGATTTAAATACAGAAAATAGATTTAATAGAAAACACAGAGAACAAACTAAGTGAAGAAATCCATACCTGGTTCCGGACGTCTGATGGAGGTTCTAATTTTTGAAGTAGTCCAGATTCTGGAATTTGATAGGATCGTCTCCTATCTGACAGGATCGTTTGATATCTGACGAATTCATCAGACAAATTTTTCAGAGACCTGCAAACAGAGAAATAGATACAAAATACCAAAATTGCAACTATTCTAATAAAGGAAAATGATATGAAACAATAATAAGGATGTTAATAAGATAATCCTGAATGGAAATGCAAATAAATTACAATACTTTAATAGCTAATCATGATCTTATTATGCAATTAAACTACATGTGTGAACTCCAAAATGCAAGATAACAGGAAATAATAATAAAACTAACTAAATGCAAAATAAAATAACTACAAAGTATAGAAAAAGTGCAAACTCTGGGCACTGATTTCCCCAATGTAGACTGTAGTCGAAATCATCTCATATTGATACGAAATCGTCTCGAATTGGAGAGGATCATCTACAACGATCTAAGCTTGCTCTGGTTGAAGAATAACAAGGTTCCTGCAACAAAATTTGGAAAGTACAAATGCAGATGGTAATCCTGGGTATTCTAATGCATGTAAAGGTCAAGTTATAGGAAATTTTAGCCAAGGGAAAGTCAAGGGGGGTCCTAAGGTTTAAATAGGCTTAGGAGGGAATTTGGGAGGTTGGAGATCATCCTAATTTGGAAGATCTCCAACGAGGGAGGTCTCTAGTGGCACAGACATGCTTCTGCCCAACTTAGAGACGTCGTTGAAACAGAGGCTAATTATGAAAAATTAGTTTTGGGACAAGATCGTCTAGACGTCCTAGTCTAGACAAAATCATCAAATCTGAGGCGATATCGTCTGATCGGTGATGATATCATCAAACGATCAAAACAAACTCTAAAAATGGCATGGGAAACGAGGAAACGAGTTAAACGGTGATTTTGGAGCGGTTTTGGGGTTGAATTTGAATTTGAATTATTACTAAGGTAATTTTAATTATTGCTAAGGTTTTACTGTGCCAATTTTAGGGTGCTACATTTTGCCCCCTCTTTAGCAATTTTTCTGAATAAAATGTGTTAAAGATGAGTTCTTCTCGATCTACGAGAAAGCAAAAATTATTCCCGTTTTTAGGCAACGATTCTAGGTCGAATCGTACGACAGCTTACTATGGTGACCCCTCCATGTTTTTACCCAAATCGACGTTTGAGGTAAAAATACGGAAAAGCAAAATTTTAAAAAATTTGTTAAGTGTTTTTGAATAAAATTAAGAAAAATAGGGAAAAACCCTAATTCATTGTTACTGCTCATTTTTACTATTTTCTAGAGCTTTGCAGACAAGATGGTCGAAATAGCACATAGATCGACAGAGGTCCGACATGGGCTACGAGTAAGGGTCTAAACTAAATTTAGAGTGCTTTAATTTAGAATTTCATGCTTTTTAGATTATATTTGATTGATTTTTGAGCATCATGACTAATTTTGGGCTGTCAATGTCATCGGGACGAAATCGTCTCGATTTCGCTGAAATCATCTCGATATCGTCGATTTCGTCCAAGGGCGAAATCGACGATATGGGGACGATTTCATCCAATAAGGGATGATTTCCTTATGCAAAATTAGAGACGAATTTGCTCAAATTTGGGATGATATCACCCAATGTTGGACGATATCATCATTTGTGAAAGTGAACTTATTTTACTTGCATTTTGATTAATGATTTAATGATTTTTATTATTTATTTTTTATTGTTTATGTTGTTTATGTTGCAGAGAGGATTACTAAAGAGCCGAGAATGGAAATACAATGGACTAAGGGATGACTTGGCTACTCTATCTCAGGCAGAGCAAGATTAGCTGGCTCAGGTAGGCTTGCAACACATGGCAGATATGCCATAAGTGTCTACAGACATGGGGCTATTGATAGCCCTAGCAGAGAGGTGGTATCCGGATTCTTCTTGTTTTTGGTTATCGATAGGGGAGATGACTCCCACACTAGAGGATGTATGGAGGATCTTGAGGATCCCCATACAAGGATGGCTGATCACTCCTACGACCAATCAGGGCCATGCTATGATGAGACTATGCAGAGATCCGAGATTTGCCCTAGAGAAGGACAGAGTGAACATCGAGTCTCTATGCCAGATGCCTGGGGCATCTAGGCTGACATAGGTTTTGGCTGGGGTGGTAGGTGGTCTACTACTATACCATCAGAGTGGATGCAGGCTACCATGGCTACTGAAAGATGTGGTCTATGACATGAGAGACCATGGATACAAGTTTGCTTGGGGGAGCTTTGTGCTATGTCAATTGTATAGGATCTTGTATGGGGTCATATACAAGGGCAGCCGATGTCTGGTCATGACATCACTACTATAGGTTTGGTGCTAGGAGCACATCATGATGTAGAGGTTGGTAGGGCTTCCACTGATAGGGATTGATGGGGAGAGGCCTTGAGTTTTCTACTGGTGGCTTCGGATAGGGTCACAGTAGTGAGTAGATCTACCAGTGTCCTAGAGACTACTTGATGACCTTGTCTCCAACCAGATCACCTAGAGGCCTTGGAGAGATCATCCTGGGTGGGCCAAGGATGGATAGGAGCTAGCTCGCATCAGGCGAGTCTGCTGGCTGAGGATGGAGATGGGAGAGGTGGAGCTCCATCGGTATGACCAATTTTTGAGGCAATTCGGTCTATAGTAGGGGATCCCATCTCTCAGAGACTACGAGTTTTCTCGGACAATCCGAGATAACACTATAGTTAGTGGGGCTTTGAATATGCAATGATTTTGGAGTCTAGACGTGGATGATACCCCCATCCAGCCAGTGGATGGGGATGACATAGGGGTAGCTGACGGCTATGATGCCTGGTATGCAAGCATCTGCCCTCCTTGGATAACAAGGGCTCAGGGTCTGATTCATGCAGTTGTGCATTGGATAGGGAGGCAGCACTAGGCAGCCATTGAGGCAACATAGGGTCATGGTAGGAGAGAGCAGAGGAGGCCACAGGCTTAGCAGAGGCCACGATAGCAGGAGAGAAGGGAGGAGAGACCCCCTTCTCCATAGAGAGAGAGACCACCATCGCTCGATAAGGGCAAGGGTGTCAAGGTAGGAGAGAGTAGCGAGATGGCTACTCTCCAAGTGAAGACTATCCATCTTCCGGCACAGGTGCAGAACTTTACAAGATGAGGCTACATGCCACCGAGCTGAGGCTACACAGCTCAAATATGAGGTTGCATGCCTCAAAGCATAGAGTGAAGGAGCGAGCACTCAAGAGCTGGCACAGTTGATTGCTCAGACCATGTTCTACCAGGGTATCTACTTCCAGCTGGTGCTAGTGGGCTAGAGGGTATAGCTGCCAGCCGATATTGTGGATCCGATCAGGGTTGGGTCATCGAGGACTTCATCCCAATCGACAACTAGGACTCGCAGTACCACACATACTGCAATGGGGCCACCTCGTCCACCTCAGGATGGGGGAGGAGATGAGGCTGAGAGCTCAAGGGGTTCTTGAGGCTAGGCTACTACACTGCATAGACTGGATATATGATTGAGAGGATTGAGTATGCCAAGATGTAGATTGTGGCATACCAATCTAGTTTTGATATGATGTACATACATTTTTGATATATATATATATGATGTTTTTGATCATATGACTTGTCTTATTTATGGTGCTTTAATGTTTTTGATGTGATTTATTTGATGATTCATGTAATTATGTTGTTTGAAAATATTATAGTTTGAATGTCATGCTTTAAAATTTAAATGAAATAATATGATGTAAACAAATTAGTTGTTGAGATGATAATTTAATAAAAATAAAAGGGACTGTTAACAATAATTTCAAAGGACATTCTCACTATTATAGACCATTTCATGGTGTCACTACTCACTCGGTCGTCAAGCTAATCCCAGTATAGAAATATTGTTAAAAGTAAAAAGAGTGTTTAAGAGACTGTCTTAAGACTTTGTTGTGATGATAGAACTGATGATGGTTTGATGGTAATTTGTTTTCAGATTTTCATAAAAATGATATGCATGAAATAGTTTAAAATGATTTTTGCTAGGCATAAATTCCTAAGTGTGATAAAATTTTGAATAATTCCTTAGAAATTATACCATGGTTGCAAAATTGAATTTGAACATAATGACATGAAAAATAGAATAAGTTGCATTCTGTTTAAAAGCATAATTGTGGAACATAATGATTTAAGTCATATGTTGGAATAAATGGGAAATAAAATTAGTTTGATGGTTTGCGCTAGGCATAGAATATTTAGGTATAGACTTATACCATCATCGCGAAATCCAAAAGAAGAAAATAAATAATTTTATTGCATGGTTGATTTTTAATTTTTGAAAATAAACGAGAAAATATGAAGATGAGGACTTGTGCTAGGCATAAAATTCCAATTTTGGTTTTGGAACTATACCATCGTCGCGAAAGTCAAAAATTATATGTAACTTTATTGCATGTTTTTGAAAATGATTTTGATTTGTTGGTAATGCATGTAGTTGTCTTTATACTAAACAACTGTTCTCAAAGAAGAAAATGAAATTATTCCAGACAATTTGCAAAAATATTTCAAAGTGTCTTAAAGAAAAAAGTTAGATTTATAAGCAATCCCATGTGTATATGTGAGTTCATTTCCAATCTTGATTTATCATAATGATACACAAAATATCTCAAATACAAATGTGTGTGCGATTGTATTGTTCATTCACCAGGTTTGAGCAAGATACTATGATACAATTGATTTAAATTAACCAAATAAGTGTTCATTAACCATTATTTAGATGCATATAACCTACTATACTACTATGTATGTCAGATTATCAAGAGCTAGCTAATCCATAAGCAGACATAGGTCTGTACAAAATAAGGTCGCTAATGTGACAGACATATCACCACGCTAGGAGTTACCCAAGGCCAAGCGGGTTGGGCACAAACCACCTGTTATGGGGCTTACCTCATAGTTTTCGAATAATTGAGAATTCCAGGGATTCAAGCTCATCAACCCTTCTTTTATTTTTAAGGGGTAGGGAAAGGATTTTATTGCTTTTTCTTTTGCTCATTTTGCTATCTTTCTTTCTTTTCTTTCTCTCTCTCTTTTTTTTTTGTATCTTTTGCTTTGATATTTGAGATAATGCTGAAATAGTGTAAATGATTTTGCTTGATTTTTCCTTTTCTTTTGCTTCCTATTCTAGGGATACTTGCTCGGATTAGCTATAGAGCAAGGGATTTTTATTTCGGGTAGGGGTGAGCTTGTCCTTTTGCCAATTCTCAAAGATTCTAGACCATGTGCATGATAGGATAGCAGGGGAAAATTTTCGCTCAAGAAACCACTTCTACTATGTAGGATAGCATGGACATTACAAATATAATAATTTTATTGTGAAAGGATATGTTTGGCTTAAGTAAATAACAAGATCAATTCTCTATGCCCAAAACTTTATTTAATTGAATTTTGTGGACTTTGATATAAGAGAGATTAGTAATCATACCAAATAAATCAAGATATTTATTCATGTGAGTGTGAAAGTGCAGGATTCCAAATAAATGCTAATTTATCCAAAGTAATTTGAAAATATAACTGCAATGCGTCACAATGTGAGAAGTACAAAAATAAAAGATGTTTTTGATGATTTTGAATGTTTTTTAGATTTTTAAGTTTATAAATTGAAATAAATACAAGATAGTGATTTTAAACAAATATATACAATGATGAAATGACAAATTTTGTTATGCATAGTAACGTTTAAGATGTAAAATGTTCATGGGTTCTTTAAGTTCTTTACCATCTAAGGTAGATAATTTGTATGCTCCTGATTCAAATTTAGCAATGATAATATATGGTCCAAGCCAGTTGGGCTCAAATTTACCTTTAAGGTCTTTAGTTGCATTAGTATTTTTTTGATTTTCTTTTAAAACAAGGTCATCGACCACAAAGGATCGATGACGAAATTTCTTAGCATATGATCTTTTAAGTTTGTTTTGGTAGGCACGAAGATGTTCCAAAGCATTGATGCACTTTTCATCTAGGAGCTCCAGCTGACTGAGTCTGCCAGCTCAATATTCATCTCCTACTTCGGTATCTTGAAGTAGTAGAGCCAAAGAAGGAACTTCTAATTCAAAGGGAAAAACAACTTCAGAACCATAAACCAAAACAAAATGTGAAGTTCCAGTGGGGTTTCGAACACTAGTTTGATAAGCCCACAAAGCTAGATATAATTGAATGTGCCAGTCGCGGCCAGATTTATTGACCAATCTTTTGAGAATTTTGATTAAGGTTTTGTTTGAAGCTTCTGCTTGGCCATTACCCTGAGGATAATAGGGAGTGGACCAGCGATGTTGAATCTTATATTTTTGGCATAATTTTTTAACATATTTATTTTTGAAACAAGTTCCATTGTCTGAGATGAGATTTATAGGGATTTCGAACCTACAAATGATTTGATTAAAAATAAATTTAGACTTGTGTCCTAGTGCAGGAAGCTAAAGGCATAGCTTCAACCCACTTCATGAAATACTCGGTGGCGGTTATGATGAATTTGTGTCCATCAGATGACATAGGATTAATTTTGCCAATAATGTCTAAGCCCCATTTTGAAAAGGGCCAAGGAGATGAAATAGCCTACAGTTCTTATGCAGGGGCATGGACAAGGTCAGCATGTTTTTGGCACTTTTCACAATGGCTCACATAATCATGTGCATCATTCTCCATGGTAGGCCAAAAGTATCCTATCCTAAGGAGATTTTTAGCAATGACACTACCACTGAAGTGTCCTCCACAAGATCCATCGCGGGCTTCACTCAAATCTGATCTAGATTCTGCTAAATTCAAACATCTCAATAGGATACCTTCAAAAGATCTCCTATATAAAGTATTACCAATTATTACAAATCGACTTGCTTGTCTACGTAATAACCGATCTTTGGTTTCTATTATAATTGGCAGGGAAAGTCCCATTGTGAAGAAAATAAAATATATTCATATACCAAGGTTTAGGAGTAGTTTCATTGATTAGAAACACATCCAAAGGTTCTAAGCATGACTTATTTGAAACGGGTTCTTGGAGTCGATGAATAATTATGGTGGCATATTCGTCATCTAACTCCAAGGGCAGAAGAGATGCAGTTGCGGCCATAGCGTCAGCCGCACGGTTTCTAGTTCGAGGAATAGCTTCCAAGGTAACTTGATCAAATAGAGACATTAATTGTAAAACATATGTTTTATATGGACGCAATTTATCATCTTTGATAAACTTCATTAATTTGGTTTATAACAAGTTGAGAATCACCAAAAACTAATATATTTTTTATTTTTAGTGCCAAGGTAGCTCGTAATCTAAGGATTAGAGCTTCATACTCAGCAGTATTATTAGTACAAGCAAATGTTAATTTAAAGGACAAAGGTATAATGTGCTTTTGTGGAGATATTAAAATAATACCTGCACCAGCCCCACTCATGCATCGGGCTCCATCAAAGTATAAGGACCATTTTTCAACATGGTATGCCTCTAATTGAAGGCATTCATTAGGAAACTCAATGATGAGGGGATGGGTAGACTCTAAGGGTGTAATAGCTAATTGATCTACTATGATTTGACCCTTAATAGACTTCTTTCCTATAAACGTGAGTTCAAACTCGTTTAGAGCAAGAACCCACTTGGTTGTGCGACTCGATAAATAAGGTCGACTCATGAGATACTACAAAGGATCATATTTAGCAATGACATAAATTTTTTGACTAAGCATATAATGGCGTAATTTCTACGTAGAAAATACGACTGCTAGACATAGTTTTTCTAATGTTGTGTAGCGGGTTTCATAACTAATTAAAGTTTGGCTAATATAATAATTAGCACATTCTCTTTTCTCATCATCAAGTTGAGCTAACATAGCTCCTAAAGCAAAATCTGAAGCTACAATATACAAGATAAATGGGAAGTCAGGTCTAGGCGGTGAAAGCACAGGTGGGTTAAGGAGGTATTGTTTAAGAAGTTCAAAAGCTTCCTTACATTCATCATCCCAATTAAAAGGGATATCCTTCTTAAGAAGCTTAAGAAAGGGAGTGGTTTTGTCTGCCAACTTATCGATGAAGCGACGGATGGCTTGAAGTTTACCTTGTAAACTTCGTAACTCAGATATATTGGTAGGTGTGGGCATATCAGTGATAGCCACAATCTTAAGAGGGTCAATTTTGATGCCACGTAAAGAAATTATAACCCCTAATAGTTTATCGAACTTAAATCCAAATATGCATTTAGCAGGATTTAATCGAATAAGATATTCTCTTAATCGATTAAAAACTTTTCTCAAATCATCTAAATGATCATCTTCATTAATAGAGCGATCTATAATATCATCTACATAATCATGTAGGATATCATGCATCATGTCATGAAAAATATAATTCATAGCTCGTTGATAGGTTGCACCTGCGTTCTCTAAGCCAAATGGCATCACTTTCCAGCAAAAGGTACCCTAGGGGATAATAAAGGCTATTTTAGCCTGATCTTCAGGAGCTATATTGATCTGATTATAGCCAGATAATCCATCCATTAGGGATATCATCCCACTCCCAGTAGTAAAATCAATGATTTGATCCATGTTTGGAAGAGGAAAATCATATTTAGGGCATGCAATGTTAATATCTCTAAAATCTATGCAAACCCTAACTTTGGTAGCTTCTTTCTTGGTGACTAGAACTACATTCGAGATCCATTCAACATAATAAATAGCTTGTATAAAAACAACATTCAGGAGTTTTTCTAACTCCCCTTTGACTAGCAAAGCCACTTTAGGATGCATTTTTCTAAGTTTCTGTTTAACAGGTTTAGCATTCGGATGGACTACTAGGTGATGCATGACTATAGAAGGGTCTAAAACTGGCATATCTTCATATGTCCAAGAGAAGACATCTTCATATTCTTTAATGAATGCAATGTATTGCTCTTGATTTTCTTGACTTAATTCTGACCCAATATTGATTATGTGAGGATTATCCTCAGTTCCCATGTTAAATTTAATGACGTTTTCTACTTCCATGTGTAGATCTCTTTCAAAATTAGGTGGGGTGTGTGAGACGCCCAATTCTTGTAATTATTTTAAGGTTAACTTAGATAAGTCATTTTGAGGAGTAGTGGCCTCAAGCTGAGCTATAGTTGGTATAGAACCATCAAAATAAAACCCATTGTGTAACATCTCTTCAATAGAGACATCATGGAAAATATCACCTTCCAACTCATCATCCGATCTAGCAATCATTTCAGGATAAGCTATGGATAGCATATTGCATGTAAATGGCTGATTTTTTAGAGGCAAATCATCATGCCTATCCAAATAATCTTGATAACATATGAGTTGATCATCATGTTCAAAAGGGAAGGGTTGACCCTTACTAGGAAATAGGCCCACACCACATCGGGCGGTCCATGGTTCTACCTCGAAAGGTTCTTTCATACCATTTTGGAAAGGTCCCAAGCCTTTCCCTTTATATCCCATTTTAAGCATTATAGGTTTAGCTTTAATATACTCATTAGTAAAATAACATCGAGCATATCCCTCATGATGAGTTTTGATGTTCCTGGGTATTCTTCCCCAGTCATATCCCTTATAAATTAAGGCACAAATCCCGACTTGGTAAGTAATTCCCATAGGTTGTGGGAGGCCCAAAGTATGAGGAGATGGCAGCAAATTACTTAAGATAATGGAATTTTGCATAGAAGCATTTGTTTTTTCTGATATAAGAATTTTAGATAAATCAGGTAAGAGTTCATCAAAAAGAGCATAAGATGTAGAAGGATCATTCCCTATATATTTAGATGTGGAAGGTATGATAGATGTAGATAATGTAGAGGTGTTAATAGATGGGTCTATAGGTTTTGAAATTATAGGGACAGAACATGAAGGATTGGTTGTAGATCTAAGATCTTTTTGAGGTTCTAGTGTGGTTTGTTCAGAATATGGTTGAGTTAAATGTATAGGTGTAGTTGATGGGGTAGATGATGTTATGTGTGTGTGTTTCACATGTTTAGATGAAAAATAAGAATTAGGATGTGTGGATGACAAAGCGAGGGCAAAATTGCACTCCAACGGGTTCTGCCAAAGCACACATATCAAAGGGTCTAGGGTCACCATGGATAGTGACCAACTGATTTTTAAATTCAAATTTAACACACTGATGTAAAGTGGAAGGAATCACTCGCATCGCATTGATCCAAGGGCGACCCAAAAGTATATTGTATGATGCAGGGCAATGTACAATAAACATGGTTGTATCTAGGGTTCTAGGACCAACTTGCAAGGGTATAGTAATGACTCCACACGTTTCTTGTGTCTCGTCATTGAAAGATTTGATAATCATGTCAGTTTTTTCATTTCATCACTTCTAAAGCCAAATATTTGGTAGAAGTCAAAAGTGCAAATGTTTAGAGATGAACCATTATCGATCAAGACTCTTTTAACGACTACATCTCCAATTAGAGCAGTAATATATAAGGGATTATCCTTATGTAAACTATGTTGTGGTATATCTTTATCTCGAAAGTCAATACAATCAACTTCTCTAGTGATGATAGTATTGGTCATGGCTTCGGGTTGAATATTTTGAGGTACCATAATTTGGCTTAATGTAAGCATCAATTCATCTCTATGTGTAGGAGAAGATCTTAATAAATCCAAAAGGGAAATTATGGTTGTAGTATTGGATAATTGCTCATTAATATTATAAGGGGGTTTAGGTTGAACATTAGGATCATGATTCCCTTTATTGGGATTTCTCAAAACAAATGGAGTTGATCCATCATTCTTATTTGGTTCTTGTTGAGAATTTTGAGCCTATTGTCTGGTAACGACTCCGATGGTACCTACAATGTTATATTGAGGATGCTGAATAGGTCTTGGTCTAGCATTTATGGCTTGTTCATTAGAAAGGAACTGATTAGAAGAGGGTCGAGTAGTAACTCTTCTAGGAAATGGTTCTTTCAAAACCATAGCATCTATGATAGGTTGAATAGGATCTAATTCATCTTCAGAACTATTTTATTGTTTTGAGGTGATGTCTATTTCACTTTCAGTATCTGATTCTACATCACTGGGATTCAAAGTTTGAATATTATGTAGGGTCCTGGTCGTGACCATGGATAAAGTCGTGTCAAATTTTTGTAAATCGTGATTAGGTAAATGTTTGCTAATAGTTCCTACATATCGGGTAGGAGAAGGGACATTATGATGCTCAATTTGATTGGACACCTCTTTACCATGTCTTGAGAAAGGATGTTGAAATATGTCTAATGATTGATTAGCATTTTGATTTTGATTTTAGGGAATGTTCTTTTGAGCATTATTAGGAGCATTTTTTTTAGGTTGGAAAGCTTGCACCTCCATCTCATTATTATCAATCAGATCTTGTATTTTATGTTTTAACCTTTTACAAGAGTTGGTAGAGTGTCCAGGCCCTCTATGGAAATCACAGTGTAAGTCGGCTCTATATCTGGGTATGGTTGGATCAGGTTCCCAGATAAATGGTAATTGAATCAAACCTCTTTCGAGTAATTGGGGTAAAATAGTTGACAATGGTTGATTCAATATAGTAAACTCTCGAGGAGGTTTATCAGGAGGTTTCAATATAAATTTTTTTGTTGTCTTTGTTATATTGATATTAGCAACATTTTTGCTATCAATGACTCCGTCACCTACAACTTGTTTATTTTTATATTGACTTTTGGATTTTTTCTCATCGTCTTTCTTCCTAAGCTGGCCTCTCCTAATGAGGGCATCTTCTACTCTTCGAGCTAAGTCTATAGCTTGATCGAATGTGGTTAAGGTAGCAGTTGATAGTTCATAAGATATTTGTTCTTGCAAATTATTAATAAAAATGTTCAACATTTCCCTATAAGGTAGCACAAAGTGCAATTTTCCTGTCAACTACCTCCATCTAGCTAAGAAATCAGCAAAACATTCATCTTTGTCTTGTTTTAAGTTTTACAAATCTTTAATGGTTACATGCCTCTCGATATAGGCACTAAATTGATGCACAAAAGATTCACCAGTCTCTTCAAAATTTCTCAAAGAATGAGTGGGCAATTGATAGTACCACTCTAATGCCATTCCTCCTAAAATTTTTAGGAACATTTTTAGTAATAGCAAGTCATCATGTGATATATCATGACATGCTATCCTAAACATGCAAAGATGCTCTATGGGATCTTCAGTTCCTTTATATATATGCAGAACGACCATGGGAAAATGTTTAGGGTATGGTTGTGCTACAACCATAGGATCTAGAGGTTGACTACACATCTTTTGATAATTGTACAAGGGATGGTAGGGATCTATCTGGTCCATGTGGGAAGCTAACTATTTCACCATGGCTTCCAGATTACTGGTTTGCCCACCATATTGGTTCGGTAGGGCATTAATATGATATTTGTGAGCATATTATGGAGGGACATGCATATTAGATGCTATATTGCTATTATGTAAATTGTGGGTAGGAAGGGTGTTATGAA
Organism: Wollemia nobilis; assembly: GCA_028583015.1. Taxonomy (NCBI): domain Eukaryota; kingdom Viridiplantae; phylum Streptophyta; class Pinopsida; order Araucariales; family Araucariaceae; genus Wollemia; species Wollemia nobilis. The sequence continues at coordinate 10,414,782 of JAQPPZ010002487.1, forward strand.
GAAGTTTTGAAGTTGTATTATGTTGTATCCCAGATTGTTGAAAATTGGTGTTTGGCTTCATTTTAGGTTTTTTTTGGTTTGAAGCATATTGATTAATAGTTTTGCGAAATAAAGTAGTGAATGAAGGTCTCTTTTGTGTGGGAATGATTTTAGGCTCAATAACAGGTTCCTTAGGGGGTTGGGTAACCTGTTGCTTTTGCATATTTTGAATTATTGTGGACATATCCATATTGGATGGTCCAGCTTTATCACTTTCTTGATTAATGAAATACAAGGGATTAGTGTGTATGTCAAACATATGTTCCATGGCTGCTTGAGTGTCACTAATTTGTCCCCTATCAATACGAACTGCCATATTAAGAGCACCAATATTATTATTGAAGAATTTCTATAAATGATCTAAGTTATCAAAAGCAATAGTTCCATCTGAAGCCATTCTAGGGGATGAGGATCCTTCCTCTCTAACATTTTCTTGTTGTTCATTTTCTTCGGCCAGGTCATCTTCTGGCTGTTCTAGAGTTTCTTCTTCTAGAATTGAATCCTCAAGAAGGGTATTTAATTTTTTATTTTTCTTGCCTAACCAATCTTCTTCTTCTTCTTCTTCAGTTTGTTTACCATTCCTAAGTTTAGTCATTATGCTTAAACTTAGATTTCAGCAAATATATATATATATATATATATATATATATATATATATATATATATATATATATATATATATATATATATATATATATGTGTGTGTGTGCAGCAAGCTTAAGAGGTATATATTTTAATTATATACCTACTATAATATTTAAAAATGTTTTGGATTTTTGTTATGTTTTTTGGTTTTTCTTATTTTTTATAACAATATTATAAATATAACAAACAACATTCAAAACGCAAGAAATAATAATAATGAAAGCAATGATCTAGTTTTCTATAAACAATTTATAAATATCATTAATGGGCTCAAGTTCTTCAGGAGTCATGAAATGTTCTTCTTCAAATTGAAAATTTTCTTTCAAAAATTTGACAAAAAGTGCTATAGTGATATTATCTGTCTCAGATTCTATTGGTAGAAATAAATTTTGTGGCAATATTCTTGATATAACATAGCTCTAAGAACTCTATTCCATATTTCCCTATCTGTAAGAATGACCTCTTGATCTTCTACATGACCTAGGAATTGGTGTATAACGGGTGCATTCTCGAGGTATTCCTCAAAGGTGAACAATTCTGAAGACACAAGAGCTCTCCTATAAGCTAACCACCTATGGCAGGATCTCTGAAGTTCATGATAAACAATGAGTTGATAAGGATCCAAGATCCTATCTAGGGCAAACCTCTTGATTTTTCTAAGTTCGGTTGATCTAGATGAAATGATACCTAGCCTCCTATTAAGTTTGTTCCATAGAAGTTGGTTTCTATCTATTTCAGGCACACTAAGCACAGAATTAATTTCTATGGCTGCTAATTGGTTTTCAACATTTATAATAACTGCTAGTCTTTTCTTAGGAGCTACCATCTAAACATTATATGCAACTTAGTAATTTTCTAATGATTTTAAATGCATCTATTTTTTTTGTTTTTGTTTTCATTTTCAAAAGGTTTTAGTTTCACGTCGGGTTCACCAAAATGTATCGCTCCAAATTTTTCACACCCTTACCTTTAGGCTATAGGATCCACACCCGGAAGGGGGATGTGAAAAGTATGGGACAATACCTCGGACTGAGAGGCCTTGCGAAGGTCCCACCTCTCGGGGGAGGTGTATTAAAGTGATTTTTCGATGGATCGTGGGGTTCACCAAGAAACGTTTAGTGGCAATTTCCACGCCTAGGTTGGAAATGTGTTTTATGTGTTCAATTTTATCTTTAAACATTCAAATACTAGGTTTGTCCAAATGAATCTAAGTTATTCTATATGAAATGCAGATTTAAATACAAAAAATAGATTTAATAGAAAACACAGAGAACAAACTAAGTGAAGAAATCCATACCTGGTTTCGGATGTCTGATGGAGGTTCTAATTTTTGAAGCAGTCCAGATCGTCTGGAATTTGACAAGATCATCTCCTATCTGATAGGATCGTTTGAGATCTGATGAATTCATCAGAAGAATTCTTCAGAGACCTACAAACAGAGAAATAGATACAAAATATCAAAATTGCAACTATTCTGATAAAGGAAAATGATATGAAACAATAATAAGGATGTTAATAAGATAATCCTAAATGGAAATGCAAATAAATTATGATACTTTAATAGCTAATCATGATCTTATTATGCAATTAAACTACATGGGTGAACTCCAAGATGCAAGATAATAGGAAATAATAATAAAACTGACTAAATGCATAATAAAATAACAACAAAGTATAGAAAAAGTGCAAACTCTGGGCACTGATTGCCCTAATGTAGACTACAGTCGAAATCATCTCGGATTGATATGAAATCATCTCGAATTGGACAGGATCATCTACAACGATCTGAGCTTGCTCCGGCTGAAGAATAACAAGGTTCTTGCAACAAAATTTGGAAAGTACAAATGCAGATGGTAATCTTGGGTATTCTAATGCGTGTAAAGGTCAAGTTATAGGAAATTTCAGCCAAGGAAAATTCAAGGGGGGTCCTAAGGTTTAAATAGGCTTAGGAGGGAAGTTGGGAGGTTGGAGATCATCCTAATTTGGAAGATCTCCAATAGGGGAGGTCTCTAGCGGTGCAGACACGCTTCTACCCAACTTAGAGACGTCGTTGAAACAAAGGCTAATTATGAAAAATCAATTTTGGGACAAGATCGTCTGGACGTCCTAGTCCAGACGAAATCATCCAATCTGAGGAGATATCGTCTGATCGGCGACGATATCATCAAATGGTCAAAACAAACTCTAAAAATGGTGCGAGAAATGAGGAAATGGGTTAAACGGTGATTTTGGAGCAATTTTGGGGTTGAATTTGAATTTGAATTATTACTAAGGTAATTTTAATTATTTCTAAGGTTTTACTACACCAATTTTAGGGTGCTACAAGTATACGTAATTTACAATCAATTTAACATTTATTGTAAAAATACAAAGAAGAAAATATAGAAAAAAGAATAAAAACAAAGCCTACCTCAGCTCCTAATCTGATGCCAAGTGGTTTTTATGTTATCTGCTACTTCTGCTATAAACCACAGCTCTGGTCTATGGGCTATAGTGTGAACTACGGCTAAAATTTGTAGGCCAACAAATAACCGCAACTGTTAGCTACGGTTACCACTTTAGATAAGAAAAATTCAAGAATGTCAACACTCAGGGGCTACAAATGTAGATTTCCACCATGATCACCTTTTGACATAACTAAAAAGCATGCACCTATCTACTGTATTAGTCTATAGTCATCATAAAAGTGTAAAAGCTTGACACATTGCGTAAATTCAATAAAATGATATTTATTATATTGATTATGAATGAATATCTATTACAAATGTGCCCCTCTTAGGATCACTTGAATGATGATATAGTCTATACAATTGCCAATGCCCACAATAAGGTAGTCGCATTAATATTGCCCTTTGACTAGTCGCAAACTACCTTGGGGTGGAGTTGACCCACTTCTTCGTGATGTGGAAGGATTATGATATAGAATCCTCTTGTACCTGTCTTCCTCCGATCAAGAAACAATAGCACACGATCAAAAAGATAGATAGCCTCTCATGATGAGGCCTTTTAAAGAAACATACATGATAATGCCATTAAACTAATGATCAAGAAAACATAAAGAAAAACATTTAAACTATGCTAATTCAATCAAGATTTGTAATATAGCATAAAGGAGATCATTAGAAAAATAATGCATGAATCAGATAACAAAATAGAAGCATAAATGTGCATAAAATAGCCATAAATTTCCTAATTAATGCAAAGCATAAACTATCTATTCTAAGCTAATTCCCATGGTCATAATTCTTCTAAACTGCAATTAAACCTAAGAAATGATTAATCTAACCTATTTAACCAAACAAAAATAAAAAGAGTAAGGTGATTTATCACCTATTGCAAACCATAGCTCTGGTGAGTGGTCTGTACTATGAACCATGGCTGACAGCCGCAGTTTGACCTCTGATAGATTTACCCTCAAAATTAGGGGCAGCAGGTTTGATTTCCAAGTCCAAATTGATGTTCAAGGGTTGCCTTCATTGTCCGTAGACTGATTTGGTGGTCAATTTGATGTAAAGAGCTTTTGTTTGCCCATATTTGTGCTTCTTGACTCTCCTAAGCACCTAGGGCATATATAATGCAATTCATCATGAATGTTGGCAAAAGGGTCAGGGATTAAGTGCAATAGCTCTATCTTTTTGTATACTCAGTTTGAGTGTACAATTCACCAGGGCTTCATTGCTTAAATATCTAATGCTTGCTTCTCTTATTCTCCCCATTTTGAGGGGGTATTTATAGCATGCCCCTAGGGCTAGGGGTGGCTTCATGGAGAAGCCAAGACCAAGAAGGGTGGTTAGGACAATTGGGATGGAAGCCTCTAGAATATTTCATCCTTCAATTGCCTTCTTCTAGATATTTTGGTCGTTCCAACCAATTTGGTTTGGATGGAAGGCCTAATTGAACTTCAGTTAAGACCACAGGTTATAGTTACAGTATAGACTACAGATCGTAAGTGTCAACCATGGTTTATAGTGGAGACCATAGGTTTGGGCTATGGTTTAGACTAATTAGGCCAAAATGCCTAAATTGAGTGGTTAGAACCACTTCTCTATCTTGGAGTCTATCCAAGATCCTCCATATGGTTTTGTAGCATGTCCATATGAGTAGTCGCCCTTGACATGATGCATTTTAGGTGTTTATAGTTCCCATGCCCATATCTATAGCAAAGGGATCGCACTCAATCCTATCCTCCTACCCTGAACAGCCTCGTACAACTCTTGATAGACTTGGGCTAATAGATCAGGTGCCCAAGCAAACATAACCCTATGCTCCACCATGTCACTAACCAAGTCTAACATATTCCAGGTAAATAGAAACCCAAAACTATCAGGCATCACATATGTGGAGATCATCATCATGGCTACACACTATCGATCAAATATCTTCTTCTATAACCACAACCACTCATAGTCCATCTTCGAGATATCTATTGATCTCCACTCTGCCCCAAATAATTGCTCCAACATCACATCCTTACTCTCATCAGCTACCACCCTCATAGGTACTCCTTCAATCGATAGCTTATAGATGTGGTACACATCTTCCAATGTAATAGTCATCTCCCTAGTGGGAAAATGAAAGGTATTCCTATCTACATCCCACCATTCACACAATGTAGATATATAGGCCCTATTGGTGTGTATACTAGTGCACTCCCATACACCTCAAAACCATATATCATCTAACCACTTAAACTCCTCTTCCTGGTTCATCACCTTGTCAAATACACCCTTCATCTTATGCACCTGATGGTGAGGCTCAAGCATCTTCACCTGTCCAAAAAACAACAACCCACACATCAGTAATCCACATAACAATCTAATCAATCCAATAAAAAAAAACTGCATCAATCATAATTTTCAAATTAAACCTATTTAATTTGGCACACATTTCAAAGCAAAACAATGCACAAAACACACAATAAAACACATTGACATAACTATCACACATTTGGACACCCATTTTGATATTTCATGGTAAACATTCAAACTGACGTGACAAACAACATAATTTGGACTCCCAAAAACCCAGTTCAAATTTACAACTACCTATTAATTGACATGCAAATAAAACATAAGCCAAACAACAACATCTACAAAAAAAATATCATTTTTAGATACCCATTTGCCCACTTATCAGTAAATGTATTGATAAAATTAAAAAATAATTCACCAATCTACACAGATCTAACAATCAACTCTGTCATAAATACACCAAAACTGAACACACATCCAGACACATAATCTAAAAATAATAGTCATATTTTTAGATACCCATTTGCCTACTTAGCGATGAAAGTTCAAACAGACGTTGAGTATAGTCTAAATCGGGCTCCCTATAGCTCATTTTCAATTTAACACTAATCTACACCTTGGCACGCAAATCAAAGACAGACCAAACGAAGGCATTCATCAAAATATATATCATTTTTGGACACCCATTTTTCCCTTCTACGATAAAATTTTCATTGGTTTTCCAACATTTTACGCCTAACATGTCAAATCTAACAGTCTAGGTTTGATAAATTACTCCTAAAAGCAAAAAATTCTAAAATCACATCAAACAAAGTCAAAAAAAATATAACAGCCATAAAAAAGGATACCCATTTCCTACTTTAACAGACAAAATACAAAAACATATCAATATCAGTACACTGTTACTCCCAAAAACTAACGGTCAAATTTTACACCTACTCTACCCTTCACCCGATCAAATCGACGTCAAAACAAGTCTAATTCAAAAACCGATCGTGCTTTTGGATACCCATTTGGCTTATTTGTCACTTTGTATTTAAATTTTAATTAAAAAGTGCAAAAATTTTAACATCGGGATGAAAACCTCCCCCCATTCACATTTTCCCAAAAAAATAAAACAAGGCAAAAGATCACTTACCGGTGGATCCCTGCGCTCGCTACCAGTCACTTTGCATTCTCTCTTACCGTTGATTGGATTATAGTTAGGGGTGATGAAAGAGAGATTACTGTTGGTAATTTTGGGTATGTTTCCTAGCTTCATGGTTGTGAGTTGTCATTGATGTCAAAAGGAGTTTGTGTTGATATCAAAAGGAATTTGTGTTGATGTCAAAAAGAGTTTGGTGCCAAAAAGATCTTGAAAGTTCCATGATGTTTGTTTAAGGTTTTTTAATTAAAACCATGGTGACAAGGTTAAATTTTTTTCTTAAAACCATCTAGACTCATTAAGGGTTTTTATTAAAACCATATTGGCTTAATGAAAATGTTTTTGCTCCTTGAAAAAACCTTAAAAGTCCATTTTGATTATTAATAAATATATTAACTCAAACCTTTGACAAGGTTTTAAGTTAAGTTTATTATTAATTTTATAATAATTATTAATTTAATAATTATTATTGAAAGGGTTTCTAAACCCTTACCGATGCCAATGTAGAAGACTTACCTTGCTGACATCATTTTTTTAGAAGGAGCACCAATGTCAACTTGCATGGGATGCAAAATACTATTAAAGGGCATTAATTCCTAAGGTTCAATACACATTCGATTTGCGCAATTACCTTCAAATTTGTATTGCTCTGTGACCTTCGATTTTGTATTGCTCTATGACCTTTGATTTTAGATTGCTCTGTGATTTTTGAGTTTCGTATTGCTCTGTGTTTAAGTTCTGATTTTGTACGCCTGTGAGGAAGATAAATTTGTTTGTCTTTAATTTTTATGAGCAAAGGGAAGGTAAAACAATGAGTGGCACTTGAGAGTTTTGTTGGGAACTTGTGCTCCAACGGTGGAGGCAATGGAGCAAAGGCGCTTGCTAGGCAGAGGTGTCGAGATCGATTTGCGTCGTGCATGTTTCATTTTTGGTCATGGATTATTGTGCACATGGTACAATAGTTACCTTGGGCCACGAGTTTGGAGGAGGAAGTGCTTTGGCACTTATGTTGGTGTCTCCACACTTCTCCTAAGGTTGGAGAATTTATTTTTGGCCAAGGTAGATCTTTTGTTGATAATGTGGAATATTTGATTTGACTTGGCAAATTATTGTTGGTAATTGGATGGAGGTATAAGGTTAAATAGAAATATTGTTTTGACATTGTTATTATTGATGATTAATGTTTATGTGGTAAATGCATTTAGAAGTAAATGTATTTTAGGAGTTATACGGGTTTAAGGAATAATTGTGCTTAATGTCATATTGGGGTTAGAAAGCTTTTGGAGTTATTGAGTGGATATTCTCTTGTAATTATTTTTGAGGTTGAAGTTATTTTGTGATATATTAAGTAGGAGTTATAAGGTGTAAAGGAATATTGTTGATATGCATATTTGTGAGTTTTGATTATTGATGACTTGGAGTGATAAGGTGTTATGAGGACTCTTATCATTGTACATTATTCCATTGTTTCTAACTCTAATTTGTGGAAAATTGAGAGTTAGTGTTGTGACATATTTTGAGTTATCCTTCTTCATCAAAGTAAATGTATGGGCACATTCTTCCATGGTTATTATTTATTTATGGTTTTCTGAAAATAAGTTTGGAGTGAAAAGGATTAAATTAAGTTTCCTTATTTGGAGTGGATCTTATTTTATGAAAGTGGAAGTATTGATTATGCATTATGAGATCATGATGAGTTTATGAGTTATTGCATAATTCTAGTTTATGAGAGTGGAAGCATTTGAAGTTTTCTTTAGGGTTTTTGAGTGAGAAGCTTATGCCATTGCTATAAGTTGTTGAAACCCTAATTGAGTTGTTTGGTTGTTGAGAGTTGAAGGATAGAATATATTGAGTCTCTAAAAATTCTCTTTATGCTTCTATGATATTGATTTGATATGATCAGATGAAACACATTGGGTCTCTAACAATTCTCTTTGTGTGTTCATATTGGGCAAGTTTCATGGTAAACTTGCTTGAGCTGATTTGGGCAAGTTCTTGGTGATCTTGCTAGGACTGATTTGGATAGGCTCTTGTTGAAGAACTTGTGGAAAATTTTGATGAAGTCTTGGTGAAGACTTGTGAGTAGTTGTGATTGATTTGTTCAAGCTTTTGGCTTAAGCTTGGGATAGATATGATAGAGATATGAGATCAGATTTGTGTTGGACCAGAGGACTGAGTTTGGTGTAAATTTGTGATAGATTTTGAAAGGACTTATGCTGGACCGAATGACTATGTTTAGTACAAGTTTTTATGAGTAGCAATGGAGGTGATCAGTGAGGACAAAAGTCTCTAGAGCCATAGCAAGGAGGACAGTACGTATTCTATGGAAAGGAGTTCCACTTGCTAGCGGTAAAATAGGTAGTGATCATTTGAAGTATCATTTCCAGAGCTTTGGGGGATAGGACATATCCTTTGGGTAGGAGGCTCATAAATACTTGTTGATAGGATAGGACATCTCCTTTGGGTAGGAGGATCATAAATACTTGTTTAGGGGAAGTATTCTCCTTTGGCCAGGAGGCTCATAAATACTTGTTGAGGGGAAGGATTCTCCTTTGGATAGGAAGTTCATAAAATTTGTAATAGGGAAAGGATTTTCCAAAGAACTTGATTGAGAAAGCTTTTAGTGAAAATATTTCTATGGATGTAGCCCATATTGGGTGAACCATGTTAAAATGGATCTTCTTTGTGTGTTGCTTTCTGTGATGGTTAATGTTATGGTGATGTCACTGCTATCTAAAGTAAAGTTTTTTAAATGGTTGCATATTATACTGTTCACCCCCCCTCTCAATATAAGTCTATGTTCTTCAATTGGTATTAGAGCGGGTCTCTCCAGGAAGAGCCTAACAACTTGGATAAGGATCCCTCCAAAGATAATATGAGCATGAAAAGTGATGAAGAGATTGAATTTGATTTGAAAGGGGAAATCATTTTTGCCCTAAGATCTGAAAAAAGTCAGGGAAGAGAATTTTGTTTTAAAACAACAAAATCAAGAAGAGATGGCTGAAATAGAACTATCTCAAAATCTCACAGACTTCAAGATCCTAGCTGAAGAAGGAAAGAAAATTGAGCAGGTTTTGACAGAGGTTTTGAAAGGGAAGAAAGCTGAATGTGAGAGACTTGAAGAAGAGGTGGTTTCTCTAAGAGTTAGACCTAAACAAATGAGTCTTAAATTTTTCTTGGAAAGCAAAGGGAAGAAGATCTCCATATCCAATAAGCAAGAACATCCAATAGAAATAAATTCAACTTTAAAAAACCAAAGGATACCATAAAATAAGAAAATGAAGGAGAGCAATGGACAAGAGTTGATAAGAAAAGAAGGAACACTCATCAAAGGCTTCCAAATAGGTTACATAATACTTTCCATGGCTATTGTTTTTCTTGCAATAAATATGGTCATAGAGCTATCCATTGTACTAGGATTGTGAATGACAATGTTAAGAAAAATGTTAATTCTTTTGCACCACTCATGGATGATAGTATTGTGTTACAAATGCAATAATTTTGGGCATATAGCTAGAATGTGTAAATTGGAAAGATCTAGTGAAGTGAATGTTAGGAAAACAAATGGAAATAAAACTATATCTATGATAGTTCAAACTGCTCTTCATGCTCAAGATAAGGAAGAAAAATGGTACCTTGATAGTGGATGTTCTAGGCATATAACTGGAGAAAAAGAAAATTTTATAGTTCTCAAAGAAACTAGTAGAGGGTCAGTTAGCTTTGGAGATAACAAATCAGCTAAAATTTGTGGAAAAGGTTATCTAAGTTTATATGGAAAAACCAGAACTAAAAATGTGCTTTATGTAGAAGGATTGAGACATAATATTTTGAGTGCTAGCCAACTTTGTGATCAGGGTCATATGGTGACTTTCTATTCTGATAGATGTGAGATAATGAAAGTAGAGAATGGAAAAATCATTGCTAATGCAAGACGAACTTCTAACAACCTCTACATGCTAAGTGAGATAAAAATGGAAAAGTGTTTTTTGTCTCAAGAGGATGAAATTTGACTATGGCATAAAAGAATGGGACATTTGAGCTTTGATAATCTTATCAACATTAGCCATAAGAAAGCAGTAAGAGACTTACATAAATTGAAAAGACCCCAAAATACTATTTGTGGTCCTTGTCAACATGGAAAGCAAACTAGAACCAACTTTAAGGCTAAAGGGTACATGTCATACAAACATTTAGATCTTATTTACACTAATTTATGTGGTCCCACCAAAACTCAAATTATACAGGGAGAGATTTACTTCATGCTTTTCATAGATGATTTCTCTAGAATGACTTGGGTTACCTTTCTGAAAGAAAAATCTGAAGCCCTTGACAAGTTTAAAGCCTTCAAAGAAATTATAGAGAATGAAACAAACAAAAGAATAAAATGCTTAAGATCAGATAGACGAGGATAAGTCACTTCAAATGAATTTATGGATTATTATGAGCAACAAGGGATTAAGAGGGAATTTTCAGCAGCAATAACTCCTCAACAAAATGGAGTAGTTGAAAGAAAAAATAGAACTATTGAAAATATGGCTAGAGCTATGTTGAGTGAGTCAAAGCTTCCTGATGGTTTTTGGAAAGAGGCAGTTAGTATAGCAGTGTATATTATCACCAGATCTCAGTTAAGAGTCAATAATCACAAAAATACCTATTAGCTATGGAAAGGAAGACCAACCATAGTAAAAAAATTTAGAGTTTTTGGTAGTAAATCTTACATCAGACAGGAAGATCAAAATTTAGGGAAGTTTGATCCTAGATGTGATGAGGGCATTTTTCTTGGGTACTCCAGCAAGAGCAAAGCCTATAGATGCTACAAAAAAAGAACTTGTACTATTGTGGAAAGCATAAATGTTATAGTGGATGAGAAAATAGGGATAAGAGAACTAGTTCAGGAAATTGATGATGAAGATTGCCAAGAAGAATTCAGGGAGGATTTAGATAAAGAAGAAGAGGAAAGACAACAACTCCTTCCTAAAAATCCATCCAAATATGTTCAAAAAAACCATCCAAAGGATCAAATCATTGGTAATCCAGAAGTTAGACAGACAAGGAGAAGAATAATATCTTCAAATTCCCATACAGATTTTTCATTGTTATCTTAGATTGAGCCAAAATATCTCAATGAAGCCTGTGTAGATAAGTTTTGGATAAATTATATGAATGAAGAATTGGAATAGATAGAGAAAAGTGATACTTGGGAACTTGTTCCAAGACCTAAAGATAAAAATTTCATTGGCACTAAGTGGGTCTTCAGAAACAAGCTAAATGAATATGGTCAGGTAGTTAGAAATAAAGCAAGTTTAGTTCACAAAGTTTATGCTCAAGTAGAAGGAATTGATTTTGAAGAAAATTTTGCTCCAATTGCTCGTCTTGAGGCTATCATAATGTTTTTGGCTTTTTCAAGTTTTAAAAACTTCAAGGTCTATCATATGGATGTCAAATCATCTTTTCTAAATGGTGTGTTAGAAGAAGTCTACATTGAACAACCAAAAGGGTTCTTACTTTCAAAAAATTCAGATTTTGTGTGTAGATTGAAAAAGGTATTGTATGCTTTGAAACAAGCTTCTAGGGCTTGATATTCGAGGCTTGATAGGTATCTTCAAAAATAAAGTTTTAGAAAAGGTATGGCAGATAGCAATTAAAAAATGATGAAAATAATATCTTAATTGTGGTTGTTTATGTTGATGATATCATTTTTGGAGTTAATAACACCAAAATGTGTAAATATTTTGCTAACAATATGCAGAGTGTATTTGATATGTCCATGATTAGGGAATTGTCCTTCTTCTTAGGACTTCAGATTGCCCAATCAGAAGAAGGAATATTTCTCTCACAAGGCAAGTACATAACAGAGATGCTGAAAAAGTTTGGTATGGAGGATAGCAAACCTGTTATTACTCCAATGATTACAGGGTGTAAGTTGAGCAAGGATGATGAATCTCCAAAGGCATATCTAATGTTGTACAAATCCATGATTGGTAGTTTGCTTTATGTTATAGCTACCGAACTAGACATAATGTAGGCAGTGGGACTAGTTGCAAGGTTTCAGGATACACCAAAAGAAACTCATGTAATGGCAGTAAAAAGGATTCTCGGATATCTAAAAGGCACTATGGATCTTGGGCTTTGGTATCCCAAGAGGGATAAGTTCACTCTCACAGCTTTTACAGATGCAGATTGGGCTGAAAATATTGATGACAAAAAAAGCACCAGTGGTGGAGCTTTCTTTTTGGGGAATTGTTTAGTTGCTTGGTTAAGCAATAAATAGCCTTCAGTTTCCTTGTCTATAGCAGAGGCAGAATACATAGCAATAGTAGCTTGTTGTACACAAGTTTTATGGATGAAGACTACCTTGGAGGATTTCAAAATAAAGCATGATCAACCCATTTCCACATTGTGTGATAATACAATTTCCATAAGTATCTCCAAGAATACAGTAATGCACTCAAGAACAAAGCATATTCCCATCAAATATCACTTTCTGAGAGAGCAGGTTCAGGACAAGTAGGTTAAGCTATAATATGTGCCTACTAAGGAATATATTTCTAACATTTTCACCAAACCTCTTCCAATAGAGACTTTTGAGTATTTAAGGAAGAAGTTGGGAGTAGTTTTACTCCCACACCAAAATTAATCACCTCAACAGGATGTGGGGGAGGGGCTAAGCTAAGAGTCTCATTCTTAGCCCTAAGCCCCAAATATGACCCTTTGCCATTGATGACAAAGGGGGAGATATTTGAGTAAGGGGGAGAGCCTTGAGTTAGGGGGAGCAAAGCTTCAGAGGACGGTTTTCAGTTGGTTTCATTTTTAATAGTTGGTAGTGGTTTCGGTAGTGGTTTACCATCAATTATTGTTGGCAATTTTGGGTATGTTGCCTAGCTTCATGGTTGTGAGTTGTCATTGATGTCAAAAGGAGTTTGTGTTGATATCAAAAGGAATTTGTGCTAATGTCAAAAAGAGTTTGGTGCCAAAAAGATATTGAAATTTCCATGATGTTTGTTTAAGGTTTTTTAATTAAAACCATGATGACAAGGTTAAAGGTTTTTCTTAAAACCATCTAGACTCATTAAGGGTTTTTATTAAAACCATATTGGCTTAATGAAAATGTTTTTGCTCCTTGAAAAAACCTTAAAAGTCCATTTTGATTATTAATAAATAAATTAACTCAAACCTTTGAAAAGGTTTTAAGTTAAGTTTATTATTAATTTTATAATTATTATTAATTTAATAATTATTATTGAAAGGGTTTCTAAACCCTTAGCGATGCCAATGTAGAAGACTTACCTTGTCGACGTCATTTGTTTGGAAGGAGCGCCAACATCAACTTGCATGGGATGCAAAAGACTATTAAAGGGCATTAATTCCTAAGGTTCAATACACCTCTGATTTGCGCGATTACCTTCGAATTCGTATTGCTCTGTGACCTTCAATTTTGTATTGCTCAATGACCTTTGATTTCAGATTGCTTTGTGATTTTTGAGTTTCATATTGCTCTGTGATTTTCGAGTTTCATATTGCTCTGTGTTTAAGTTCTGATTTCGTATGCCTTTGAGGAAGACAAATTTTTTTGTCATTAATTTTTGCGAGCAAAGGTAAGGTAAAACGATGAGTGGTGCTTGAGAGTTTTTTTAGGCACTTGTGATCCAACGGTGGAGGCAGTGGAGTGAAGGCGCTTGCTAGGAAGAGGTGTCATGATCGATTCACATCGGTCGTGTTTCGTTTTTGGTCATGTATTATTGTGCACGTGGTACAATAGTTGCCTTAGGCAACGAGTTTGCATGAGGAAGCACTTTGGTGCTTATGTTGGTGTCTCCAAACTTCTCCTAAGGTTGGAGAATTGATTTTTGGCCATGGTAGATATTTTGTTGATAATGTGGAATATTTGATTTGACTTGGCAAATTATTGTTGGTAATTGGATGGAGGTATAAGGTTAAATAGAAATATTGCTTTAACATTGTTATTATTGATGCTTAATGTTTATGTGGTAAATGCATTTAGAAGTAAATATATTTTAGGAGTTATAAGGGTTTAAGGAATAATTGTGCTTAATGTCATATTGGGGTTAGAAATCCTTTGGAGTTATTGAGTGGATATTCTCTTGTAATTATTTTTGAGGTTGAAGTTATTTTGTGATATATTAAGTAGGAGTTATAAGGTGCAAAGGAATATTGTTGATATGTATATTTGTGATTTTTGATTATTGATGAGTTGGAGTGATAAGGTGTTATTAGGACTCTTATCATTGTGCATTATTCCATTGTTGCTAACTCTAATTTATGGCAAATTGAGAGTTAGTGTTGTGACAGATTTTGAGTTCTCCTTCTTCATCAAAGTAAAGGTATGGGCACATTCTTCCATGGTTATTATTGATTGATGGTTTTCTGAAAATAAGTTTGGAGGCAAAAGGATTAAATTAAGTTTCCTTATTTGGAGTGGATATTATTTTCTACAAGTGGAAGTATTGATTATGCATTATGAGATCATGATGAGTTTATGAGTTATTGCATAATTATGGTTTATGAGAGTGGAAGCATTTGAAATTTGCTTTAGGGTTTTTGAGTGAGAAGCTTATGCCATTGCTATAAGTTGTTGAAACCCTAATTGAGTTGTTTGGTTGTTAAGAGTTGAAGGATAGAATATATTGAGTCTCTAACAATTCTCTTTATTATTCTATGAGATTTATTTGATATGATCAGATGAAACACATTGGGTCTCTAACAATTCTCTTTGTGTGTTCATATTGGGTAATTTTCTTGGTAAAATTTCTTGAGCTGATTTGGGCAAGTTCTTGGTGAGCTTGCTAGGACTGATTTGGATAGGTTCTTGTTGAAGAACTTGTGGATATATTTGATGAAGTCTTGGTGAAGGCTTGTGAGCAGTTGTGATTGATTTGTTCAAGCTTTTGGATTCAGCTTGGGATAGATATGATAGAAATTTGAGAGCAGATTTGTGCTAGACCAGAGGACTAAGTTTGGTGCAGATTTGTGATAGAGTTTGAGAGGACTTGTACTGGACCGACTGACTATGTTTAGTACAGGTTTTGATGAGCAGCTATGGAGGTGATCAGTGAGGACATAAGTCTCTAGAGCCAGAGCAAAGAGGACATGATGTCTTCTGTGTAAAGGAGTTTCACCTGCTAGCGACAGAAGAGGCAATGATATTCTAAAGTATCATTTATAGAGCTTTGGGGGATAGGACATCTCCTTTGGGTAGGAGGCTCATAAATACTTGTTGAGAGGATAGGACATCTCCTTTGGGCAAGAGGCTTATAAATACTTGTTGAGGGTAAGGATTCTCCTTTGGGCAGGAGGCTCATAAATACTTGTTGAGGGGAAGGATTCTCCTTTGGATAGGAAGTTCATAAAATTTGTAATAGGGAAAGGATTTCCTAAAGAACTTGATTGTGAAAGCTTTTAGTGAAAATATTTTTGTGGATGTAGCCCATCTTGGGTGAACCACGTTAAAATGGCTCTTCTTTGTGTGTTGCTTTCTGTGATGGTTAATTTTATGGTCATGCCACTGCTATCTAAAGTAAAGTTTTTTAAATGATTGCATCTTATACTGTTCACCCCCCCTCCCAGTATAAGTCTATGTTCTTCACTTACCACCCAAATATGGAGTGATTTGGGGCTTGTAGATCCAATTCACCACCCGGGGGGTAAACTAAGGTTGTATTCATGGGGTAAGGGGTGATCTGAGCTGTGATGCCTCTTCTGTAAAATCCTTCTAGTGGGTCAGCTCCTAGGTAGCTGGGGTGCCTTCTGTGTACTGTTGAAATCTGACTGTGTGCATCAAAAACTGTTTGTTCAATATTGGATTCCTATTTTAGTAGAGTAACTATGCTTTGTTGAATTTGTGAATTAGACTTAATTAGGGTTTTGGGACCCATTATTTATAGGCAAAGGCAAGGTGCGGGGGGGGTTGGATAGACTAAACCTAGGTTTGATTTTGACTAGGGTTAGGTTAAGAAATGCAATGTGGCAACATTAGATTCCTTATGAGAAATATCTCATCCTCACACATGTGTGAGGATGGATTAGGGCTAATCCTGATTAGGAGGTGCTTAAGCCAATTTAAGACATTATTAAATAAATATCTCAACAAACCCTAATTTCACACATGTGGGAGGATGTAATTAGTGCTAATCAAGATTAAAGGTTCTTTTAATCAAATTTACCCTAAAAAGGTGACTTAAGTGAAGTCAACATTAAATTAGAATTTGGGTATTGACTTATTAATTATTTTGGTCAACTAATACCATATGGGGGCCTCAATTGAGTGCAAATTGGTTATCAGATGATATTCCAATGTGTCGGATGTAATATTGAAGGCTTACTAGGGTTTAGGACCTAAAATTTGATGGAGTGGTATATGGGAGTCTACACGATGCTATGACAATCTATGGTGATCTACGCATGACTACGGTCATCTACACATGACTAAAGTAATCTACGCATGTCTAAGAGGATCTACAATAGTCTATGTTGGTCTACAATAGCCTAGGGTTACCTAGGATGGCCTATGTAAATCTAAAAGTGTTCAAGAGGATATACAAGTACGTAGGTATAGCAGTGTGTAAATTTTGGGTGTCTACAGATACTCATGAACCAGGGCACTAGGATGTGACAAGTGAGGATCCAGAGGCAGGTAAGACTTTTGAGGATATAGAGGATGGTCAAGATTTCATCCCTGATCAAGTTGGAAAAGTACGAGGAACCGAACCCCCGATAAATATCCTGACAAGGGGACCCATGTAGGGGCTGTGGGCCTCAAGAAAGTCCTTTCCTTTGTAGAGACCCTCAAAGGTAAAAGGAGTGACTTCTTTGACTCCCTCCCACCTCTCATTCCTAAAAATAATAGGGTAATCACTCCTTCAAACATCATGGATGGGTTTTTATCTCTAGAAACGTACTCCCTGGTGGGGAAGTTTTTAGGTGGAAGGCCAGATATAGAGACTATAAGGTCATGGGCATTTTCCAAGTGGAGGATAGTAGGAAATATGGAGATTGTGGTGTTATCCAGAGGCTTTTTCATCATTCGCCTCAATAACCAGGAAGATGCGAACCACATCCTAACGGGAGGGCCATGGTTCCTAGGTAGGCGTAGTCTATTCCTTAGACCCTGGGGGGAGGACTTCGATCCTGAAACATAGAGCATTAATACTGCTCCTATCTGGGTTCACCTCCCTAACCTTCCAGCCTAGTTTTTCCATGAGTATTTCCTAAAAGGGATTGCTAGAACCATTGGAGAACTTGTAGCAATCGACCATTCCACCCTGGTCAGGTCGAGAATAACCCATGCAAGAATATGCGTGAATGTGAATCTTGACTTTGAGCTCCCCACCTTTATGGAACTCAGATATGGAAAGTACCTGAGGAAACAGACCATGGAATATGAGAACAAGCCAACCTTCTATGTGGAGTGTCGAACTCAGGGCCACCTCAAAAATCAATGCCCAAATCTAGTAGTTCCTAAAGAAGCACCAAAGAAACCTGATCCGAGAGGGTTGAAAGGCAAAGGGTACACAAGGAATCAAGGATTTTGGTTCCCACCAAACAAAGGAGTCTATAGGCTAGCCAAGAACGACCAACACTACAAGGATCAAGGAGCTCCATCCCAATAGATGAAAAAAGGAAAGCAACAGGTTGAGACAGACCAGGAGGAATAGGTAAGCCCTTCGATACCTAGTCACAATAAATTTGAAATTCTAGCTGAGGTTGAGGGAGAGTAGATGAATGAAGGAACAAAGGATTCTGAGTTAAATCTCCTAGTAAGTCTAGAATCCCCCTCAATATTAGGGCCCTTAAATGCTCCCCCAACATGCCCCCATCCAAACTGCCCTTATGGTATGCCCCAAAAATTAGGAGAATATAGACAGAGCATGGATGAAGAAGTTACCAGAACTAAAATCATAGAAATGATGGTGAATGAAGGGTGTACCAGCCCCATCCTACAAGAAAATTTTCCTCCCAAATTTAGTCCAAAATAGACTAGGAGTTCAATGAAATCTCCCATTGATTATGGTAGCGAGAAAAAGTGGGGAAGAATCTCAGAGGCCAAACAATACAAAATCAGGCTTGAAAATGAGATTGCAAATGGGACTCAAAGGACACTCTTTTCTCCAGTTATCACCAGCCTCAAGGATGATAACAGATCCAACAAACCTCCTCCACCTCAAGGCAGGGGGAGAGGGAGGAACTCCAAGTAGTCTAAATGAAGGTCCTCTCATGGAATGTGAGAGGCCTTAATGGTCCACCCAAACAAAGGGTGGTTAGCTCATTAAGGAGAGAAATAAATCCTACAATATTCATTTTACAAGAAACAAAAATAGATGAAGCACAATCAAAAGAAATTACCTCTAAAATATGGTGACAAGGGGAAGTCACCTTTAGGCAGGCCACAGGAGCCTCTAGAGGACTAATGTGTTTGTGGGATCCTAGGAAGCTGGAAGGTAGAGTCATATAGGCAAACGAAAGGGTCCTAAGTGTGCTTTTTCATAACATGGACAACAATTTATCCTAGATTTTGTCAAATGTCTATGTGCCCAATACCCTACAAGGGAGAGAAGCCCTGTGGGAATATTTGAGCCACATGAAAGAGGATTTCCACAACATCCCATGGGTGGTAGCAGGGGACTTTAACATGCCTCTCTATCCCTTAGACAAAAGAGGAGGGATAGGTTTACCCACTAGGAGCATGGATGAGTTCAACGAGTTCATAAACTCTAATGACCTCATGGACGTTAAGCTGAAAGATGCTAAGTACACCTAGAGCAACAAATGCTTGGGGAGTCAACTCATCCAAGAAATACTAGATAAGTTCTTACTGTCCCAGGTAGCCATTCCAGTATTTGGAGATTCAACTCTCCACTCACTCCCCAAGATTGCGTCGGACCACAGTCCCATCCTTTTAGATGTGCAACATGCCCATTCCTTTAGAAGGCCTTTTCACTTCGAAGCAATGTGGATAAAACATCATGATCTGAGAGACCGTATCAACCAATGGTGGCAACAATCCTTCTAGGGAAGTCCATATTTCAAACTCTCCCAAAAGCTAAGGATTGTGAAGGACAACCTCAAAGTGTGGAATAAGGAGGTTTTCAGGAATCTATTTGAAAACAATAAAGTTGTGAGAGAAAGATTAACAGTCATTGAAAATAAAATTCTAAATGGAGCATGTGATGAAGCTAACAGGACAGAGGAAAGAAACATGCTAGCTGAATATCACAACATCTTGGCTTGTGAGGAGACTTTTTGGAGGTAGAAATCTAGAGCCTTGTGGCTCAAATAAGGTGACTCAAATTCTAAATTCTTCCATGTTACTACCCTGAGGAACAAAAGCAACAACAGGATCAAGGAGCTGACTAAAGGGGATGGTGCTATCACCCAAGACATCCACGAGATCAGAGATGAAGCAGTCTCCTACTTTAGCTCCCTCCTTGGAGATGAGGCCCTAGGATTGGCCACAACCAAAGAGGCCATGCTGCAATTCATTCCTCAATCAGTAAATAATGACATCAATGGGAAACTTAATGCACCTTTCTTTGATGAGGAAATTTACCTGGCCCTATTTTCCATGGACCCTGATAAGGCCCCGAGCCTGGATGGATTCCCACCCTAGTTTTTTCAAACCTTCTGGGATGTAGTAGGGCTGGATGTTTGTTTAGCTATCCGAGAATTCCAATCTTCCAAGCACATTCCCCGAAGTTACAATTCCACATTCATTGCTCTCATTCTAAAAGGACCAGCTCCCAAAACTATGGTAGATTTTAGACCAGTTAGTCTTTGTAATGTTACCTATAAAATCCTTACCAAATCAATAGCCAATCGCATGAAATAAGTCCTACCCTTAATCATTGACCCGTGCCAAGGAAGTTCGGTTCAAGGGAGGTCAATCCTAGATGGAGTCATTACGGTCCATGAGGCCCTCCATTCAATGTCTCAGACCAAAAAGGCTACTTTCACCTTAAAACTAGACATGAATAAGGCCTATGACCGCATCAATTGGGAGTTTGTGAGGGCCATCCTGTTAAAATTTGGGTTCCACCTAGAGTGGGTCAGGCTTATCAAAAGCTACATCTGCAAACCCTGGTTCTCGGTCCTCATGAATGGGTCAATGGTAGGGTACTTTCAGAGCAATAGAGGACTCAGACAAGGGGATCCTATAAGCCCTATGCTTTTCATAATCATTGCAGAAGCCCTTGGTAGGACTATTAAAGCTGCATGTATGGCAGGGCTCATATCTAAAATCAAAGCAACATCCCTAACCGACCCGGTCACCCATCAATAGTTCATGGATGATACCTTGTTGCTGACCCTAGCTTTTGTGGAAGAGGCCAAGACTATCAAGCATATCCTGAATCTGTATGAGGATGCTACTGGTCAGAAGGTAAACTTCAATAAGAGTAAGATCTACTTCCTCAATACCCCTGGTCCTAGGCAAGTCAAGATTACCAAGATATTAGAGTGTGCCATATCAACTCTCCCCACATCTTATCTGGACCTTCCACTATTCACTGGTGCTCCAGTCGAGTCAATGTGGAACAATGTGTTGGAGAGAATCCAAAAGAAATTAACAGGGTGGAAAGGGCACCTCTTGTCCCAGGATGGCAAAGCAACCCTAACCATGGCCTCACTCCAAAGCATTCTAGTATACTTTTTATCAGTGTTCAAGGCCCCGGCTAGGGTATACCAAAATATTGAATAGTACCAAAAAAACTTCCTTTGGTCAGGTTCGGAAGTCAAGCAGTGGATACACTTAGTTGGTTGGAACAAGGTTTGTCGACCGAAAGAGAATGGAGGTTTAGGCCTAAGAAGAGTATCCCATCTCAACACAACCTTACTGGCTAAACAAGCATGGTGAGTGATCACCAATGTTGAGAATGAGTGGACCATGATTGTGAAAAGGAAATACCTCCAAGGAATAGAGTTTTTGAATAGTACAATTCAAAGTAGAGGATCAACCTTCTGGAAAGCCATCCTAACAAGCAGAGACATAGTTAGCAAAGGCATGAGATGGATCTTGGGGAATGGCCGAAACATAAGGTTCTGGGAGGATAAGTGGGCTAGAGAAGAAGCACTCATTCAAGATCCCTACCTAGCCCGACTAAAAGTCCATACTGATGAAATCCTAGGGCAAAAGGTGGTAGACTTCATGAGTCAGGATAGAAATAGGTCTAGATGGAGACCGATAAAGATCCAAGGCTTGGAGGCTGAATATGAGGCTCTAGAAAATATATTGAGGCAGCAATTCATTCCTTCAGGAGGAGGAGAAGATCATGTTCCGGTGGGTAGCAATAGAGAGTGGAGACTTCTCTATTAAATTAGCTTACAAGCTACTATTAAATCCTGAGGATCCTTTGTTTCAAACTCAGCTAGTGTGGACTAAGAAGTTGATCCCCAAAATATCCCTTTTTTCTTGGCTTGTCATTCAAGGCAAAATTCTCACCATAGATAACATGATTAAGAGAGGAATTATGGTCCCTAACAGATGTTGTCTTTGTAGGGCAAACTGGGAATCGATTCAACATTTATTCCTTGATTGTCCTATTTCCTTGACCATCCTAAATGGTTTGTTCCAAGCTTTCAATATTTCCTGGGTTAAACCGGCCTCCATCTATGAGGTTTTCTAGAAATGGCCCAATCCCTTTGTCAACATTAGGCTTAAATTCATGTGGAAAATTTATCTCCACCATTTCCTATGGTAAATTTGGTTAGAAAGGAACCACCGAGCTTTTAATGAGTCCAGAAGGGATCCTATGTCCATTACTAACAAAATTCTTGCTTTCACCAAATAAAATGCCATTATTCATCCTCTATCCTCTCAGTCGGTCTCCTCCAGTGAGAAGCTCTTAGGACAATCCTTAAGTATCCCTCTTGAGGACACTCCCCTCCTAGGTCAGCCCAACCCTAGATCAGAATCAAAGTGGTTTCCTCCCCCATCAGACTGGCTCAAGTTAAACTTTGATGGTGCTGCCAAGGGCAACCCGGGTAGGGTCGGGGTGGGAGGAGTGGTGAGGGACCACCAAGGTTGCATGGTGCTTGCCTTTGCAGAACAACTCAGAACCCAAACCAACAATGAAGTAGAAGCCAGAGCTCTTTGGCGAGGATTGGAATTGGTGCAAGAGATTCATGGTAGACTTATAGTGGAAGGTGATTCACTCAATATCATAAATCTTCTCAAGAACAATAGAAATTCCCCTTGGAGGATTGAGGCCTACATCAAGGAAGCGAGGATCCTGCTAGGAACTAGAGGTGACACGGTGGTCCAACACGCCTTTCGAGAATCCAACAAGGTAGCGAACAAGTTGGCAAACCTAGGGGTGAATTTTGATGGTTTGGTCACGTGGACCTAGGGAGTTCTACGTGATGTGGAGGCCCTCATCCAAAATGATTGTAGATGATGAGGATGACGTGGATCACGAGTGATAGAACTATGACCACTTTTTCACATGATGTCCAAGTTGGATATCGTTATCAGTGCCATAGGAGGAGATACTTACTTCGAACACTTTGGCCTATCAGGCACACGGGAGTGGACAACATTGAAAATCATAGAATTCGGCATGGTTTTTATGGGCACGTTGACAAAGCGGCCTCGCATTCACCCTAGGAGGGCCATTCAATGCTAGATGTGGTCCCGAGGTGAGTGGTTGGAGGCTCCCCACCATGATCTTTATGGAGTTGCCATTGTAGGAGGTCCTAGTTTTCCTGCCAAGTATGTCATTTCAAAAATATCCATGATTACCAAGATAAGGGGTCCAGATAGGTATGAGGTTTGGCTCACTGGCATGATATTTTTGCTGACAAAGGAAGCCAAGTGGATCACCATCCAGGTGGAAGCCAAATCAGTGCACATTCCAAGGTGGGGCACCTTCCTCCATGATGATCCGAATTCGAGCCACGAGGGCATCCAAAAACTTCACCACCCTCCTATTAAGAGCAAGCATCGGAGTACATCGAGGACCATTCGGCCTACTATAGTCTTTACAAGTTATATTTTGGTGAGGAGTGAGGAAACCATGACCTTTGTGGAGCCAAGCTATGTGGAAATGGAGATCTTGGGGGAAGCCATCCTCACTGAGAGGGGCTTCACCCCATTTTTTAACCTATTTTCGGGAGTAGAGCATGATATCACAGTAGTTGTAATGGAGTCATGGGATGGTGGCAGAGTGGAAGTTCGAGGGTGGGAATTCATTATTGATGTGAATCTTCTAGCCACCATTATGGGACAAACAACCAAAGGAAGGTCAATTCATAGACAAAAGCATAATTGGGAGGTGGAGTTGAAATAATTTAAGGATACCTCTAGAATATACAAGGAAGTGAAGAATGGCATGGTAAGGACCGACCTCCCTACCCCATGGAACATTATCATGAAGAATGTGATGGAGTTCATCATAGTTGAGGACCCTGGAAAGGTCCTCCTGAGTTTTCATTACGCCTTCATGAACTTTTTTTGAGACGTAAACCCTATAAGCATCCCTCAATTCCTGATCAATTCAATGAACTACACCATCAATTCGTGTAGGAGCAAGAAAGGGTCTGACCTACCATTGCACCAAGGCCTGTACAAGGTCATTTATAGTCATGTCTTGGCCAATTCCCCCTAGATTGAACTCCCTGCCAATCCCCAAGCTGAAAGATCCATTTGTAGGGATAGTCCTGGGCTGCCTAGGCCCTACTCAGGGTCCTTGGTAAAGAAGAGAGTGGGGGATATGTTGGCCATAGGAGGGCCCAAAAATAAAAAGGTAAAGATCAAGGATGTTGAAATCTCCATAAGATCCTCGCAATGGCTAAAAAATAAGCAGGTGCAGGGGAGCTCGAGAACCCTTGAGGTGAATTTTGAGGATGAGGATCCTGATCCAACTAATTTGGTTCTCAAGCACTATGTCATCATGACTTCAATCAACATCATGTAGCAGATGAAAGGTCTCCTTGATGCATTGACTATTGTGTTCTTCAATGAAGGGTACCAGGGTTGGAAGACTATGGAGGCCAATCTAGAGGTAGATGCACTAGAGAAGTACAAGTTTGATAAACAATATGAGATCAATGACAATGAGGCCTAGAGCCCTATTGTTGGGTTCCCTACATAGAATTTTTTTGTTGGTTGCCCTACGCAAAGGCTTTTTTGTAGTTTGGTTCTTAGGGTACTATGGTGTTGATTATCCTCCTATGATCAGGGGTTCCTTTTGGTTGTTGTCACCATGGTGGCTATTTTGTTGTCCATACAGTTCATGTATGTGTTGTTTTAGGGTCTTTATGGATTTCTAGTCAGTTTTTTTATGTATGGGAATTGGCCTAAGGATGTTAGTAGGTTTAGAGCACTGAGGGTCCTCAAAACTACAAGGATTTTGTGCCTCAACATGAAGCTATTTTTTGTACAAAGGTTTTGGGTTAACCTATAAAATCTGCATGTAATAGAATCCTTTAATTAATAAAAACAAAATGTCCCTTAGTCATAAATTTCTTGGATGAAATTGTTCTAGCTATCAATACAAAAGAACCAAAACCTTGGACCCTCTACTTTAAGGACACTCAATGTGTCAAAGGAGTAAGGATAGGAATTGTTTTAGTTACTCCATAAAAACAACTTATACCCTTATAATTTAAACTTCAATTCTCATGCACCAATAACATGATAAAATATGAGACACTCATTTTAGTACTTTGGGGTAATTCAGATCATAAAATTAAGATACATAATATCTTTAGTGATTCTCAATTGATAATTAATCAAAATAATGACACCTATCAAACTAAATATGATAACTTGAAGTTGTATAAAAGTGTTTTTTCCTTGAAAAAAATCATAATTTCTATTCAAGAGAAAAGAATATTACATAGCATAATTTCCCAAGATATGCAAATAAATTAGGAGCAGTAACAAGTAACCCATCCTAAACGGTGATTAGAAGACTCTAATAACCTCAACAAAGCCACTACAGTGAAGAAAAAATAGAATACAGCAATCTGCAAAGGCATTCTCTCAAATCACTATCCATTACTTCATGTGCATATTTGGAAATATATTGCTATCATCCCATTCTATTAGTCCAAATTTCATACAGGCCTTTTGTCAAACACTTCCTGTGCATATTCATACCTCCACATTTTGCATATCCCTTGATATCTAGTCATTTTATTTTATTTTCAACTATTGATATCAATATAAGTGTACATCAGTCATGCCCTATAACAATGGTGAAACCATTATATGATATGGAATCCCCACATCTCTATCCATACCAATATCCATAATTCCTAATATGTTCACCCTGAACATGAGTAGTTTAACTTCCCCAAGGTCAAAGAACATTGAAAATCATTGGTCTTCATGTCTACTTGCTATAATGGGTCCAAAATTTTTACATCCTCATTGAGGCATTTGGTCAAACTCTTGGTGTACACTACAACATTGCATATACATTTTTTCAGGTCCCACGGGCACTATGTCCTAGCTATGGAGGGTTGTGAACTAAAGCATACAATGAATACAAAAATATCCTTCCTATAAATGATTATCAAACTAAATAATTTTTTACTTGTGTTACAAGCATAATTTGCATTTCTCCAGTGTCAACCAATTCCCTTCACTTCTTGCCTAACATCCTCTTCTATCTGTTAAAAGCTTATAGTCATTTCATGAGATGCTTGCAACCATAGTCTAGCTTTTGATAAATACTATCTATGATGTTTCTTCATTGTTAAAATTAACAACCATGGAATTCATACTCTATTAAGGGTATGAAAAAGTTATTAATTAAAAAAATAAATGCTAACTCTCAAACCATTGTCCCAGGAAAATAAAATAAAAATAAACACCACCATTTTTATTTATTTATTTTATTTCTTACTTTTTATAGATAAAAAATGGAGATCTTAATCTCTCAAAAAATCAATCCATCCTTGATTTCAATTTTGTCCCAACTCTCCTATACCAACAATAATCCTTATTTTGACATAACATCCACAATATAATTTTGTTCTCTATAAACATGTTTGTAGTTGATGATATTAAAAACCCCTATTAAAAAATTTACCTGTTCAAAGATAGGCTGCAAGGGTAAGTTCTCCATTTTGTATAGATCCTTCAACTAATTGATGATAACTAGTGAATCACCCAACACTTGAAGTTGAAGCACATTATGATCAAGTGCAATTTTTAAGAGTAACTTTAGTGCTATTAATTCAATATAATTATTCATGCCCACATCCAAGAAAGCCTTGAACTTTATTTAGTGAGAATCCTAGAAATAGATAACTCCCCCTACCCCACACAAATGTGGTGAGGCCTGATTGGCCCTATAAAAATAAATACAAGGAATAATTTTATTAACACTGACATCCATGATAAACCTTGTGCATTTATAAAGGCTCAATTTCAAAATTCTATCAAACAAAGTACATATCCGAGTGGCCATTTGAAAAGCAGGAGTAGGAGTATTTTGGAAAATATCTTCATTTCTAGCTAACCACAATTCCCATACCACCACAAAGGGGAGAGCTTTGAAAGTATTTAGATCACCCTTGTCAAACCACTTCCTCATACATTATTCCATTATGTCTCCTTGCCAACATCATTTCCTCCCCATTAGCATATCTACCTTCCTTGATACTAATTTATTTTAATAACAACCAACGATTAAATGGTTGATAGTTTCTAGCTCCTCATAACAATGAGTACACCTCCTAGGACCATGAAACCTCCTCTTCATTAAAACATCCCATAGAACTCTATTATTAAGTTCCAACCACAATTTTTTTTTTAAAGTTTCCTTGACTTTCCAGATGGGATTCCACCACCAAACATGTTCCTCTTGCCTATAATGTGCACACATAGATTTATAATCCATATTAGCAATATAAACACTCTTAAAATAATTTTTTATCCATACCAGTTCATCCTCCTCTTCCAATATGATCCTAACATGATTGGCGATGAGGACCCTCATATAAGCCTGCCATAACTTGTTATTTCTTCTCACAAGACTAAGTTGTTGAGCACTCTTATGACCTTGATACCATAATGAAGTTGAATCATGGTATACCACCCGAGAAAGAGTTAAAAACCTAGCATATTTAAGATCCTCAGGAAGTTTATACTCATTACCATTTCCAACCTAGGGGTCAACACCAATTCTCACCTTAGCACCATTACCAAATTTCCAAGAAATCCAATTACCTATAAGTGGAAAATCCTAAACAAAAGCTTTCCAAAAGATAGACACGTTGTTGGTCGACTTGATAGGTTTCGTATCCACTCCTCCATTGAAATTGGTTCTATATATTTGGTCATAATGGTCTTTCTCCATAGATTGTCTTGAGTAATCAATCACCATAAAATCCTAGTAGCCAAGGATTTACCAAAATGGTGTATGTTATTTATCCCCCAACCATCCTCTTCCTTTGGTTTTGCTAAAAGTTTCCTCTTGGCTAACATCAAGACGACTTTATCTCTTTTTCCACTCCATAGAAATTCAAAACATATTTTTTTGGTTTTTTCTTGTACCCCAACAAGTATGAAGGCTAGCTCATACCAATAGATAGGAATAGCCTCCAAAAATGATTTTACAAGTGCCAATCTACCCCCTATCAATAGCCACCTGTTGCACCACAAATAAATTATTTTTTTAATCTTATCCACTAACCAATCCTAGTCCCTAATGCCATAGTCATTTGAATTCAACATGAAACCCAAGTATTTAATACCTTCTTATAGATCAATATTTGTAAATGAAATTACCCAATAAAAATGACTTTCATCCTCCTCTTCA
Organism: Wollemia nobilis; assembly: GCA_028583015.1. Lineage (NCBI taxonomy): Eukaryota > Viridiplantae > Streptophyta > Pinopsida > Araucariales > Araucariaceae > Wollemia > Wollemia nobilis. The sequence continues at coordinate 10,443,143 of JAQPPZ010002487.1, forward strand.
AGGCCATAACAGGATATGGTAGACTTTTCCAAATTAATTTCCATATAGGAGGCCAAAAAGTAGATCTTTAAGATATCATTAAATTTGTTAACCTCCCTAAGAGATCCATCACAAAAAAACAAGACATCATCCACAAATAAAACATGAGTTAAAGAGAGTGATTGAACCACTTTGACCCTTTAATAATCCCCATTCTACTAGCTTCCTTGATTGTCCTACTCAAGCATTTTCCAACCAAAATAAATAAAATTAGAGATAAAGGACAACCCTGTCTAAGACCACGAGTAAAGGAAAATAATCTATAATTGGATCCGTTTATAAGAATAGCAAAATACATGAAAGTCACCCAACCCATAATCTAATTAACAGCTTGAAGATTGAACCCAATGTGGAGAAGCATGATCCTCAAATACAACCAACAAAATTTGTTATAAGGTTTAAAAAGATCTAATTTTGCTAAAACAATGGGAAATTTTTTCCTCTTTATAGTGTGCATGCCTTCTTGTGTGATGCAGGAGCATCCGGAGGTGGCAGAGCAATCTTGCATCATCCAAAAATATTTTTTTTCTCTAAGTGCTGGCGAGGGGATAAGCTGTCGCGATATCGCGACACTTTTGGAGAAAAGGCGCCAAGGGGCAAAGTCGTCGCGATATCGCGACACTTTTGGAGAAAAGGCGCCAAGGGGCAAAGTCGTCGCGATATCGCGACACTTTTGGAGAAAAGGCGCCAAGGGGCAAAGTCGTCGCGATATCGCGACACTTTTGGAGAAAAGGCGCCAAGGGGCAAAGTCGTCGCGATATCGCGACACTTTTGGAGAAAAGGCGCCAAGGGGCAAAGTCGTCGCGATATCGTGACACTTTTGGAGAAAAGGCGCCAAGGGGAAAAGTCGTCGCGATATCGTGACACATTTTGAAGAATGACGCCAAGGAGAAGAGTTGTCGCGATTTCGTGACACATTTTGAGAAAAGGCGCCAAGGGGAAAAGTTGTCACGATATCGTGACACATTTTGAGGATAAGCGCCGAGGAGAAAAGTTGTCATGATTTCGCGACACATTTTGAGGAGAAGCGCCGAGGGGAAAAGTTGTCGCGATTTCACGACACATTTTGCGGATAAGCGTCGAGGAGAAAGTTGTGATTTCATGACACATTTTGCGGATAGGCACCGAGGGGAAAAGTTGTCACGATTTCATGACACATTTTGCGGATGGGCGCCAAGGGGAAAGGACGTCATGATTTCGTGACATGTCACGGTTTCGCGACCCGAAGGTGGAAAACGAGTGCTGAAGGCAGAGACGTCGCGATTTTGTGACATGTCACATTTTCGTGGCCCAAAGATAGAAGGAGAGTACGGAGGGCCAGGAAGGAGAGAATACGACAGGTCGTTCACGACTCCACACGGACAGGCGGCTGCAGAGGTCGTTGCAGAAGGGCACGTGGCAGCAAAACGCAGGTGGCTACAGAGCACTCCTGGGAATGATGACTCAGTGGGTCGATGGATAGGTGGCTGCAGAGCACTCCGCCATTCCATGCCATGATGATTCAAGGCACCTGGCAGCAATATGCAGGCGATGACAGAACATTCATGTGGGCGGTTAGAAACCAACTTCATAGTCTGTGTAATGATGTCCGAAGGGGGTCGGGTCCGCTATAAGAAGCAGCTCATGCATTGTAAAGGGGTTGGCCATTTTGTAACTTTGGTAATTCGAATTTGAATGAAATATTGGTGATTTTTTTGCGTGTTATTCCAGTCCTGCGTCAAGTGGTATCAGAGCCAGAAGGTTCTGAGTGCGCGAACAGATCGCCGACCGTGAGGCAGTTTGCACCAGGACTTGTGGTTGTGGGTTGTGAGGAAGTGAGCAGGATGCCTCCATGAAGGAACCATGGTGGTGCGAGGAATAGGGGAGCAGAGGTCGATCTCAGGGCCTTGCAGAGGCAAGTGCAAGCCCTGCAGGAGGAATTGAGAAGAGGAGTTGAGCCAAGAAGAGAGGACCACAGTGAAGATGAAGTTTGGGAAGACGAGGGTCCATCTGATGAGGAAGAAGCATTGGATCCAGCAGAAGCTAGGCTGTATAGGGCCATATCCCAGATCGGGAAGAAGCCGAAGTTTGACGTCTCCACCTATTCTGGGAATCTCAATCCCGAGGAGTTGATAGATTGGATCAACGACATGGAGGAATATTTCGAGTATGAGGAGATCTCAGATCCAAATCGGATCAGGTTCACAAAAACAAAGTTGAAGGGACATGCTAGCATCTGGTGGAAAGGAGTACAGCTAGAAAGGAACAAGAGGGGAAAGGAAAAGATCACCAGGTGGGATCGGATGGTAGAGAAATTGAAGAGGCAATTCATCCCCATAGATTATGAGTTGGATCTGTTGAGGAAGATGCAGAGTCTTAGACAGGCGAGTAAATCTGTCAAGGAGTACACGGAGGAGTTCTATCAGATCTCAATTCGAACCGGCCATTCTGAGGCGAATAAGGAGAAGGTTGCCCGCTACATCAATGGATTGAGAACCAGCATTCAAGAAGAGCTGAGTCTGGTTCGGATGAGCACGGTTGAGGATGCATACCAGTTTGCATTAAAAGTGGAAGAGAAACTGAATAGGAGATTTGAAGGTAAGCAGAGAGGAAAGGATCATGGTGGAAGAGCTGGTGGAAGGACCAGTGGAGGAAGATACAGAGATCTGGGGAAGACTGGTGAAGCAAGCAATAGCTAGAACCAGAAAGAAGAGAAAGAGGAGAATACCCAACGCCCACGCAATCAGAACAACAACTACCCGAGAGGAAGAGGTAGGCCTGGGCATGGGTATGGGAGAGGTGCATTTCGTGGAACCTGCTTCAATTGCGGGGAAGAAGGACATCGGGCATACAACTGCCCACAGCACCAAGAAAGGCCAAATCGAAGACCTGAGGGTCAGGCCCGAGCTGCTGTAGTAGACGAAGGTGTCGAATCTGAGCACTCTGAGGAGGCAGAACGAGGGGAAGCGATGATCATCAGGAGAGTCTTGTTGAATGAGGAAAAGAAGGTAGACCAGAGGAACAACCTATTTCGCACAAGATGCAAGTGCTCAGGCAAGGTCTGTAACATCATTATCGACAATGGCAGCACTGATAACCTGGTCTCTGAGGAGATGGTTGCCAAGTTGCAGCTGGAGAGAAGAAGACACCCGCATCCATATCGGATTGCGTGGTTACAAAAGGACCATAGGGTGCTGGTCAGTGAGCAATGCCTGGTGAAGTTTAACATTGGAACTTACCGAGATGAGGTCCTGTGTGACATCCTGCCTATGGATGCATGTCACATGTTGCTTGGGAGACCATGGCAGTTTGATCGGAGTGCAGTACATGATGGTCGAGCCAATACGTATTCCTTGTCGAAGGATGGAGTTCGCCATAAGTTGAAACCCCTGAAGGAGGCGGACGAGAAGGTATGTAGCAGTGCTCGAGTCTGTCTAGTTGATGGAAGAAGATTTTTAGATGGCCTAAAGCCAGATCATATGTGCTATGCAATAATCCCTAGGGTTAGGGAAGAAGAATGCAAGGAGACCCCAATGGAAGTCATGGGTCTATTAGAGGAATTCCCAGATATCATTTTTGATAATGTTCCTGAGGGTTTACCACCTGTAAGGAAGATCAGTCACCACATAGATTTGGTGCCAGGGTCTAGCTTGCCCAATAAGGTCGCACACAGAATGACTCCTATGGAAACTGAGGAGCTGAATAGGCAAGTTCAAGAGCTGCTAAAGAAGGGGTTGATTAGGGAGAGTCTTAGCCCATGTGCAGTACCTACAGTACTAGCACCCAAGAAGGATGGAGAGTGGAGAATGTGCACAGACTCTCGAGCAATTAACAAGATCACTATCAAATATAGATTCCCATTGCCAAGGATGGATGATATCATGGACTGTTTGAGTGGAGCTGAGTACTTCACGAAGATTGACCTGAAAAGTGGTTATCATCAGATCCGTATCCGAGAAGGGGATGAGTGGAAGACAGCCTTCAAAACCAGAGAGGGTTTGTATGAGTGGTTGGTCATGCCATTTGGGCTAACCAACGCACCGAGTACATTCATGCGGCTGATGAATGAAGTCTTGAAGGAATTCTTAGGCAAATTTGTCATTGTCTACTTGGATGACATCTTGATATTTAGCAGAACCCTGGAGGAACACCTGATGCATATCAGGAGGGTTTTTGAGAAACTGCGGGAGGAGCAGTTGCTGATAAATCTGAAGAAGTGTAACTTCGTGAAGAGGGAGTTAGTATACCTGGGATTTGTCATCTCAGCAGATGGTCTCAAAATGGACCCAGAAAAGGTGAGGGCTATCATAGAATGGCCTGCTCCAAGAAGCGTGACTGAGGTAAGATCGTTTCATGGTCTAGCCAATTTTTACAGAAAGTTCATCAAAAATTTTAGCAGTATTTGTGCATCCCTTACGGAGACAATGAGGGGGAATAAGAAGGAATTTAAGTGGACAACCGGGGCAGATAAGAGCTTTGCTATGCTGAAGAAGAAGGTCATAGAGCAACCTATCTTAGCACTTCTAGATTTTAACAAGGTGTTTCAGGTAGACTGTGATGCGAGTGGTAGTGCCATAGGGGCCGTATTGAGTCAAGAGGGTAAGCCTGTTGCTTATTTTAGTGAGAAGCTCAATGATGCCAGGAAGAAGTATTCGGTATATGATCAGGAGTTCTATGCCATAGTTCAGGCTCTGAAGAAATGGAGGCATTATTTGTTGCCAAAGGAGTTTGTTCTTTATACTGATCATCAGGCACTACAATATATTAACAGTCAAGGAAAGTTAAATCAGAGGCACCTGAAGTGGGTGGAGTTCCTGCAGAGCTACACCTTTGTGCTGAAGCACCGGAGCGGGAGGTCCAATAGAGTTGTGGATGCCTTGAGTAGGAGGCAATGTTTATTGATGGAGATGAAGGTGGAAGTTGTAGGGTTTGCTGAACTTAAGGGTTTATACCCTGCAGATCCCGACTTCGTAGAAGCTTGGAAGGCCTGCACTGCGCCTGTTACTTTGGACAGGACTAAGTGGCTAAACTTTCTGATCCAAGATGGAATGTTGTTCAGGGGAAACCAATTATGCATTCCACGGAGTTCAATGAGGGAGAATCTGATCAAGGAAAAGCACAGTGGAGGTTTGGCTGGACACTTTGGTCGAGACAAGACCATCTCCCTGGTTAATGAAAACTACTACTGGCCGCAATTGCAACAAGATGTGGCAAAATTCATGCAAAGTTGTAGGATATGCCAGATGGCAAAAGGTGTGAGGCAGCCTACTGGTTTATATCAACCACTACCTATACCCGAAAGGCCATGGGAGGATATTAGTATGGATTTTGTTCTTGGTTTACCCAGGACGTAGAGGGGACACGACTCCATATTTGTGGTAGTGGACAGGTTTTCAAAAATGGCTCATTTTATTCCCTGCCAGAAGACTAGCGATGCGGTCCATGTGGCTGGTTTATTCTTCAAGGAAGTGGTACGACTTCATGGTCTCGCCAAGGAGCATTGTGTCGGACAGGGATACCAAGTTTGTAGGGTATTTCTGGAGAACCCTGTGGAAGAAACTGAAGACGGATTTAAAATTTAGTTCTGCATACCACCCCCAAACAGATGGCCAAACAGAGGTGGTAAATAGGAGTTTGGGCAATCTACTGAGATGCTTGGTAGGAGACAAGCCCAAGGGATGGGATTTAGTTTTGCCGCAGGCAGAATTCGCATACAACAACTCTGTCAACAGGAGTACCAATAAGTCTCCATTCCAGATAATTTATGGGAGCAGCCCAAGAAACGCTTCTGAGTTGAGAAGGATGGATGCAGGCGAAAAGTGCAGTGCTGAGGCCGAAGACTTTGTAGAACACCTGAAAAGCTTGCATAAAGAGGTGACTAAGCAGATCACTAAGATGAATACTCAATATAAGACCAGGGCAGACCAGAAGCGCCGGGCTAAAGAATTTGAAGTCAGAGATGCCGTCATGGTCCATCTAAGAAAAGAAAGGTTTCCTGCCAAGACCTATAACAAGCTGAAGATGAAGAAGTTTGGGCCATGCAGGATCATTGGAAAATGGGATTCGGGCAATGCATACGAGGTGGAGTTGCCGAGTGAACTTAACATCTCACCCATTTTTAACATTTCGGATTTGGTCGAGTACCATGAAGGAGGTAGCAGTGAGACACCCAGTCCGGATTTGTGGAGCATTCCAGCAGCCATCCCAGTCGCAGACGAGATAGAAGAAGTGCTGGACACGCGTGAAGGCCGAAGCACTAGGAATAGGTGATATTCTGAATATTTGATCAAGTGGAAGGGCAGGCCCATAGAAGATGCGACTTGGTTGTCGAAGGCAGAGGTTGACCGCCTGGGTCTACCTCACACAGAACAGAAGTGAAGGTCACTTCTCAATTCACCCTGGGTGTCTGATGCAGGAGCATCCGGAGGTGGCAGAGCAATCTTGCATCATCCAAAAATATTTTTTTCTCTAAGTGTTGGCGAGGGGATAAGCTATCGCGATATCGTGACACTTTTGGAGAAAAGGTGCCAAGGGGCAAAGTCGTCGCGATATCGTGACACTTTTGGAGAAAAGGCACCAAGGGGCAAAGTCGTCGCGATATCGTGACACTTTTGGAGAAAAGGCGCCAAGGGGCAAAGTCGTCGTGATATCGTGACACTTTTGGAGAAAAGGCGCCAAGGGGCAAAGTCGTCGTGATATCGTGACACTTTTGGAGAAAAGGCGCCAAGGGGCAAAGTCGTCGTGATATCGCGACACATTTGGAGAAAAGGCGCCAAGGGGAAAAGTCGTCGCGATATCGTGACACATTTGAAGAATAGGCGCCAAGGAGAAAAGTTGTCGCGATATCGCGACACATTTTGAGCAAAGGCGCCAAGGGGAAAAGTTGTCACGATTTCGTGACACATTTTGAGGATAAGCACCAAGGAGAAAAGTTGTCACGATTTCGTGACACATTTTAGGATAAGCGCCGAGGGGAAAAGTTGTCACGATTTCATGACACATTTTGCGGATAAGCGCCGAGGAGAAATTTGTCGCGATTTCGTGACACATTTTGCGGATAGGCGTCGAGGGGAAAAGTTGTCGCGATTTCGTGACACATTTTGCGGATGGGCGCCAAGGGGAAAGGACGTCGCGATTTCGTGACATGTCGCGGTTTCGCGACCCGAAGGCGGAAAACGAGTGCTGAAGGCAGAGACGTCGCGATTTCGCGACATGTCACATTTTCGCGGCCCGAAGATAGAAGGAGAGTACGGAGGGCCAGGATGTCACGATTTCGTGACATGTCACATTTTCGTGGCCCGAAGGAGAGAATACGACAGGTCGTTCACGACTCCACACGGACAGGCGGCTGCAGAGGTCGTTGCAGAAGGGCACGTGGCAGCAAAACGCAGGTGGCTATAGAGCACTCCTGGGAATGATGACTCAATGGGTCGATGGACAGGTGGCTGCAGAGCACTCCGCCATTCCATGCCATGATGATTCAAGGCACCTGGCAGCAATATGCAGGCGATGACAGAACATTCATGTGGGCGGTTAGAAACCAACTTCGCAATCTGTGTAATGATGTCCGAAGGGGGTCGGGTCCGCTATAAGAGGCAGCTCATGCATTGTAAAGGGGGTTGGCCATTTTGTAACTTCGGTAATTCGAATTTGAAAGCTCTGAATGAAATATTGGTGATTTTTCTGCGTGTTATTCTAGTTCTGCATCATTGTTCCACTCCTACAACATCATGGATCTACCTACCATTAAGAAACCCAAATTGCTCACTTGAGATGGAGTCTATGAAACTTATTTTATCCTTGAAGTAATTATTTTGGCAATAATTTTGTAAGGGATATTACACAAAGATATAGGTCTAAAATCATCAAAAGAAACCATATTGTCCTTATTTAGAATTAGGACAATAAATGTCGAGTTTATATCCATAGGGATCTTCCCAGTAGCTTTAGTTTCTTCCATCACCGTAATCAAATCTTCCCCAATCAACTCAAAGAATCATAAATTGAACTCAACACCCCACCCATTTGGCCCTAGACCTTTATTATTTTGAAAAGTAGTAAGGAATTTTTGCAATTCATATTTGGAAATTCCTTCTAATATCATATCATTGATATCGTCAACAACACAACTAGGGAAGTAAGAGGTAAGTTTTAGAATCTTAGCTAAGTTAACCCTCTTAGGTTCTTTGAACAAATTATTGAAGTGCTAAATACCTAGGGCTGCTAGATCTTTGAAAGATCTAGATTTTTTCCCATCACCAATGGGCATATTCCATATGGTATTAATGTTTCTCCTATGATTGGAAAAATTATGGAAGTATTTTGTATTTTCATCCCCTAACTCCAACTAGATAGCTCTACTTATAAGCCTCCATTGTGCCTCCTGGTCCAACAAAATATTACATTTTTCTCTTCAAGGAATATTATGGCTTCTTTTGACTCCACAGTAAGACCACCCTCATTCACTGCCTCATAAAAGTCAACAATATTCCTCTCTAAAATAGTAAGTTCCTTCAACTGTTGCTTAGCCTTGTTGTAAACCCACTTAGAAGCAACAACTTTTACTTTTCTCAAGCTACTAGCAAATTGAAAATATGCAAACATTCCCAAATTAGCATCAAAAGTGCTCCATTTTAACCATTCATATAAAATTATTTTGGATAAACCAATGACCTCTTTCAACAAGATCACAATTAATACTATTCCATAGTCAAGAAACTATCATGCAGGTGCCATAATCACAATCATATCCATTATACCTTAAGAAATAAAGGATGAATAAACCTCTATCATTGTATGACTGATCAAAGAGCCAATGAACTTAGAATATAGTCAAATTCCTTTAGAGGTTTGCACTATCAAATATTCTTCACCTCAAGGTCCTTGATAATATAATATATTTAAATTTTTTAAGGATGATGCATTACCTAAAGGGTTAAGCTATTATGGGATGCCAAAAGGTGCATAGGGGTGTTGACCCCCAAATGCATTCTTTCGAGAGTCATCCACCCTTGAAGGGGAGAGCACTATTAATAACCCATTATTTTTACGACTATGCTTTGTGTGTAGTGTTTATCTTTGGTGGGAAAGATTTAGGTTCACCAAGGGTTTATAGATTATCTAATCTAATTTAATGTGTTAAATTTGATAGACACCTGTTTTATAATCTATCCTAAGGACTAATGCATAAGATGCTAATGTAATGCACATTGAGAACTATAGGCATGGAAAATTGACCCAGCCAAAGAAGTTAATTTTACCTTAGATGCTTAGGAAACCACTTGAAGGTTCTAATTGTATTTTTTGAGCTCCCCTATCCTTTAGTTTACCCCTTTTTCCTATCTTTGTTGAATTCACAATGTCCAAGACCAAATGTGAATTTTTTTAGGTTGCATTAGCACCATTTAACCTATAATGGTTAAATTTTGTGAATTTGTGGTCATCTCAAATCAACTGTGAATTTAGTACTTTAGGGTTTTGCCCTCAAAATCCTAACCCTCACACCACCATTTTTATTTTTTGACCCTAAACCTATTTTTTTGAATTTCATCACCTTCTTGTCTTACCATCAAACCCTCTATAAATAGAGGGGTTGATTTCCATTTTTGGCCCATGTTCCATATTCTATTTAGAAGGTCCCATCTCCTTTCTGTGATATTCTATCTCCATTCTTTGCTATTTGTGATTTTGCTTTTCCTGTGTGATTTTTGACTAGCTATATTAGAAAGCAAGTGGAATATTTGTAATGATAGATTGTGTACAAGATATATCTTCAGTTTTTTCAACATAAATGGAATATAGGATTTCTTCTTTGGCCATGGCCTTCAACCCTCTATTGTTCTTCCTTTTCTACTATAGTTAGTTATTTGAAATTCTATTGCATTATTGTTCTAGTTTACTTATTTATGCTTTAGATAGATTTATTTCATTTTTTGCATTAGATCTCAAATATAGACTCATATTGCCAAAGAACCAGGCAAAAAACCCCTTGTACTCCTCTGCAAGATGGTTGGATCAAATTAAATTTTTATGGGGCATCCAAAGGGAACCTAGGTCTGGCTGGTGCAAGTGGGATTCTTAGAAATAGTAAAGGGGAGATAATTATGGCTTTTGATAAACACTTAGGTATACAGACAATTTATTTTTAGAGTCAAGCTATTTATCAAGGGACAAATCTTATTAGACATCTTCAAGATAAGAGAATCCATCAATATTATTTCATGTAGTTCAAATGCAAGCTGGGACATGGAGCTTATGATGGCAAAAAATATTTTTGTGTTGAACTCCTTTAAATATTTTAGATTCTCTCATGTATTTGGAGAAGGAAACCATACTACTGATATTTTAGCTAACCTTAGAATCACATAGATAGGGTTATCTATTTGGCATAATAATTTCCCATATGAGTTGTTAAGGATAAGTCAGAATGAATCTATTATTCACCCATCATCATTTTACTATTTATATTTTCTATGGGGAAGTTGCATGGGAAGAGTGGGTGCTTTGTTTCCATGCAGTATGAGAGGTTTATCACTTGGATAAAATGGGAGATTACTCTAAGTATTTTAATTTTTAATTATCAAAAATAGAATCGACACCTTTGGGGCATTGGAGTTTGGAGTGGTTGGTACAATTGGTCTTAGAATAGGAATGGAAGACCATTGACTGAATGGAAGGCCATTGAATGAAGGCTTTATGTGATTGGTTGAATCTAGCTTCAAATCCTCGTATTTAGTTGGCTAGCATTAATGATAATTGGTTTGTGAACCACTTGATCTTCCATCATCACTTTTTATTACTCATCCTTATGAGCCATCGTAGAAGCCCCTTTATTGATTTGAATATGATTACTTTATTTTTAACCTCAGTCTCCTTAAATTTGGGTAATCATTGGGGAGAGTGTCACATCTTCATAATTTCTTACCCTATGTTTATGCCTAGGTAGTTATATGCTTTAAATTTGTGGGATGATAATTTTAATAAGTATGATTATCGATACATCATAGCTAGTCCAGATTCATTAAATCCCCATGCCACTAGTCGAATGAACCCATGTGAAGGCCAAAAACATTTTGTCCATGTTTTTTTCTTATATTATCAGTACCTTGTCACTCCCCTCATGAGCCTTTTTTGGGATCATCCTTTTTAGAGAAATATTAATCTTGTTAAGTGCATCCATGTTGAGGTTTGGGTGGTTTTTTATCAACTTTGATGGTAGACTTTAGAAATTTTGATGGAAAAATAGAACATCTTGGGAAAATTGAATGTGCTTAAAAATCTCCAATATCAACCATAATTATTATCTCTTAAGGCCTTGGATTATTCTCTAGTGGGTGAGATTTTTTTTTAATTTACCTTTAATATGCTTATGGTATTTCTACTTTGAGCAAAGGAGAGAGTTATGGTGGTCATGGAAGCTAGATTGAAAGTAGTGGAACTAACAGTGGATTCCTTGGATTTAGATTTTGTAGAGTTTTTTGAAAAAGGAAGAATTCTAAATTTTCTTAATTTATTCAAGGGCTATGACCCCAATCTAGACAAATATATGGCCCTATCTTGGAATAGAGGAGTATTTTTTGTTGGTGGTATTGAGTTTGCAATTACAACTTAGATTTTGTTAAAAATCACTGGGGCACATTTTGAAGGAGAGTGTGTTGAGAGAGAAGCACTCTCTAGAAGAGTATTTGAAGGAGAGTGTGTGCTGAGAGAGAAGCACTCTCTAGAAGAGGAGATGGACTTGTTTAAAAATTGGGTGGATTGAATAGCTAAATATCACAAAGGTTTTCAAAGGACCTCCTTCTATGAGCCTTGGGATCAAATCATTCTTACAATCATGGAATTCATGCCAAAATACAATGGAGATGTTGTTAGAAGCTTCCATATGGCTTTGGTTAACCACTTTTATAGAAATAAGGTGATGAACATCCTCAACTTTCTCAAGGAGTTGGAAAAAATTGCATTCAACATCCAACAAGGTAATTCTTCTATCATTAATAATCAGGGTCTCTTTAAAGTAATATTTAATTATGTATCCTCAATGAGGAGGGCCATTGCTGAGGGCAAGTGTAGTGTTGGGTCTAGTTTAGGTCAGGAAACCTTAGCTCCTGGTCTACATTCTCCTTTTATATAGATGGTATTGTCAAGTCTAATTTATGGTGGTAATGAGACTCTAAGTGGGGTAGGCAGACTTATTTGAATGCCATAGTTTCAAAAAAAAATACTATCATAATGGCCCATTTTAATAATACCTAGATTACTCATCCGAAGATTATTTCTAGCATTTTTTGATATATAAGAATATAGTATCCCTCTAAATTTTTTGAAGGTGACTAATAGTAGGGAGATATATGCAAACAAATTTTTTGAAAATATTGTTATTATTGTGATGAAGGGTCTAAAATCTTGCGATGGTATTGCACTCTAGTCCATCTGGTCCCAATGACCTCCCAAAGAGCCAGAATGGCTTGATCCTTAATTTTACCCCTAGGGTAACTATTAAATATTTTATTTTTGAAGACTCATATCCTTCAAATGAGGAAATTTATTAAATAAATAGGAAAAAACCACATGCTAGGACTGTAATATCTGAACATAAGGGAGCAAGGAGGTCTATCTAGTTGAAGTCAAAGCAAAAGAAAAGATAAAATAAATCTATTGTAATTCAAGATTTGGAGACCTCAGAGGATGACCTTTTTGTCTTAAGATATAATAATATTTTGAAATCTATTTCACCTTGAGGTCACCATTCTATCCAATTCAGTTTGGAGGATCTCCAAGTAATCTGATGGACTCAGTTTTGGATTTGGTAAAAAAATTGAAAAGATCAATAAAAATGATTGCATTCTACACCAACGAGATCTGTTGGAAGCTAAAATAGGATAAGGATGCATCTGATATGGATCTAGTGGAGAAACATAATCAATATTGAGGGCCCTAAGGTGTTGACTTGTTTACCTCTTTGGTGGGTGTTTGTTTTTGTAGTATTTCCCTTGTCTGGTTATTTTGTTCGGTGATGATTCACCTTGTTCTTGCTTGTGTTAGTCTTTGTGTTGCTATGTTGTTTATCTTTTATTTAGTTGTGTTTGGGTGAGACATCTCATCTTTGGTATATTTTTATAAAATGTTTAGGGCCCTTTCAAAACCCCACAAGTTTTCCATCAATAAAAAAATATAGACTCATCTTTGTTTATTTTACAATAGAGTACATTTTGAATTCATTTTTGTGTATTCCTATTGCATTAGGGTCCATTTTTGTATTTTAATACTTAGGTCATCCATACACTCTCTTGCATATTTTTTTTTGCATTATTTGTATTTCCATCTGCTGCATTTTAGATTAGCTATATTTCTATTTTAGTTCCATCACATCATTTTGTATTATTGTTTTGTATTTTGGTACACTTAGGGTATTTTCACTTTGCATTTCATCTTACTATTAAAACTACATTTAACTTGTTTAGATTGCATTTATTTACTTAAGTTCCTTCTATTTCTATATCTTTCTATTGGTTAGCACTTCATTCTATCACTGTTAAAATTGTGTTTGTATTATTTTATTCATCCTCTTTTTATCCTATCTCAAATTTGTGATCCATTCGTAAGGGGAATGCATTTGGAAAATTTGGTGAAATAATTTGTTTTTCCCCTTTTTCTCTCTATCAAAAATTTAAGATTGCCCTTTACAAGGTGAAAATTTGACGAGTGTATTGTAGAATGCATTTTTCATGTTCTGCTTCCTATTTTTATTTTGCTATAGTGAATTCATGATTTCTTGTTACAAGGCATGAATTTGGTTGTGATAGATTTGAGGGTAAACCTCTACTTTCCTTATTATATTTCTATGCTTAGTCTTGCATTTCTTTCTTTTATTCTACATATTATTAAAACCCTAGCTTATCTTTTAATACTATTTATCAATCTCCAATAGGTCAATACTCATTTTCTTTGCATGGTCAGCTAAAAGGACCAAGGGGAATTGATTGCTATGCTTATGAGCTTAGCCTTCATAGTGGCTTAAGAAGGCCCCCAAACACTAACCACTTTTTTTCAAAATTCTCTCTTTTTTTATAGGTCTTCTCGAGTTCACGATCAAGATTTTTTAGGTACGAAATTATATTTATGATCGCAGGTTTCTAGGAGTGAATTTGGCGTAACAATGAATTCCAAGACAAGTAGGAATTTTGTTTAATTTGTTAGGCTATTTTCTATGTTTTTTCATTTTAAATTCAGTAATATTTAGGATATTAAAGAAATTAAATTTATTTTATATTATTAAAAAAAAAATCTTACTTTAGCTTTTAGGCATTGAATAAAAATTACATGTAGTTTGCATAGTAGGCTAACTTGTATGTGCATTATCCCTTGAACCCTTGCTTGAAATAAATGTAATTTTTTTTCCTACATCCTAGGATTATTTTGCATGCAAAAATAAGAATCATTCTAGGGTGGTCTTTTGTCTATCCATATTTCTGTTTTCTTGCATATTTTTACATTATTTTCCTTTAGTTATTGCAATATTAGACCTAGTTTGATACCAAATGTAGGTGTATTCAAAGTAACACATCAAAAAATCCCATCCTAGACTTGGAGTGAGTCCTAAAATCACTCCTAGTGAACCCTTAAATCCCCAATCCCTCGAGTGTAGAGGAACATATCCCTACAACAAGGTTTTGAATAGTGGTGAATATTCACCAATTGGGCGAATATTCGGATTTCCAAAATTAGAAATTGGTGAAAATGGGGAACCTAGACATCGAAACATTCACCCAAAACTTTTAGGGGTTAGTTCACCATATTATGAATTTTTTTAAAAATTTGCAAGCACTCTCGCCTAAACTGAGGACCCTTTTTGCCTTGAAATTATAAATTTTTTAAATTATCCTGCCAAATTCACCTCTTATAGTAGTATGTAAACATAACATGACAACCATACCCATACAACTAAAATATTAGAGTGCATTTCACGTATGATGGATTGGGCACCATCCGAACCAATTTTTGCACCTAACCCATATTTGAACCACTTTCTGCACGTAGCCCGCATCTAGACCACTTTCTACAGAAAGATCGAATTCATACCACTTTTAGCATCTGGGCTGCATCTGGAATGCTTTCTGCATCTGGCCCACAACCTAGATGTAAAAGTTCCCTAGATGCAGCATGCGTGCAGAAAGTAGTTCGGATGCAGATGGGTGCAGAAGTGGACTTGATGCAGGTCGGATGCAAAAATTGGTCTAAATGTGGTCTAGGTGTAGAATTTGACCTAGATGTGGGTCGGGTGTAGAAATTGGTTCAAACGTGGGATGAGTGAAGAAAATTATTTGAATGCATGCCAAGTGTAGAAATTGATCAGAGTGAGGTGGAGTGGACAGAGTGTAGAAATTCATTCGGGTGAGGTGGAGTGGGCCAGATGCAGAAATTGGTCTAAGCAAGGTGGAGCGAGTCGGTTGCATAAAATGGTTTGGGTGTAGAAATTGGTCCAGGTGAGGTGGAGCAAGCCATGTGAACAAATTGGTTCGAGTGAGGAGGAAACAATAAAAAATTACTCCTTTATTATTTTTAGACTTCCTCACAACCACAACCAAAAATTTAAAAAACCAAGATGACTTGATGTTTTCCAACACATAAAAAACTACACAGCTAAGAATGATCAACTAGAGTAGTACTCAAATGGATGACCTCCTAGGAAGTCCTAGTTTTACACCCTCTAAACTAAAATTTTCCTAGGTTATAACCCAAGTTCATCTAGACCCTATTTTGTACCCAATCCGCATTTGGGCTCTTTTTTGCACCTGGTTTACATCTAGGCTCTTTTTTACATCCAGTTTATGGCCGAGCCTTTTTTTATTCCTTGTCTGATCAAAACTATCAAATTCACCAATTTTTGATATTTTTTTGTGAAAAAATAAAATGATTCACTATGTCTTCCTACATGAAATTGTACATGATTCGTCAGGGTTTCAAAATGGATTTGCCATTTTTTTAAAAGTACATTTTAGGTTTGACCCCTTATGCATAACCCTACCCTACAGTTACATCGACTCCCAATGGATCTGTCGAGAATAATTTGTATTGGTTATTTCCCCCCTCTACATATTTGGTGAACCCCAACATGAAAAACTCCTTAAATTTTCAAATAGAAAGCCTTTTTCCCCTTTTTCTTTCATTTTAAAACTATAAAAAAGACCATCTAATTTTGTGTGTAGATTAAAAAAATTGGAAGGACAAAAAATTTTGCATCTTTTGCATCTCGTGTAGTTTAGTTTTGAACCTTATTTCTCTTACCCTATGGAACCCACCCTTAAGGAATAAGTGAAATATTTTAGATCCCAATGATAATCCTCTAAGAAATGAGGATGATCAAGTTGATAGGGGGAACCCAAAAATAGAGGAAGAAGAGAACACAACAACTAATGATAACTGTGATCTAACAGAAGGACCTCATGGTCAATTTATTTTCAAAACATATGACCATATGATGAACTTATGTAGATAAAATAAATAAGTTTTATCTAAAAAAAAAAAGAACATCTACTTTGATGAAGTTGAACCGTCCCACCACCAAACTAGTTCTCATCAAAATATTCACATTAAGACTTTATTTCAGTATTCTCAAAATCATAACCTTAATATATTCCATAACCCCACATATGCTACTACAACAACCACAAACATTGGAGGAATTTCACAATCTCCTCCAACTAGTAGCATACCCCAAAATTTCACTCAATTTCCTCCTCACTCTATTCCTTCTTCTAATGTAAATAATATTCCTCCTATTAATAATTATTCTTCTATTCCACCAAATGTAAATCATATCCCACTATAATATGCTACACAAAACATCCCATACCATAACCCTTACCATAATAGTGTTAATGCCTCCAACATTAACCAAGTACCCTTCCAACAACCCATGCATAACAATTATAACCCACCTTTAGGGAACCTTGGAGTAAACATGTCAACTACACCCCATTTAGAGTTACACAATAACGATCCTAACATTCAATGTTTGGAAACCATAGTGAAACAACTTGCATTAAGGATGGATACACTACAAGCACCAAGTTTCACTTATTCATATAAATAAATGTGCAACCAACCTTTAGATCCTATAGTAGCCTCTAGACCTTATCCTAAGAATTTTCCCACACCTATATTACCAATCTACAAGGGAATAGAGGACCCTATAGAACATTTAAGGATGTTTAGGATAGCATGTCATGATATCATTTATGATGATCTATTATTGTTGAAGATGTTCTCTAAGAGTCTTGGAGGTATGACCTTGGAATGGTACTGTTGGAGCCAAATTTGACTCAACTTTAAAACCCCTAAATTTAAATTTTTGAGTTTCAATCAAAATGTTCATAATGCTGGTTACTTCTTCAGTTGGTGTGATTTACTTGAGTTTTCATTGGTTGGTTTGATGAAGTCTAACCTTGGTTGTTAATAATGTGTGCCTTTTTTATTACTCAAGTATCTAAAAAGGGATAGGGCAAAGTTTTATTAATAAAAATCTCTAAAGCTGAAATTCGACCTTCATATAATAATTTTCCTTGGGCTTAAACCAACCGATAAACCTTTAAGTCCTAAGGTATTTAAAATTGATTTAATTGAACATCGTGGTCTAAAAACCCGAAAGGCTTAGATACAAAACAAAAATCTTAATTAATATTTGAGGGTATGCACCCCATTTAATTAAAAATCAAGCACCTTAGATTTAATCCAAAGGTCGCGCTCGAATCTAGTTTAATCGGATGACGACGCTTTAAATAAATTGATCAAAGGTTAAGTCCAAAAGTAAATGGTTTAAAAATATCATAACCTAAGGTTGAAAATGATTAAAACCCATGCAACTCTACCGATCTGGACAAATGTGCTTGAACCAAGCTAAATCCAATGGACGCACGCTCTCCAAAGAGTCAAAGCTTTTAACGAGT
The DNA here is from genome assembly GCA_028583015.1 of Wollemia nobilis. Taxonomy (NCBI): domain Eukaryota; kingdom Viridiplantae; phylum Streptophyta; class Pinopsida; order Araucariales; family Araucariaceae; genus Wollemia; species Wollemia nobilis. The sequence goes on from JAQPPZ010002487.1 coordinate 10,461,106, forward strand.
CCAACATGGGTCAAAGATTCAAATTAAATATTTGACTAGTCCACCAGATCAAATGATAGTGCACAAAAAAATCAAAAACATCATCGGTTATGCTTGATTTAATTAGACCACATATTAAAATTACTATGTTATGCACCTCCTTTAACCATCAATTTAATTAGGAAGATCGGATGGCAGCGCTCTATCTAGATCCAATCCAACGGTAGCACACCCATAGAAGATGCATTAAAAAATGTAAAAACCTCATGAGATTAATTAAGCCGGTTAAAAAGTATTAGCAAGGGTATAATACATTGGAAAATCATCCCCCTTTCAATTTAATCAAAGTTAAAGTCATGTACCCCTTGGTAACTAACCTGCAGGTTGACCAAGATCTACGGCTGCATAATAACTATCGAAGATCCAACGACCACGCCGAAATCATGAATGGTAGGATATCGGGTAAAAAAAAAGTAAATTCAAGATTTAATTATGCATTAATAAGGGCATAATACATTTCTAAAATTCCTTCTTTCAGCTTAATCAAGGTTAATCAAATCTAATGATACGCCCTTTGTGGTTATTGAGTATGCAGCTATAGGAAATCCTATGGTCGCGCTTTATAGAAGACACAATCGGACGGATGCACTCAATAAAAATAAAGCACCCCCAATAAAGGATCGAAGAGATCTTACGATAGCACCCATATTCGACCTGATCCAAAAACAACGTGTCGATACAAATGATCGAAGTTTAGGCTAAAGGTTTATTTTATTGAATGATTAATTAAATGCATTATAATCTACCCCTTCTATTTTAGCTAAACCTTGCACATGGTCGAAAGATCCGACGGTCGTGCCTACACCATGGTATGATCTAACGGTGATCACATAAAAAAGTGAATGTGTTATAAGATGCCTATTCTAAATAAAATATCATTAAGGGTTTTAAAACTCTAGGTTAACTTTGATAAATCATGATTAGACAAGAACTAATATGTCATGTTATTACAAAGGTTTATATATGAACAGGTAGACTAACAATCATTCAGGTCTCGAGACATCAATAGATGCGCTAATTCTTTTTAGGATCTAATGGTAGCATGTAGATCAAAGGTCTAAATAATAAAGAACCCACTTGGATCTGACGATAGTGCTCCATTAAGAGCAAGAAGATTATGGGATCTGACGATAGTGCTCCATTAAGAGCAAGAAGATTCTACGGCCATGAACGAGTCAAAATCAAGACAAAAGGATATGAACGGGCTAAACCAATGGGCGTCTTCTGACAAATCCAATGGATGTGCTCTATTTTAAAATGATCCAACGATAGCACACACTCTAAAGGTAAGCCAAATGGTAAGCTTAAAATAACATTTGATTAATTAAAGTCTTAAACACAGTCAACAAGGCTTTTAACCCATCTTTAATCACCATCCTTATTGGAAAAAATTAAAAAGGTTCGAAGCATGTTTTATTTCGAAATAATTAACCTATAGGTTTTAAAAAGATCCAAGGTTGTGATAGAACAGAAGCACATATGATGGTTGCACTTGATCATGGTTGACTCGGGGAAGCTAAGGGAATTCAAGATAATAACGATAGGAACTCACACCAAGAACCAAATCTTGTGAAGATCCCAAGGGTGATTGCTACCTAAGTAAAATATATTCAATCCCCAAGATTCAGTTATCATTTAGGGTTAAGGTGGCACGAGATTCAAAATGGAAGTCATTCCCATTACACATTCTAGTTTCACATAAAATGGGTTCTAGTGGTAAATAGCGAAAGTTTTAATGATTACAAGAACACAAACCAAAATGCCCCGAGACATGTAGGATGAGGAACATTACCCGTCATTAACGCTCAAATCCAGAAAGGGACACATTGGCAAAATTTCTTTGGCCAATTTAAAACAACAGTTGTTGGCATCATATTGATGATAAAATGTGCAAAATTATCAAACCCATTTTGCCACCCTGTATATGAGCTCATGAAGATCAGTCAAGATTACCACCTTGGCAAGTTAAGAGTAGATATTAATACACAAGAAGTATAGAGAGAAGAGGATTTTTGAGCTTCACTATCATAGAAGGACCCGACCTGCTACATTGAGATCAATGGCATCATGGGGAGATGTTTTCATACCCGAAGACACTAGGGAAGCCATAAAATTCATCACAGATAGGTCCCCATACTTTGAGATTTCTGGGCCACCTATACCTAGTAACATGATGCATGAGTTTGCTCAAAAATGTGGAGCGAATAAAAAACCTACTCCAGCACAATAGTATGATATTGACAATGCTTGTATCAAGAATTATGCCTTTGTGGCTTTTTTATTTTTGACCAAGTGGCATGAAGTACCCTTGGAGCTTTTTGAATTGATTTTGACCAAGTGGCTTGATGTACCCTTGGAGCATTTTGATTGAAGTTGACCAAGCGGTTTGAATACCCTTGGAGCATTTTGAATTGATTTTGACCAAGCGGGATGAATTACCCTTGGAGCCTTTGATTGTATTTTTGAAATTTTATGTTTTTATGATTTGTTTTGTATTTTTGACATATTTGAATGTTTTTGTGTTTTATGACATATTTGATTTTTTTGTATTTTATGACATATTTGAATTTTTTTGTATTTTATGTGTAGAATGCCTTTAAGTGAATGATATTGAGAGGTTCAGGCTCCTCAACACCATCTAATGATATAAGGTGATATGCTCCAGGCCCAACTCTCTGTGAAATCATGTATGGGCCTATCCAGTTTACCATGAACTTATCTCGCAGATGCGGTGGCAGATTCGAATTCTGTTGGTTTTCTTTGAGCACTAGATCTCCAACCTTGAATTCCCTTAAGTGGACTTTACTATTGTAAGCTCATGCAAGGTGATCTTGGTAAACGTGAAGATGCTCTAAAGCATTGACTCGACGTTCATCAAGAAGCATCAACTGATCAAGGTGGCCTTGCCATGCGACATCATCATCTATGAAGTCCTTTAATGCTATGCGTAGAGTCAGAATTTCCAACTCTAGTGGCATGATGGCCTTAGTGCCATATACTAGTGAAAATGGTGTTGCCCTAGTGGGCGTCCGTATACTAGTCCTGTATGCCCATAGTGCAAGAGGCAACTGCATGTGCCAATCCTTGTGATTGTCTTGCACCATCTTCCTCAAGATGGAGACTATTGTTTTGTTTGAGGCTTCTGCTTGCCCATTTGCTTGTGGATAATAAGGCGTTGAAAAACTATGCTGAATATGGTATTTTTTCATTAAAGCATGCACATTTTTGTTCTTGAAAGATGGCCCATTATCCGATATTATCTTAGAAGGGACCCCAAAATGACTTATGATATTGTGGAGTATAAACTCCACAATCCTTGGTCCAGTTGTTGATGTTAAGGGGATCGCTTCCACCCATTTAGTGAAGTATTATGTGGCTATTATGATGAATGTGTGTCGGCCTAAGGATGGGGGTGAGATCTTCCCAATCAAGTCTAGTCCCCACTACGAGAATGGCCATGCTGCCTGGATGGGTTGCAAGGCTTGCGATGGTAAGTGCATTAGATTTGCATGATGTTGGCACTTACTGCATTTCTTGACATACTCATAGTAGTCCTTTTCCATGGTGGGCCAATAGTAACCCATTCTCAAGATGCGCTTAACGATGGCCATGCCACTGAAATGCCCTCCACATGTGCCATCGTGAGCTTGCAAAATTGCCCAGGATGCTTCTTAGGGCTCAAGACAATGGAGTAATACTCCATCATATCCTCGTCTATAGAGGATTTCTCCTAGCAAGATGTATCTTGTTGCTTTCTATTTGAACGTTCACCTTTCAGTATGCGACAAACCTTGAGGTACTATTCCAAGTTTTAGGAAGTCCCGTAGTTGGGAAAGCCAATCCTGATAAGCCATGACTTCTATAGAAAATATGGCTTGCTTTTCCTGTATTTTTGAGCTAGTGAACATGGATTGAGGAACAACTCTATGGTGTATGGTTGCACCACACTCCATAGGTCCTTGGGAGATCAAAGACCCCCAAGGTGCCATTTGCAAGAAATCTCTAGCTATGAAGGACCAATCCTGATTTGGCTCGATGTTGATCATGTTGACTGATTCTTGATTATCAAAAGCTTCACGACGTATTGCTGAGTGTGAAAGCACTTTCACATGAATGGTTGTAAAATCAGTAGATGGATTCTAAGGGATTAAGGATCCCAAAGAGGCCATGGTGTCTACAAATCTATTTGATGTACGAGGGATTGCCTCGATGTCATACCATTCCAGCCGAGCTAGGTAGGTGTCAACAAGTTCCTTGTAAGTCTTTAGGAGTGGGCACCTACATTGAAATAGTCCTTTGACCTAGTTTACTATGAGCAAGGAGTCACCAAAGATATTCAATATTTTAATGCCCATTGCTATGGCTATTTGGAGTCCCAGGATCAATGCTTCATATTCTATATTGTTGTTTGTGCATGGGAAGTCTAGTTTGAATGATAAGGGCAATGGAGCACCCTATGGTGTGATAAAGACAATCCCTGCTCCACCCCCTTGTTCACACTTTGAACCATCGAAGAACAATGACATGTCTCTTTCTTTCTTAGGTTCTTCGAGTTCTGGTGGATCTGATAATGCAAAGACCGCATCATCAAGCAATTCTATAGTGAGAGGCTTGTTATCCTGAAGAGGCGCCTCTGCTAATTGATCTGCTATGACTTGTCCCTTGATGGAATTTTGGCTTATGAACTCTAGATCAAATTCTATCAATAGCATGATCCACTTTGTGGTACGTGTATTGTGATATGTCTTGCTCATCATGTACTGCAAAGGATTTTGTTTTGATATGATGTAGGTCGTATGGCTCAACATGTAGTGTCACAACTTTCGAGTTGCAAAGACCACTGCTAAACACAACTTTTCGACATACGCATATCCTAGCTCATAACTCACCAAGGTGCGACTAATGTAATATATGGCTTGCTCTTTGTCTTGTGCATTCTTTTGGGCTAACATGGTGCCCAATGCAAAATCAGTAGCCGATATATATAGTAAAAATGGTATGTCTGGCCTTGGTGGAGCCAATACTGGTGGTGTTGCTAGATAAGTTTTGATCTCTGCAAAGGCTTGATGGCATTCTTCATCCCAATGAAAGGGGACCTCCTTGCATAGCAACCGATTCATAGGTCAGCATTTGTCTGATAATTGCACGATGAATCTTTTGATGGATGCTATCTTGCCTTGTAGGCTCCTCAACTCCCTAATGTTGGTAGGGGTGGCCATTTCCAATATAGCCTTTACCTTTGCAGGATCGACTTCGATGCCTCTCTTGGATACGATGAATCCCAAAAGCTTGCCAGAAGTTATGCCAAATACGCACTTCTTAGGATTCAATCGGACATTGTGTTCTATGAGGTGATCAAAGACTTGTCTAAGGACTTCAGCATGCTCTTGCCACAATAGGGACTTGGCCAATAAGTCATCCATGTAATCCTCCAAGATCTTATGCATATAGTCATGGAATATGTATGTCATGGCCCACTGATATGTGGCACCAACATTTTTGAGACCGAATGGCATCACTTTGTAATAGAATGTCCCCCATGGAGTAATGAAAGTAGTTTTATGTTGATCTTCAGGCTTAATCCAGATCTGGTTGTATCCAAAAAAACCATCCATTAGGGAGAGCATCTCATGACCTACGGTTGCATCTACAAGAGCATCTATGTTTGGCAATGAGAATGAATCCTTTGGTGTTGCCCTATTTAAATCTCTGAAATCTATGCAGATACGGACTCTTCCATCGGGTTTCCCCATGGGTACCATGTTTGACACCCACTCAGGGTAGTCGATAGGAACTATGAATACTGCATCCAATAGTTTTTGCAATTCGTTCTTCACCATCAAAGCGATGGTTGGATGCATTTTCCTCAGCTTTTGCTTGACTGGCTTCTTCATGGGATCCAATGAAAGGTTGTGAATGACTAACTTTGGATCTATCCCTGGCATGTCTTTGTAAGTCCAAGCAAAAATATTTGGCCTCTCTTTGAGGAGAGGAATTAGGATGGCTTGTTCCTCTGGAGATAGACTTTCTCTGAACTTGAATTTTCTTGGTTGGGTAGGATCATCACTGATGTCCACCTCGAAAGTCACTTCTATAGCCATATGTGACCCATCCTCTAGCTGATGAGGCATGGGTATCAAATGAATGTCATCGGTGGGATTTATAGGACCTACTGACTCAGGTTCCAAACCAACATGGAAGATGTCATACGCACAACCTGATGCAAAATGGAATGGTTGTAACATCTCTTCATTGGGGAAGAGGTCTTCAGGCTCTATGGGTGAATTAGCATGATCCCAATCAATAGCCTCTACATCAAGATGCAATGATTTGGTAGGATCTACTGGATTATGAAGTGGAGTGGTCAAATCAATGGAGATCATATTGATGGATGGGATGAAATCTCCAGGACCACATGGGTGTAATCTTATCTCAGGGGTTTCCCTTCCATACTCACGATGAGGTTCTGGAGGAATGGGAATTTTTGGATCTGGCCCATGAGCAGGGTGGACAATAGGATCATTGGGCTCTAATCACTCTCTGAATGTAGGGGAGGGGGATTGACCATCCGATGAATGGCAGCTAGGTCAATAGGTCTCCCCAAAAATCATAGATGAGGGTCTATAGCACGGAGTGCCACCTCTCTCTACTAGCTCATTGACTTGCCGCAAGTGGTGAGGTCCAAGATAAGCCATCTCGGTCTCATCCTCAAAGTCATCATCACTTATCCAAAAACTGTTAGCATTGGTATGCGGCCCTAAGACAAGGGGCTCATGTCTTGGCCCTAAGTAGGCCATCTCTATTTCATCTTCATATTCTTCATCACTTATGAAGAATCCATTTGCATTTGTCTCTTGCCCCAAAGTCAGGGGTTGATGGCTTAGGCCTAAGTAGGCTCTTTCTGTTGAGTCTTCTGATTCATAGTCACTTTCATCTGATGTATACCCACTCTCATCATGGATGGACCATGTGAATCTTTGTAAATAGTGAGGCCCCTGGTAGGCTAAGCCAAGTTGTGCCTCATCATCACTTGCTTCATATCCATTCTCCTCATCCCATGAGTTGTACCCTATTGGGGTGGAATCAATTGAGATGTTTGGATGATAAATTTCTGGTGGTGGTATGTTTACCATGGCCACTTATCTATTGCTCAAATTTCCTATTCTTAGGGGGTGATAAGGAATGAAATCAATGTCTTCTCCTAACCCTAAGCTTAATCTATCCAATGCCACTACAAGAGAGTCATCTCGACCTCCGATATAATAGCCTAACCCAAACCTATCGGAGGGAAGCTGATATTGTGGCTCGTATGGCCGCCTGCACCCCTGCTCATATATACCAAGGCCATAGCCATGCCAATGGCAATGCTCAAAGTAGCTTAGAGAAAACTCAGGATTAGAGAGGTAATGAACATTGACCATGAATAATTTGTCACTATCCTCTTCTATGTCTGAAGACTTATGGGCGCAGTCCAGGCTGGCATAGACAAAATTGGTTTGGTTGGGAGGGATTCCAAGTGGAACCACTATTCCCACTGGTGGCCTCAAGTCCTTAGGTCTTCCCATGTTTTGTGTAGACTCAATGATAGGCATAAAGGTAATGTTCTACACAAGGTACTCCCCTATGCCTATGCTTGCCAAGTGTATTGATGCATGCGATGTGGATGACCCTACGGATGATACTGGTGAAGTGGGGTGGTAATCACTATCTTCATCTTGATCTTGAAGATCTTCTTCTTCCATAGGACTTGGCATTTCAGCAATGGCTATAGTTGGCACTTCCTTGGGCCTTTCTTCCTTGACTAAGGGTGCCTTTAGCTTCTGATTATCTTTTGGTTTTGACGTTGATGGTACTTTAGAAGCATTGACTATTTTGAGTGCACCAGGAGGTGTTGATGTGCATGGGTCTTTTCTTACCCTTTTGTCTTCGTTATCCACTTGTGTGGTTGGGGATGAAGGTGCTACGTATAGGTGGGTAGAAGGGATTACAAATTCTCCTAGAATGTCCACCTGATGGATGTATTTAAAAGGCTCTTCATCGGCCAGAACCACATAGACTTTGTTCTCGTGCACATACTTGACACATCGGTGCAAGATCGAAGGCACACACTTCATGGCCCTTATCCAAGGATGCCCTAAGAGGATGTTGTACTGCATAGCTCCTTCCAAGACATGACACATCACAGGGATGGTCTTGTGCCCCACCTTGATGGGTAGGACTATCATTCCCATAGTATTGCATAAAGCATCATTAAAAGCTCTCAATGTGTAAGCTCCTGGAATGATATTGGACTTGGGGATCTTGAGGTGCTCTATTGCTGTTGTTGTAATGATGTTTATTGATGAACCTGTATCGACCAAGACCCTCTTGAAAGGTAAGTTGTTGATTGCCACTACAATGTTTAGCGGAGGGTCTAGTAAGGCAGCAGGTACTATCTTAATCTCATGATCATAGAATCGAATTATAGGTTCCTGGCATTCTTGTACTTGTCCCACAAAGTGAGTGAATGCATTCACATCTTGTGGTTGGAGCTCAATTGTCCTTAAAATCTCCATTAGAGTCTCCCTATGCTTTGGGGACTATTGTATGAGCTCATAGATGGATAACTTAGCTGGAGTCATCTATAGGTTTTGCTCCAATCTACTCTGGATAGTTACCACAGGTCATGTTGGTGGACCTGGAAGGTTGTCTTACCTTTGCCTAGGAGTGGCTGGGATGTTCATGGGAGCTGTAGGAGGTTGCGGTTGACCATACCGCCTAGTCCTTGTTGCTATGTTAACAATCTCAACCATCCCAACGCATCCATGGGTAGGTATATCAGCTCGAACCTGATTGACTTGGGTCCCTTGCTCTCTAGGGGCCTCATGATTGGGCAATGGGTTTTTGTATATGCCCATGTCTCTATTATCAAGAGCCAGTGGGTTGTCAACTTTGAGTTCTCCCACCTCAATCATGTTTTGCACTTGATGCTTAAAACCAATGCAAGCCTCAATGTCATGCCCCGGTATCCTATGATAAGGGTAAAATTGATCTTCCCTATATCCTTTTGGCTTAGGATGGTTGGGATCTATAAGAGGTATATCAAGAAATCTGATCCTCCTAGCCTCACTCAACTGATTAAATATTGATTGCATTGATTCTATCAGAGGCATGAAATAACGAGGTGGCTTGCATTCTCTATTTCTTCCCTGATTGTTCCTTTGGTCGTAATTGGCTGGCGGGGGATGTGCTTGATAGTTCTAGGGTTGTTGTGCACCCCCATCCTTGGGTGTAGCCAATACGACTTGATTGACTAGAGCAGGGTTGCCCTGCTTCTATTTGTACTTGTCATTCTTACCATTCTTGTTCCACTCCTTTTTGTTTCGGAGTTTAATGGTTCCCTCATCTACTTTTATTTCTTCGATGAGCTTGGCCTGTGCCAAAGCTTCCTCAAATGAAGGATACTACTGAAGTTGTAGCAAGAGGGAGATGTGTTTAGAGCAAATTTTGGTGAACATGTGAATGATCTCTTCTATGGGAATGGAGAATGATAATTTTGCCATGAATTTTCTCCATCTATTCCCATAATCCATTACTGGCTCATCATCATACTGTTTCAAGTTGGCCAGGTCTGAAAGGTTCACCTTCTTCTTAGCACCAAAGGAGAAATACTTTAAGAATGCGTTTACTAGTTGTTCAAAGTTGGTTATGCTATGCTTAGGTAGTTGGTTGAACCATTGAGTGGCAGCACCTAAAAATGTCATTATGAATGTTCTTAGCATGAGAGCATCATTGTCTTCAAGATGAAAATAGGCATTGATAAAATTGGTGACATGCTCTTGTGCATCCTCTTCACCCTTAAAATTTTCTAACCTAGGCATCTCAAAGTGCTTAGGATATGGAGGGCTAGGGATTGATGGGCACAATGGTTGGTTGTGTATTTTGCTCAATGTTGGTGAGTTCCCAACTACCTCTTGTTTCTCAAAGGCTTTCATATTTTTAGCAAGCTCTTGAAATGCCTTTGATGCATGGATTTCCTCCTCTTGTAAGCCTACTCATAGTGGCAATGGAGGTAACTCTCTATCCATTTTATTTGTTCTATTTTCCTCCCTCCTACGAGGGGACTCAGGATTGTGATCCTGGTTTGTTGTGTTTGCCCTTTCCCCACTAGTTGGATTTCGTTCATGGTTTGGTGGGGGATTTCATTGTGGGCTATCTTGTCTAGTGTGCCTCTCCTTAGGTGAGTCAGTGCATCTAGTTCTTTGGTGGTCACCACCATTTATCTATAAATTGTTAAGAGCTAGCCGCTCAACTTGCTCTCTTAAGCGTTGCTCATGTTGGTGCAAGAGTCTTTCTCTTTGTTTATCCTATTCGAGAGCTTCCACTAGCTCTCGCTCCTTACGTAATGCATTTTCTAACCACCTCATTCAGTTAGTTTGCGCTATCATAGAAGACTCATGTTTATCTGACTCTGTTCTTGTTGTCTTGACTCGTAGATTCCTCGAGGAGGTTTCTGTTGTACCTATACTCTTGCTAGCTAATGTGACTTGTTCAATGTACTATTGAGTATCCCTATGATCAGACTCTAGGCATTTACTATGGGGTCACTCTGAGGTACCCCCAGACTGAGAGATGTGTTTAGAAGTCATAGTTCATGAGCTTCCAGATGCAGAGTTCTCAGTAGCTATAGTTCTTTGAGTTGGTCATGTAGGAAACCGATCCAACCCATCTAGCTATCTTGTTTTCCATGGCTGGTCCCATGGGGTGCCATTCACTCCTATGAGGTCATAGTCTATGGGAATATTTCCTTTTGTGTGAAGGGTTTCTTCTATTTGATTCCCATGGCTAGATGTAGCTCTAGTTTCCTGCCCTTCAGTGGGTAGACCTATTTCATATGTTTCTTGTGAATCTTGAGGTGTTGTGACTCTTGCTTGCCTTCTTGATGAAGAGGGCTTTGTGACATGTTTTCTCCATGTGGATGGAGATGTAGCAGTCTCATCATCCCTATGTGAAGAATGAGTTTTAGAACCTTCTTTATGTCCATGTGAGGAGGAAGCCCTTGAAGCTTCCTCACGTCTTTGAGATGTTTCTATGTGTTTAGAGGAGGCCCTTGAGGTCTCCTCATGTCTCCTTGATGAGGATGGCTATGAAGCCTCTTTTTGTTTATGTGACTTTGTTCCATGATGTGGTTCCTTACTTGGGGTTTCTCGAGGAGATCCCCCAAGGGTTGAGTTATCACCCCTTAGGCTCATGGAGCTACGTCTCACGGTCTTATGGGTAGGTCATTCAATGTTACTATGACTTCGCCTATGGGTATGAGTTGCTTCAGTCTCTCCCTCGATATCAGACCGAGGGTGTTTACTTCTTGTTTTGACCATGTTGTCTATGAATTGATCTTTTGAGTTGTAATTTAGGAATAGCCACACAATACCAAACAAATGTTTATCTTGATTATCGATTTAAGTGTGCCCTAAACTATTTGGTGTGTTTTGATGTGTTGTTATTTCGATTTCTTGCTCTTGTTCTTGGATTAAGAATGAGAAGACTCATCCATAGTGACAATCAAGTACACCCATGCCAAACATGATTTTCTCAAAAGAAGCTAGGGTACACCATTGAAGACCCAGTGGGGGGTTCGCCTAGCTCTTCCACTCTGAACCAATGATTGTTCCAATAGTGGGAGACAGTTTGAGCACAAGTAACTTAGTATCACTATAAATAAGTTTCTCAATCCATTTCTAGGAAGCTCTAGGGGGTAAACCAGTGGAAGGAGATGAATTCCAACGTCACTGGACTGAATTGAAGGTTGGTGATGAAATCCAACTCCCCAATGTTTAAATGAGACGTGCATGTGTGGTGTTCATTTTAAGCTTGCGTAACATAAAGTGCATCATATAGCAACAATGAATCTTTCCTATATGCCTAAGTGCAAAAATACATTTCAATATTCAGAAAGATGCATGAACTACTATGATTTGTATGAGCGCACTTTATTTCGTGCAGCTATGGCCTCTAGCAGGGCCTCAAAGCAAGCAAACAACATACAATGTCTAGCACGTTGGATTCTAGGGTGAAATTTTTAGGCATAAGCCATTGTTCCTAGCAACGCCTAGTGGAAAATCTAAAAGAAGATCTAAGATATGCAAAATGCTTAATTCTTTCTCCTTTTATTCTTTCAATTTCCAAACATAAATGTGCTTTAAGTTCTCTATTTTAGACACACAGAAGTAGATAGAAAGCTATAAAATATCAGATAAGTTATACCAACCTTTGATCCAGCTCAGAGAGTCGATGTTTTGACCTCTATTGCACTCCAGTTCTGGCCGTTGTTGACCAGAGCGATTGGTTCTTGGCCATTGTTAGTGGGAGCGGCTAAAGCTCTATTGGCCATTGTAGCTCAGAGTGGCTAATTTCTTGCCACTGTAGCTCGAGAGGGCTAGGACTAGCACACAAAACTAAGTTAGTATTCTGATAGAAAATGAAAAATTAGTGGAGGTCCCACCATGATCGCCATCTGTAGCGACCTCGAGATGCACGCACCGCTTTTTACTCTACTTGCAATGTTATTAAAAACCCAAGATGAAATGGAAGACAATGAAAAGCATATAACATAAAAATAACAAATATGGATCTCTTTATTCATATTGAAACTCGGTTACATGTCGGTCCCTCTTAGGGATACCCATTTCGATACAATAAGGTTACAAATAGGTAAAGAGTGCCCCTTTCACGAAGAGGTGGTGCGCTTTCAAAAAGCTTCCTAGTTCCACACAGGGAAATGTATGAGGGCTTACAGATGCCTCCTTCTCTAGGTCTATTTCCTAGAGGGATCCCTTTTGCTCTCGTATGTTGCAGATTCTGTCCGATCAACCTGTGGCCCTGTAAGCAATGAAACAACAACACACGCTTAGATGTCCGAGAATGCCTCCCCGATGAGGTTGTTAGTAATGAATATAACAAATGAAAGCAAGTGCAAATTAGACTAATGCTATGAATGCAAATGAATGAAATGATGCTATGCTAATGATATGCTAAAATAATGAATCTAATGTCTAAAACCCTAAGCTAAGCCTATGGGCCACTATCCAAGACAACGATCGCTAAAGTGATTCTCGTCCTCTTTGCTCCAAAGCTATGGACCAAAGCTTGTATCCGATGTTGAAATAATGGTTGCTATGCTCTTCAATCCATCAGGGCTTCACCATACACATGATCTCCAAGGGAACTCTCCAAGTCTCGAAAGCTCTCCTCAATGACCAAGATTGATGGATAAAATATATATATGATCTCCTTGGTGCTCTTAGGCTTGCACCTTTTATAGTGTGAAACCCTAGGTCTATGTCCAAGCCCTAGGAATGAATTTCTCATGCGTAGTGTAAGTTAGCATGAGAAGCTTTTTGTCTTTTCTATGTTTGGAAGCTAGTTAACTAAAATATAACTGCCAACTTGAGTCTCCTATGTGAACTGGTCGTTAGCATGAGAAGCTTTTGTCCTTTGTTTATGTTTGGAGGCTAGTTAACTAAAGTCTAAATGCAAACTCAAGTCTCCTATGTGAACTGGTCATGAAAAGGAATGCAAAGTTACTCCCGCTCACCTTTATTGCATGCAGACTGCCACTTCCACCCATGATTAGGCCTGTTTGTCGGTAAAACTACTTTTAGGGTTTAGCCATTATCATCTACAATGACTAAGATCTGGTCATTGTCATCTGCAGTGGCTAAGGTCTGGCCGCTCTAGGCTTGAGTGGCTAGGATCTGGCCGCTCTTGGCTTGAGCGGCTAGGCTTGGATGGCTTGAAAAGGCCCCAAATGAGTGGTGAGAACCACTTTTGATGCTTGGAAAGTCCAATATTATGTCATTTGATCTTATGAATGTGTCTATGTGAGTAGCTCCCCTAAGCATGACATGATTTAGGTGTCTACAATGTTATGTTTATAGGGTGTTTAGTTTGTTTGTTATTAATTTTGATAGCTTATGTTTTATAAAGATGTTGTGTGTTTAAGTCTTGTGACTACCTAATATTCATAAGTTGTTTTGTTATACTTTATTGTCTATGTTATGTTATGTCTTTATTTTATTTTATGTTTTGTTTTTTTAATTATTTTATCTTATATTTGTTTTAGTTACCTTGTTATGTTATGTATTTATTTTTTATGTTATAGTTTAGGTTTGTTTTAAAAAAAAATTATGTTATGATTATGTTTTATGTTTGTCAAATTTTATTTTTGTTATTTCTTTATGTTACGTGTAGTAGGTGTTTGTTATATAATTTTGTTAAGTTTCTATTTTTTATGTTATGTTAGCTTTTTGTTTGTTATGTAATTTTGTAAAGTTTCCATTTTTTTTTATTTTTTTTCATAGTGGTTAATGTTATATTAGAAATTTGTGTTGTCCTTTTGTTTGGTATGTAAAATTTTTCAAAATATTAAAAAAAAAAATCATTTTGATTTTATTGTTTTATGGGTAAATGTTTCAAGGCACTAAAATTCTATTTTATGTTGCAGGATGATGTTCAAGATGGGTCAAAGGCTATGAGGAATCAAAATGAGTCCATATGGCGTGGTTCCAAAGGGATCAAGCGGGCCCAACAATAAAATCTAAAGAAAATTGAATGAACCTCCAGATATGGTTAATGACCAGATTTTTAATATGGACGCCATACCGGAATAGATGGACGCATGATTTCCCCGGAGTAATAGTGGCCATGAAAACTGAAGATTAAGGATTGAGACATGCATGAGACCCACTTTGAAAAGAGGTTAAATAGGGCATACGTGGCTAATTCTAGGAATCGAAGATGGTATGCCGACATTTTTCCAGAATGAGCGCTTTCAGTAATGGTTCAAGATGACGTGCTCGAAAGGAAGGAAAAAATATTTACCTAGTTTCTCTGCATGTATAGTTGTGATATGGTGTAAAGGGAAGCCCTGTGATGAGATGATGAAGCGACGCAGCCATATATGATTGTTTACAACCTTGCAGAAGACATATCGATTATGCCTTGATAGAATTTATCGAAGATCGAGATTCCATGATTTTCAATAAACCTCATCAGGTTGCTATGCGAGTTAATTGTGAATTATAATAATATTAGTATTGTAAAAGAATTCCTTGATATATTTAGGGTTAAATGTGTGTTATAGGAAGTATTTTGCAGCTCTAGGGAGATTATGACATCGGGTATGTTGATAAAGTTATGAAATTTTGGACATTGTGTCATGAGAAAGTGGAGATAATTTAATCGACGCATTGGATTTAAAAAGCATAGGACAAATAAAAATGTATCTGAGGCATAATATATTCAAATGAGGAGTTGGGAGTTCGCTGGAAGGAATAGTTTTCGAATAGAATGTAATGGGAAAAAGCAACAAACTCTTTACGTTATTAAAAAGAAGAAATAGAAAGAAATAAGGGTCAGAATTTTGCTGCACGTAGGAGGAAGAGGATACCAGAACAGACAAAGGAAAAGAGGCTATGCAGAAGATTGGAATCACAGAGAAAACATGTGTCATTGTAAGATCTTGCATTGTATTAATAATTTATGGATTTAAATATGTGTAAAGTTGTATTTAAATTATAATGAGATGTTTAATATGACCGATTAAATTTTGGAAACCCTCAGAAGATTGCACCATATTTTTGTTTCACTGTGTAAATGCTGGTGGGCAGGGATTTGGTTTGTCATTTCTGTGATTTATATCAAACTCATTGATAATTAAAATAATAAATTCGAGGATAAATGATTATCTGAATCTTAACCTTAATATCATAAGGTCAAGATATTCAGATTGATATCTTCAAAAGTTGATTGTGGGGTTTACTTGGATCTTGATATTAATATTATTACAGAAGGTCCAATTTGCAGTTTAGAAATTTAATATTTATCATTTAAAATATTTAATTAATAAATATTTTAAAGGTAAAATATTATGAAAAGACTTGATTTATGAAAGGTATTTTATTATAGAATCCAAAGATTCTAAATTGAGTCTATATTAAGCTTAAATGCTTTATTGTCCATAAATTTTGATATTTTATAAGGTTGGACAATACATCATTCAATATTTTAGACAGGATTTCATAAAGTGTATGAAATCAATATGTATTATCAAAATAGACTTTGATTTATAATTCATATATTTTAAAGGTCTATTCAAACTACATTAAATTTCAAAATTTTTGATTTGTTTAAATGTTTATTTGAAATTTAATTTTAAGAATGTTGGGTTTATTTATGATGATTTTATTAGAGGTAGTTTTTGAGATGTTAGACTAAGCAGATGAAATCAAGTAGGAGCTATTTAATTTACAAATCATCAATCAAATTTTATTTCATCATTGGATAAATAAATATGAAAGGACATGTTTATGTAATGAATCTAAAACTATTTACCTAATTCCCAGGCCCCTTGTAAATAGTAAACTTGCAAACCTACTGAGTTATTCAAAGTACACATTTATGCATATACGAGAGACATTAAAATTTGAATAAGAACCTTGGAGAAAGATAATTTCTTTGCAAGAGAGAACTTAAGTTCTAAGTTGTCGAGTGGTTTTTGTGATAAAAAAAAATCATACCTCAACACTAAGGAAATGCTATATGTTCCCATATCTTTTCCAAATTGACTGTAATATTCTTTAAATGGCAATTTGTCTTCCACCTCTAGTTCTTCAAAACTTTCCACCAGTTGGAACTCATCTATAGGAGTGAGGTTACACATATCTTTTTCAATATTTTCAATATGATAAGACACAGGTTTCTCAGGATTAATCCTTATTATCTTTCCCTTAAAGGGAATAACCATACTAGAGTAATCCATGTACATACATCCTCCCAATTTGGTAGTGAATTCCCTTGAAAAAGATAGGCTAAAATAAGTTTCTAGGTCTGCCACCACTATTTCTTGCACAATGGTTACTTCTGGAGCTTTATGCAACCTCATTAGAACATCCTTTATCACCCCTACTATATTTACTGGGGTTCCATCCAACTACAAAACTCCAAGACAAGACCTAGTATACTCCATTCCCATCTCTTCACAAACTACCTTGGGCATAACTGTAGTGGAATCCCCTATGTCAATCATGCAGTTATGGATGATCTACCCCTTCATTCTCAGAGAAATATAAAAGGGAGGGGGTTTTTTCTTCAGAGCAGCAAGGGACATCTTGTCTTTTCCATAGGGCATGCTGAGGATTGTAGTAGCATACTTTTCCTATGAATATTTGCTTAGAGAAACCTTCAACAAGTCTATTTTACTGAGAATAAATAGGGTATCATATAGGCTAGCCTTTGAGAGTATTATTTTCATCTCCTCTATAATATTATACTATGATTTAATTGAAGAGGAATTCTTAGACCTTATCTCCAGCTCACCATACTTCCTTTTGTATTGTTGTGTGGCCTCAATCCTTTACCTCTTGGTTATAGAGGGGAATCTAAGCTTTTATTGAGCTTCACTCTTGGATCTCATCCCTTCTTTTTTGTTTTCTTTATCATATCTTCTAGGGAAGTTGAAATATTTTTCTTGGACCTTTGGGACCATATCCCTCTTTTATTTTGCTTGAGGAATAGGGAAAGGATCATTACTTTGAGGGAGAGCATTTTTCTTCTTTTGGGAAGGAACTTGAAACCGACCCATATTTTGTCGATCAACATGCAAGGTCTTCTTCCCCAATATTGTTATGATTAAAATCGATCCTTCTTCATATGGGTCCTATCCAACCATGATATGATCTAGTTACCAAAGCATATTGATCCCATCCTTATGATTCCTTTCTACTTTTTCCATGGCCTACTACACATGGTTTTGGTACATGACACATGATTCTGAATCATGGGGATCATTGCATACAAGACACCACATATTTACCAAGCTTATTTTAGAGGAATATCCTAGATCTTCTTACATTGAATTTACTCTAATTCCTATGCTATTGCTGGTACCAAGTTTTTGGTCCCTATTTACATAAGGAAATATTATTTCTTGAAATCTCTCTATCTCTCTTTTATCCATTGAGCTCATCTTGTTACAAAGCGTCTTAGGGGTATTCTGTATATCAAGAATCACAGTGGATTCCTGGGATGTTTGAACAGGAAGTGGTGGGAAAGGAACTACAGTAGATTACACCTTGGGATGAGGAATAGTGGTCATCTAAGGAAGCGAGGATGATAAAGGAGGATCCATATAAGAATATGTAGTTGCTTTATTCTAAACACTAGGAATTTTTGAACAATAGGGTATGCCAGTTTTATGGGGTAATCTTCCCACA
This sequence comes from Wollemia nobilis, assembly GCA_028583015.1. Taxonomy (NCBI): domain Eukaryota; kingdom Viridiplantae; phylum Streptophyta; class Pinopsida; order Araucariales; family Araucariaceae; genus Wollemia; species Wollemia nobilis. Next base: position 10,479,396 of record JAQPPZ010002487.1, read on the forward strand.
TTAATAAGAGTATTTTCAGCTTGAACAACTACATTATAGACTTGGGGGAAAGTACTTATTCTTGATTGTTGAGTTTGTAGACCTAATTTAGGTCCAAGGGATCTAATGTAGTACATGAAAGAAAGGGTTATAGTTGGCCTGGATTTAGATGGAATTCTTTCCAAGACCTACTAAATCTCAGGTTGAAGTTTGAAATGGACTCCTGCTCATGTTTTTACATGGAAATCAATTGATTGAGGAGGGAAAAGGGATCAATAGACTCATTGAAATTTTCTACAAAGTGTTCTGCTAATTCTTCCTATGATGTAATAATATTATCTTCTAAAGTCCTAAACCAGTGCAAGATTTTCCCTTTGAAGGATAGGGCTAAGATTATTATGATGACATCTTCATTATTTATGTTATGGATGGCTACTAAAATTAGAATATCTTGACAATGTTTACATGTAGTCTTACCTGATCCATCATATGTGGGAATGGCTTTATTCACAGCCTAAGGGATATCATGCATATGAGCTAGTCTTAGGGGACCAACTATATTCTAGATGGGATATTTCTATAGGGGGTTATTAGGGGTATATTTTGAGCCATATTTACTTATGGAGTTCTTGCTAGAGGTGGTCTTGGGGGTCCTGCAACAGCTTTCTCAGGAGGATTTTTGTCCGAATGGAAATATTGGTTCAAATATCTTATGATGGTAGATCCTCTAAAAGGGAGTGTGTAGTGGATGAAAGAACCAGGGTTATTCCTTGCAGATGATCTAGTATTCATGAAAAACTACAAGCTATAGGTATGGATTTCTAGTTTCTACATCCAAGGAGTTTCTAGGTGAATTTACTGCTCATTGCTTAACAAGGTCAAGACAATTCACCAAATCTTGATTCCTTCAAGAAAAATATACAAAATAAAGCAAGGGTGGGTTAACTATGGTTTCTAGTAAACAGGTCCCACTAGGCATGCAAAAAATATTGGGATCCAAATTGACATCAAGTAAAACTTGATACTGTGATTGTCTATATTCCATATTTATAATTAGGCTTGCACCCACTAGTCATAACTCAGAACTCAACATTGGATGGACTAAAGACTGCTCTAATCCAACCTCCAGAGTAGGTTGGTTCCTTGTCAACTGATAGGGTGTTGACTCAATTAATTTTGGTAATTATTTAAGAGATAGGGATAGAAAAGGGTTTAGGATTAAGGAATTATAATTGAAATATTGGTCGAATAAAGATAACAACATAGGCATCCACATGGAAAACATTTCAAAAGATCATTTCTAGTGTCCCACACTCAATATTAACAACACCTACAAACAAAATAATCTTCATCAAGAAACACAAAACAAAGATATACTCCAAGAAGCTATTTCAAAATCTAGAATACTAATAATCCAATTTCGTAGAATAAGATCAACATCTAGATCTAACAAAAATGAACTTCTTGTGAGCATAGATTCAATTATGAAAAGGTTTCAATTGCTCTAAAAATAGTAATTCAATAAAAATAGAGTAAACTAACCATAACAACATTAGCAGAAAAGTAATTCACAACTTGAATCTCTCAAAAGAAATATTGAAGACACCAATTTTTGAAAAATCTAAGTAATACTTCTTCTATTGATTTGCAGAAGATGTTACACAGTAGGGAAAGCAAACGCTCTAGATTCGACCCTCAAAATTGAGGGTTCGACCTTTATTAATAGTTTTACAATGTTAGGTGACCTAATGTATAGCTAGTTGCATGGCCCAATCCATGATTTGGTACCTCTACACTAACACTAGTGGTGAGATCCTCCAAGGTATTATGCTCCCATACCATATAATATATCCAAAGGCCACCCTAACATCATCAACCCCTAAATCTATGTATATAGGGTTATCTAGGTCCTCTAAAACCTCATCATGTTGGGATATCCTTTAACCCTTGATGGGTCCCTCAAAAATTGCTTAAACTAGTAGTCACCTAGGTCCAAAACCTCCTGTAGGATGTTAAACTATTGCTACACCTAGTTAAACCAAAACAAATCTAGCTCACCATAGTCTATAGTGACCTTCTTGATCCTCCACACCAAATATAACTTATAGCAATCCTCTACACACCTAATATGTTGATACCATAGTCACCAGATGATCATGCAATTCCATAGCTCATCTATTACCTGCCTCCCCAATGGCAAGATATCGATATATGTCCTTTGAATATGCTCAAACTGTTAGGCCCATCTGAAAGTACTTAGCCACTTTTATTTGGATGATGGTGTTGGTAGTGTATGTGGTCTATGGATGTCTATGTGCTCCCAACACCATACCTGGAGTAGAGTAGTACACACCATGTTGCTCTACCACTTGTACATGACATTGTATAATTTCTTGTACAAGTAGACTAGTACATAAGGTCCCCATGCAAACCTAACTTGTTGGTTCTGCACGTCTACTATAACCTTTGTTAATACCCATGGAAAGTTCCACCTATTAGTGTGGCATACCAAAATCCCAACAACTACCCTATATAGTACAACTATAAGTGCATCGACTCCATACTACTCTAGCATCTCATCAATATGTAGACCACTCTAGTGGATCTCATGTGTTGGGTTCCTTGATAATATTTATAATTATACTTGAGGTACCTATGCTCTATAAACTACCCTCCTTATAATAAGGATCCTTAGAATCTGCCATACATCCTCTAGTGTGATAGTCATCTTACTAGTAGACCAAAATATTGATGACCCTAGATACCATCGCTCTATGAGAACTGTCAAGAGTGCTTTGCCTACCTCAACCTAGGGTATATTTTCTAGATGCACCAGACCCACAACCCATAAAACATCCTTGTTTTTTTCTATGAGCTCCTTCACAACATCCTCTAGCATGCCTAGTTGCCACTCCCTACTCTTGAGCACACCTAGTTGTAAAAACAAAATTAATAAAATTTCAATAGTCGGATGTCATAATAAAATCAATAAAAATAATAAATCCAAAAACACTAATATTTCAAGTATTCTTCTCCTCTTCTCTAACTAATTCCCCCCCTCTCTATTTTTTTATTTTATTTTATCTCTCTCTCCATAATTATTTCTATGTGATTATGTGCCCCTTTCTTTCAGGACATGAAATTGCAAATTCACGCCCAATAATTTAGGGTGCAAATTTCATGAATTTGTGACTGGTTTTAGCCATCCATAAATCTATTTTCTTGTCAACACCCAGTAGAATTCATAGTAAAACCCATGAATTTGAGTTATGGACAATGATTCTTTAAAAGACAAAAAAATGCACAAAAATCTAATCTAACCTAGTCTAGAAGGTAAGTTTAGAGGTGTACCTATCCTCAGGTTGTTGATGTGTTGGCTTTGACCCTCATGATGGTTGCATGGTGCATCATAAGTGATATTTTTATTTTTATCTAGATCTCTTCTTGTAATGAAAATTAATTAGATTTCACCTCCCCTATTTTTATCCCTCCCTTTCTCTCTCATATTTTTCTTCTTTTCTTCTTCATTCTTCTTCATCTGTCATTTTGAGTTTCTTTACAAAAAAGTGCATTCCTTTCAAAAATTAAGGGGGCACCTCAAACTTGGGGGCATTGATGTCATCATTGCCTCATAAAGCATGTAAAATTTCAAATTGTTTGGAATGACACTATTTTTGCACCATCCCTCTGCCTAAACCTGCTACCCCTTTTAGTGTCTATCATTTCTAACCTGTAGGTGTCTACAACTTTCTTTGATGTATTTATTATGCCATAAATGCATCAAAGAGGGGGTAAAATATAGAAAAAAAAATTAACCCAACCAAAAGAGTCAAATATCCCTTATATTCTTAGGAAGCCACTCAAAGCTACTAAATATAATTTTGAGCTCCCCCCTCCTTTAGTTTACCCTTTTTTTCCTAGCCTCACCAAATTTACAGTCCTCCAAAACCAAATGTGAATTTGGTTATGCTACCTTAGTTCCATTTAACCTCCAACAGTTAGATTTCATGGATTTTTGGTCACCTTATATCGATCATGAATTTGACACTTTAGGGTTTTTCCATCAAAACCTAACCCTCACATCACCATTTTACTTTTTTGACCCTAAACCTAGTTTTTTAAATTTTTTCATCATCCCACCTTGCCCTCAAACCATCTATAAATAGAAGGATTGATTTTACATTTTGGCCCATGTTCCATATTCTATTTGTGAGCTCCCATCTCCTTTCTATGATCTTCTATCTCCATTCTTTGCTATTTGTGACTTCGCTTTTTCGTGTGATCTTTGACTATTTGCATTAGAAAGAAAGTGGAAGAATTGTGATGATAGATTGTGTACAAGACATATCTTTAGCTCCATCAACATAAAGAGAAGATAGACTTGCTTCTTTGGTTGTGGCCTTCAACCCTCTATTATTCTTCCATTTTTTCTATAATTAGTTATTTGAAATTCTATTGCATTATTGTTCTTCTATTTTTCTTATTTTTCTTTAAATATATTTATTTTATTTTTTTGCATTAGATCTCAAATATAGACTCATCTTTGTTTATTTTATAATAGAGTACATTTTGAATTCTTTTTTGTGTATTCTTGTTACGTTAAAATCCATTTTTGTATTTTAATACTTAGGTCATCCATACACTCTTCTACATATTGTTGTTTATATTATTTATATTTACATCTGCATTCCACTATATTTTAGATTAGCTGTATTTTTGTTTTAGTTCCATCATATCATTTTGCATTGCTATTTTTCATTTTGTTGCACTTAGGGTATTTTCACTTTGCATTACATCTTACTGTTAAAACTACATTTAACTTATTTAGATTGCATTTAGTTATTTACATTCCTTCTATTTCTATCCTTCTCTATTGATTAGCACTTAATTTTGTCACTGTTAAAATTGTATTTGTATTGTCTTGTTCATCCCTTTTCTCCTATCTTGAATTTTTGGTCCATCCATATGGGGTGTGAATTTGATCCAAGCATATAAACAGTCACTCAAAATTTTTCCAACAATGCTTATCAATAAATCTCACATAACAATGATACTCATGTTCTTTTCCCCCTCATTTCTATCAAGATTTTTGGGACATCGTAAGTGAGGATGTAATTTTTGTTGTCAAAGAATTCCAAGCAAGCAATCATATCCCAAAAGGTATAAAATCTACTTTTATTTCTCTAATTCCTAAGAGGCAAACTCTTGAATCTATGGTTGACTTCAGGCGAATCAGTCTATGCAATGTTTCTTACAAGATCCTAACTAAATCCATTGCAAATAGAATGAGAGATATTCTGCCCCGCATCATAGATCCATGCTAGGGAAGCTCTATCCAGGGTAGGTCAATCTTGGATGGAGTTATCATAGTTCATGAAGCTTTGCACTCTACTCATAAGACTAACAGGTCTATTTTTGCCCTCAAGCTTGATATGAACAAAGCATTTGACAGGCTAAATTGGGACTTTCTGATTGTTGTCCTCCTTAAGTTTGGTTTTCACCACCAATGGGTTAATTTGATCAAAGAATGTATTTCTAAAGCATGGTTCTCGATTCTAGTTAATGGAACAACTGTTGGTTACTTTCAAAGTCATAGAGGAATTTGGTAGGGGGACCCTATCAACCCCATGTTATTCATCATTGTGGCAGAAGCTTTAGGCAGAACCATAAAAAATGCTTGCAGTTCAAGGCTAATATCGGGAATCAAGGCAACATCTCTCACTAGGGTTGTTTCTCACCAACAATTCATCGATGATACCCTTATATTGACTAAGGCATCAGTGGTTGAGGCCAAAATAATTAAATACATCCTGCAACTCTACGAGGACGTTGCTGGTCAGAAAGTTAATTTCAGTAAAAGCAAGTTATATTTCTTGAACACCCCCATTCAGAGGCAAGGAAGGATTGCAAAAATTTTAGGGTGTGATATAGCAAACCTCCCCACTTCGTATCTTGGTCTCCCTCTTTTCATTGGTTCTCCGAGAGAGTCAATGTGGGACAAGGTTATTGAAAGAATTCAAAAAAACTTGTTGGATGGAAAGGTCATCTTCTATCTCAAGCAAGAAAGTTGACCCTCACTAAGGCCTCTCTTCAGAGCATTCCAGTCTATTTCCTCTCCATTTTCAAAGCCCCTGTGAAGGTTTTCCAAAAATTGAGAAACTCCAAAAAGAATTTTTATGGACTGGATCAGAGGAGAAAAAAAGGATACACCTTGTAGGATGGACCAAAGTGTGCAGACCCAGGGAAAATGGGGGCTTAGGTCTGAGGAGAATTGCTCATATAAATTTAGCTTTACTAGCTAAGCAGGCATGGCATCTCATTTTTGGTGAAGAAAATGAATGGACAACTATCATCAAACGAAAGTATCTTCAAAATATGGAATTTCTAAGTGACTCAGTTCCAATCAGAGGTTCTGCTTTTTGGAAAGCAATTCTTAATTGTAAGGAAATCATCAAAAAAGGTTTAAGATGGGTTTTAGGCAATGGTGAGAGGATAAATTGCTGGAATGACAGGTGGGCTAAGGATGAACCACTGACGCAATATCCTAACTTAGCCCGAATCAGAGATATCATAGAAGAACTCATTGGCAGAAAAGTCTCCGATTATATGGTTGAGGACAGAGGTAGAATGAAGTGGAAACAAATAAGAATTCAGGGATTTCAAGCGGAATCAAATGATCTTTGTAACATTCTCGGGAAACAGTTTATCCCCATGAGACCCAAGGAAGATCAAGTGACCTGGGCTCCTACGAAAAATGGGTAGTTCACTGTTAAATCAGCTTACAAGCTTCTGCTTGATGACGAGGATTTTGTCCTCCAAAAGGACTTAGTTTGGATAAAAAATTTAATTCCAAAAATTGTAGTCTTTTCATGGCTGGTTATCCAAGGAAGAATTCTAACCATTGATAATATGATGCGTAAAGGTATTTGTATCACTAATCATTGTTATCTCTGCAGGGCTAATTGGGAGACCATTTATCACATTTTCCTTGAGTGCCCTTTTTCCTTGACTGTCCTAAGTGGGGTTTTTTAGGCCTTCAATATTTCATGGGTTAAACCAGCCATCGTACTTGATTTGTTCATCCAGTGGCCTTGCCCCTTTTCAAGCCAAAGACTTAGATACATGTGGAAAATTTGTCTCAATCACTATCTTTGGTAGGTGTGGTTAGAAAGGAACCATAGAGTCTTTAATGAGTCTATCCATGATCATCAAACTATCATTGCCAGGATCCTATCCTTTGCCAATGAGAATGTGAACCTTATCCCTTTTGATAGCTGTAAACCTCATCTGCAGGAGACCACGATTGCTCAATATTTAAGCTTAACCTTGTTAGATGAGTCTGTGCCTAGGGTAGTCAACCCTAGAGCCAATGTTAAGTGGTCTCCACCTCCTACGGGTTGGTTTAAGCTTAATTTTGATGGAGCAACTAAGGACAATCCTGGTAGAGCAAGCACTGGTGGCATTGTGCGAGATCATAATGGGAATATGATGCTTGCATTTTTTGAATATTTGGGAACAAGGACGAACAATGAAGCTAAAGCTAGAGCTATGTGGAGAGGCCTTCAAATGACTCAAGACTTAGAAGGCAATTTGATCATAGAAGGAGACTCTATGCATGTTATAAATCTCCTCAATAATTGGAAAACACCTCCTTGGAGGATTAAAACAATTGTTGAAGAGGCTAGGATCCTTTTCCAGGGAAGACAGGACAGAAAAGCCCAACATGTCTTTCGGGAAGCTAACAAAATTGCTGATAAGCTGGCCAATTTGGGTGTCGATGGTGACGGACTTTTCAAATGGGAACACGGTGTCCCGAGTGAAGTAGAGGAGCTTATTCAACAAGAATGCCAAGAATGATAGTCAAATTTACCAACAGGGAAGGCACTGTAAGTTCGAAGGCTAGGAGTATTCCCGTCTCTTTTTTGAATTGGACTCACAATAAAAATTATCTGAGTTGTCAGTCTTCATGGATGCTGCTTGGAAATACCACAAAGACTAATGGGGATAGTCACATGTCAGATAACATGGCTCCTAGTCATCTTAGTAATTTGAGGTTGGTTGATAATCACAGGGAAGGAAAGAAACGACAATATAAGACTTCGAACCAAAGCCACGTGGACCACCAGATAGCCACCGCCATAAATCTAGCCAACAAGTTCACTTCTCCAAGGCTGATTGGCCAAGATAGTATGTGGTACCAAAGCATGTCATATATGGAAGAAAGCAATTACCAAAGAATTATTAAGAGTAACTATCAATACAGAGCTTGTGGGAGTTTTTTTTAGTACTCTGCTATGTGTGTCTGCAGCTTTTTGTTTCTCCATTGTCTCAAGGAAGGGATCCGTGTCTGTTTCTTTTTTGTAATTATGATGCATGTGTGTTTTCTCGGGGTATACCCAAAATGTTGTATGGGAAGTTTCTTTTTGATAATAGGCTATGTGCCTTACCGGATGTAATGGCTTTGGTGGCATGTAGATTTTACATATATAGGATCCTTAGTAAGGATATGTTCATCAACAACCCTGGGCTGATTTTTGTAAAAGGTTTTGGGTCAACCTGTAAAACCCGGTATTAATGCTATAGTATCTTATCTACCAAAAAAAAATGTTCTTTTCAAATCCTATTTCAAGTTATTCACTTAACCAATGGCTTAAAAAATCTCACATAACAATGATACTCATGTTCTTTTCAAACCCTAGTTCAATTTCATTACTTAACCAATGGCTTCAACAACTTATCAAACAAGGTTTTAATATTAACTCTTTATTCCAGAAAACCTTGAAGCATTAACTCAACACACTCAATAAGGAAACCTAATTAATTCTTTTTCACTCCAAACTTGTTTTTCTAGAAAACCAACCAATCAACTCAACTATGGAAGAATGTGCCCATACCTTTTTCTTGATGATGAAGGAATCTCAAAAATCTACCACAACCACAAAAACTTCTTTGCCAAGCTCAAAGAAGTTATAATATGATAAACTCTCTCAAAAATACAATGTAAATATCAAAACATACATGCACCTTATCACTCCATATTTAATAAAGCATCCATAAACATATACAAAAATATTTGACCAAATACACCTTATAATATCCTAGTTAAAATAATATCCAACACCAAGAATAATGTCAATAAAATCACCTTCACAAAATAACTCAATGGCAATAAGTCCTCTCAAAATTTAACCAACACTTTAATATTAAATAAACCAATATGTCATAAATATTTTATTTAAAAATAAATCTAACTCTTTATTCCTCCAATTAACCAAAATAATGATTAATTAAAATAATTTTTATCTACCCCTTTTAACTCCCTAGAACCTCATGTCAAAACCTTAGGCAATACAAAGATATATTAATAATTTTATTACCTTTGCCTTGGTGAGACTCGAACTCACGATGTCGCCTCTACCAGTGCCCTAGCCGTGGCTCCAACCATTGCATGAGCTAGGCGCTCATTAGGGAGCAAAGAGCACCACATGATCTATATTTCTCCCCTATGCCTAAGCCAAAAAATCATGTGCTGCTTCCTTCGACGCCTCAAACACAACACACCAAAATTTTCTATCGCAAATTGATCATGGATCACTCCATGCCCAAATGCCTTAGCCCTCGATCACTTGCCACTAGGCCACGCTGCCTAGGTGAATATGGGATATTATCCCTCGATAATTTTTATCCCCTTTCACTAGAATTTAAGACAAGAATCTTGTCTTCTTCCTCACACAAATTATCACAACACATGCTTGCCTTTACCACTTGTTCGAATGAAGGATAATTCAAATGCCACTAAGGCATATAGTTTATATACCATTTGCCACCTTTAAACTTGAACGTTGGTGCCTTTGTTTTTTAAATAATTAATTTATAAATTATTTAAATTCTTTAGAATTTAAATATTATAAATTAATATTTAACTCCCTTGGGCTTTATAACATGAATTTAAAATCTTCCTTGGGTTTTTATGAAAAATATTTTATGTTTGCTCATCCATGGTTTTAATAAAAACCCTCCTACTTATGCTTCCACATAATATTAAAAATATTATGAAGCTCTTTTTCCATTAACCTTTGCATTGTTCCTTTTGAACTTTTGACATCAATGGTAGTTTATTCCTTGAGATCAATGACAACTTTGTTCCTTGACATCAGTGACAATTTTAACTCAAAATTTCCAACAATTGAGTTCTAACATGTGGTATAAGAGAAGGTAGTAGGAAGAGCCATATCTCCTTTTGATACTTCTCATGTTTTGATCCAAAGAAGCTCAAGAAGCACTCTATTGAAAAGATATTTAAAGGATAAAAAACACTTTCAAAGATTGATAAGGTTTATCTCAAGAAAAAATAATCATTTTCTTTGTGAAGCAATCCCATGGAAGATTTTAAATATAAAGGTTTGAAGAGGAACTAAAATTCCAAGTAGGAATAGAATACCCTACATATTCAAACCAAAAAAAGTCTTGTATCTCAAAGAGCATGGATATGCATATAAGTTTATAGTTAGATTAATCATTCACTGTATATATTCATAACTATCAAACTAGGAATTTTGAGTGAAGAATGTTTAATGATGCATTGCTATTTAAAAGCATTGTGAATTGTGAAAAAAGTTTATTAAATTAGCAATATACATGGCACTCAAGATTAACATGCCATCGTATGTTCAAAGTCATTGTGAATATTATAGAGTGAGAGAGATTACTAAATTAGCAATATTTGGTATTCAAAGATCAACACCGAAGCCTATACCAAAAATTATCAAAATCCTATACCCAAACACATTGAAATCTTGTATGAGAATGTGTCAAAACTTATTAGAATTAGACGCATCAATAGTAGATAGGTGCAATTGTCTAATGAAAGCTATAAACACCCAATTTTGATGCACCCTCAAAGCAAAAGATATCAAAAAAGATACCAAGCATCAAAAAATATTCAATTAACCCTAAACCAAAAATTTAGGCATCATTTTTAACCCTTTTCAAATTCACCACTCATTGGCAAATTTGCTAGTGGCAAATTTGACACTAGTTGGAAAATTTGCAAAATAACTATTTTTCAAACCCAGGACACACAAATCGACCATTGGTCAAATTCTCCAATCAATGGAAAATTTTCCAATGGTGAATTTGAACCTTAGTGGTGAATTTGCAAAAAATGGCCAAAATATTTTGGCAAGAACCAAGAGCATCCAAATTTCTTTTCCCCACCACCTCCTCTGACCTTGCATGCTCCAATAATGAAGTAGGCTTGGAAATTCAAAAAAAACCTAAGGGAATCCCAATCAATTTTCCCTCTCAATCCCCCTTCCAAAAATCTATAAATGCAGCCCTTAGGGAAAGCATTCCATAAGAAATTTTTAGCTAGGAATACTCTATAGAAATTTCTTGTTATTCTCTCCCATTTGCATCTCTCATCCTCTCTTTTTGGGCATCTTCATCAAGATACTTTGGAGGCAATTCAATCAAGGTAAGGAGATATATTTGTGGAAAGAAGAGTGTATTGGGATAAGAAATATTCCTTGCTAGGTTGTATCACTTCTAGATCCTCTTTTCTTCTATCTTCTTGTTCTATTTCATGCATTTTCTCTTCCATTTCTAAGCCTTGTTAACTTGGTTTTTGCATAAATAGTCATTTATTTCTCTTTTACTATTTCATATTATATTTCTAATACTTCCTTTGTAGGTCAATGAAAGTTTATTTTTATTTAATTATTTAATTTACAACCATTAACTTCCTCTTGTTCTAGAATTTACACTTTTAATTCATCTTTTCATGTCATTTACTTCCATGTTTCTTAGTTTACAATAGTTTTTCTTATTCATAAATATATTCCTTCTCTTTGCAATAATACTAACCACATTTCTTTCCTTCTCCATGCATTGTTATTATTAATCTATTATTATTTGTAGACATTACTCTTAATTACAAGCTCTTTCATATCTTCTTTTCATTATTTGCAAGCTCACACATTGTTTACTTCTCTAACTTCATTTTCTTGCATGCACATCACATTAAGTTTCATTTCAAGGAATATCAACTCAATATTGCTTTGGAATTGATACAAAACTAACATTATCTTTTTATCTTACCATAAACATTTCATCATTTGCTTTTCATGTTCTTTCTTAATATTTTCTATAGAAATTCTTAAAATTTGTAGCAACCACCATATTTCTGTTCATTTTACATTCATTTTCATTAAATTGCATTCCTTTTACAATGACATACATTTGATAGAACTTTTAATCTACTCCTTCCCCTTTTGCAGTTATTTCTAGATCATCCAAGCTCTAATTTCAGTCATTTCTTAAGGACTATCCATATCATTCACACACATTTAATTTACTTCTTAAATTGGGATTTATATGATCTAAATTCTTTAAATTCATAGGCAGTAGACCTTAGAAATACATTTCTCTATCCTTCCCCCACATTGGACTTCAAATTTGACCAAAAACAGTCCCAAAATCTGACCTAAGACTCATTCAACCTCATTTTAGGATAAATTTACCACTCCCTATAGCCACGGGTGAATTTGACTCTCTAGAATACATAGAGCAAATTTTCCACTCACTATCAAATTTTTCATTGGAAAATTTACCACTCATTGGCAAATTTGACAAGCCCTACATCCATTCCAAAAGGAGGTCAATTTATACTCATTTTTGTATTAACAGGTGGTATAATTAGTTGGGAAGAAATTTATCACCTCTCTACAATTAGATAGATTCCCCAAAATAGAAAACCCTATTTTTTCTCCTTCATTTTATAGGTTTTTCAAAATCGCAATTCAATGGTAAATTTGATCAAGCTTCGAAAAAGGTAACCCTACCACTTGGCACCTTGCTTGCTGTAATTTCACTATTTTTAGTTTACAACACTTTGTTTTCATAGCTTGTTTTGTATAAAATCATATTTATCTTTGTCAATCAAGGAATCCTTAAAATAGTTCAAATCCTTCTTTTAACAACATTGGACAAAATCAAGGAATCTTAGATTAGATTTAAACTCATCCCTTTTACAAGAATTTAGGTAAGAAATCAAAATCATTTAGTTGCATTTTAAGCTAAGTTTTTTGATGAATTATCTCTTGTTTACCTTGGAAAATAAAAATCTTTCCTAGCATAGCCCATCATTTGAAACTCAAAAGCATACTAGGTTAGCTCTTGTATTCTTGCATTTTGTGTGTTTATACTTAGCATGCATTTTAGGTGATCTTTAATTTAAGTTTGAGCAAATTTTATCTTGATTAAGGATCGATAAAGAGTTAGATTAGCAATCCAAAACTTTAGGTGTTTGTTGAATAAAATCATAAAACACTATCAAGAATAACATCAACAACACACTCAGACACCTTTATAAACTACATGAAGTAGAGCCTACATGCATTGAAAATTTTTACATCTTTAGGGCCTCCTTTGGAAAGAGGCCCTCAAAGGCAGGGAACTAGGGATTCCTAGTGGATTTTCCTTGCTATGCATGCCTTGCTATGTATGTTGAGGTTTTTGAATCTAAATTTTTGTGAACCCAACATGAATATTTACTTTACCTTAAATAAGATAAAAATTATTCAAACTTAAACAAGATCACATAATTTTATTTGCATAGATTAAAACACATTTAATAAAGATAATAAGAACATAACCAAATTGTTAGTCCTACTAGAGGAAGGATAACAAACCCTTGACTAAACCAACATATGAATTTTGAGGAAGTAATATCTCTTGGCTAGTATATTATGGTGGGCTAGTAAGAGTCATAAGGAGGGTTGTTTTCCATGGTGACATAAGGATTTCAAAACATCTTCTCTTCTTTGCTATAAGTAATTTGGAAACAAACCTTTAATAAATTTACTCCTCTCCTTTTAAAAATCTTCGAACCATGGTTCAACATCCATATAATACCTAAAATAAGGGTTTAGTATCGTCATCCTATGAGGTTTATATACATGAACATGATGTCCAAGTGGAAAACCCTTGGACACATCATGTGCCTAGGGAATAATAACACATTGTTAAAATCATTAATGTTAACTCCATAGATAATGTTAAGGATTACATAAAAAGGAACAAAGGCATATTTCTAGATGTTCTTAGGGAATAACTTGAAGAATAAAATAGAAAAGAATCATCTACACCTCATTATAACCCTGAGCATTCTAATGGTCAATCTACTATTGCAAAAATAAATGAAAATCAAAATAATTATATTAGTCTTAATTTTGCTATGACACATCCCATCGATTCTACAACTACTCCAACCATATCTATAGGGATACCTATTATGTGTATTGCCCTTTTCAACATCATCCTCTACTATCACAATTCCTACTCCAAATCCTAATTCCATAAACCCTTTCTTAACTCATAACTTAGGTATCAACCAAACCCCTCCAATTGAAATATCTAACCAATCCAACCCATATTTTATGACCCTACATTTTATGTCTCAAGCTCTCTCACATCCTCCTTTAAATTTACTTACCCCACCAAATCCTCCACCTAATAATTTACAAGACATCAATTCCAAAATCCAACACCTTGAAAAGAGATACTCCAAGTTTGAAGAACTGGAACATCAAATTGCTTCTCTTAAAGCATCATCAAAACACAAATATTATTTTAAATAATTCTACAATGAACCATTAGAATATAAACATTGGCTAGGGTGGTGTGGAATTGGATATATCCCTAGCAAAAACAAACCATCACCTTTATTAGAATAATATGATGAGGATAACTACCCCAAGTCCTTACATGGTTCCCAATGGGGTGACGAAGATGAGAAAGAACTATGGTCACTTCTCAATGAAACACCTCACAAAACCATACATTTTTCTAGCATTAACATGTTGGTATTAATTTTTCCAAAATCAATAACAGATAAAAAGTAAATCAACATTGAAAAATCCTCTAATCAATGTCACATTGAAGAATATCTTAAACATATATTCAATTTAGATTCCATACAACTATCCAAATTAGAATAAACATTGTTAGACACACAAGAGCTAAAAGAATTAGGAGTATTATTTTCTCCCCTTCACTTTGAATATGAATCATAAACCTTGATTAAAGAAACAATAGACATCAACATCAATACAAAACAAAATAATTGACTCCTTATTTTAGAAAATGTTCTAACCAAAGATGAGAAAACCAAATACATAAACCTTCTAAAATAATTCTATGACATTTTTTCTTGGACATATGATGATATGCTTGGGATTGATCCTTAACTAGTAGTGCATCACCTCATTGTGCATATAGACACGAAACCTATTAAACAAAAATTGAGAAAAATTCATCCCAAAGTTGCTCTTTTAGTTAAGGATGAACTCCAAAAAATATTAAATGTAGGCTTCATAAAATCCATAGATGATTCATATTGGATCTCCAACAATGTCCCTACAACCAATAAAGAATGATCCATTTGAATTTGCATAGATTTTAGAGACATAAATAGTGCATGCCCAAAATATGACTTCCCTTCACCAAACATAGACATGATAGTAGACTTCACTATAGGATTTGAGATGTATTTAATGGATGTATTTTTGGGTTACAATCAAATAAATATTACTCCCAAAGACCAATCCAAAATGACCTTTACAACCCCTTAGGGAACCTTTTGTTATCAAAACATGTCTTTTGACCTCAAAAATATAGGAGAAATATATAAAAGAGTAATGACTTACATCTTCCATGACCTCATGCATAATATAGTAGAATACTATGTGGATGACCTCTTAGGTCACTCCAAGAAAAGAGAAAATCATGTTCAATACCTAAGATGTATTTTTGAAAGATTATGAGAATACAAAGTCAGGCTAAAACCCCAAAAATGTATCTTTGGAGTAACATCAGGAAAGCTATTAGGGTTCATTGTATCCCATCATGGAATTGAGGTTGACCCTTCCAAAATCACAAAAATAACAAAAATATTACTACCAACAAATTTGACTAAACTATGTAACCTCCAAGGCAAATTGCAAGCCATTAGAAGATTCATTTCACAACTAATAGAAAAATGCCAACCTTTCTTTAGATTACTCAAGAAATATACAATATTTAAATGGGATAGTGAGTGCTAAAAGGATTTTGAAGCTCTAAAAACATATATTTTGATGAAACCTATGTTAATACCACCTAACGCAACCCAACCATTGCTGCTATACATACTTGCTAACGAACATACCCTTGGAGATTTTTTAGCTCAATATGATGATCAACATAAATAAAGGTATATCTACTATATAAGTAGAACTTTTGTGAGTTATGAAACTTGCTATAATATATGCCTAGAAATTGCTTTCTCCTCTCTCAAATCAAGATATTACATGCTCATCCAAAAGACCTATGTCATAACAAGAGTTGATCCCCTATAATATATCATGTCAAAGCCTTACTTATCAAGAAGGAATTCCAAATGGGTCATAGCCTTTAGTAGATTTGAACTTGAATTTATTATCCAAAAATCATTAAAAATAAAATTTATAGTTGATCAACTTATTGTTGCACCTTTATAATCAAAACATCCTATAAACATCACCTTTCTTGATGAAACCATTCTAGCTATAGAAACCCAAGATCCTAGATCTTGGGTCTTGTATTTTTATGGAGCTAGATGCATCAAAGGTGCAACGACAAGAATAATTTTAGTCACACCATAACAACTTATACCATTATCCTTTAAACTATGTTTCTCATGTACAAATAACACAACATAATACAAGGCATTAATTCTAGGTCTTAGAGCCACATTGAAACTCAAAATTAAAACTTTGATAGTATATGGTGACTCACAATTGGTGATTAACCAAGTCAATGGTGTCTATCAAACCAAATATGATAAACTAAAGCCTTAAAAATACATCATAGATAATTTAATAACTTAGTTTGACCAAATCATCATAGAAGCTATCCCACGATCTATCATTCATCATGTCGATGCTATGGCCACAACAACATCCCTTATTCCCTTAGAATAAAATATGAAGAAGCTTCCATCGTCATAAGATCAATAAAAAACCTTCCATATTGAAATCATGCTTACAACCTCTAAATATTTGCACCATTGAATTAACTTTACCCCAAGAACATTGGTATCAAGACATCCTTAGATTCCTCAAAGAAGGGATATTTCCTGAAGGATTCAATTATAAAAAGCATAGATATTTTAGAACAAAAGCTTGAAAATGTCATCATTTGAGATATATTATATAGATTCTCTTTCAAGGGTATACTCATCAGATGCACAAATGTATAGGAAACCCAATAAATCATCAAAAAAACCCATGATGGATCATGTAGTGGACATTATGCTAGGCTAGCCATAGGTATAAAACTCCTTAGGATGGGTAACTATTGGCCATCCATGGTGGAAACTTATAGCTATGTTAGAAAATATGACAAATTTAAAAAACATGATAACCTTGTCCATGATCCTTCCCAAGAATTAAAACCAATCATATCACCTTGGCCCTTCTCCTCTTGGGGATTAGACATTATAGGTAAAATCAACCCTCAATCATTTTATGGCCATAAATTCATTATTACTATGGTAGAGAAAATGTGCCATTTTTATTACACATATAAAAGATGTTACAAATAATATTTTATAATGCCTCTTGGGCTACAATAGAGGTATCCATGATGGGACACTCCCTTTTTACAAATTTTAATGGTAATGGCACAACAAAGAGTCTTCTAAACCACCTCAAAGTGTAGGTGGGTTTTGATGCTGGATGACCACCCTTGGTTGAATGAGTCTTTGTGATCCCTACACACAACCAAACACTATGATTAGTAGCACCTCTTGGGTCCACCTATATTGGACCCAAGTCTATGAAAGATGCAAACAAATAAAAAGAAAACTTGACTTAAATCATGAACATAGTGTAGACACCTAAAAAATATCATGTTGGGAAGACTACCTTTATGGACCCTTTTTTAGGTCACATGATCCACCTTGGGAAGCCCTAAGGCTTAACAGTGGTTTTTACCACTCAAACAAGGAGAATTTTCCCTTTATAGCCTGGACTATCCCACCAAGGGATGGCCTCCAGAGGTAATTTTACCCCAATACGATCAGCAATCATGATAGTTCTACCTCAAGATAATTATGCCTAAAGAAAGTTTTGAATCTAGTATCACAAGTGAAATAGTTACACCAATCCAGCCAACCATAATGGTATTTATAGTTAGTTGCAGGAAGCTTCTAGATCTGGAAATTGTCTTTCTTGATCCTAATCGCTCCTTGGATTCCATTGGAATCTTAGACTCCCATTGGGAAGTCTATATAAAGGCACTTTACCTTCATTAATCTATCTAGCCTTTTTACATAATGAAGTGCTATCGGATTGAATAACCAGAGAGATCTCACTCTCATAAGCAACAAAGTGCCACGAAGATTCAACCATGGAGCTTCCAAGCATGCCAAAGGATCATCTCAAATGTTGAAGATCGAATTAGTGCTTCTTGTGTCATACAAAACTCTTGTTTCGATGTAAATTCCATCCCTAATTTGTTCTTCATGAGTGCACCCTTGAACATCAATTCCATAAATCAAATCTGATGTTGCCTCGCATCAACCACAAGGATTTCACTCACAGTTAATTAACTGTCTCACTCATAGATGGCTTGTAAGCATGATTATATCACCTCAAAATGACCAATAGGCAAGACCATCCCGAACAGAGATGACCTCCCAACAGAGATTTATTTCCTTATTTTTTGCTTTTAGTAGATTTAACAACATTTTAATTATCATTTACCATAGTTTAATTTTATTTTTCATGCATATGTTTATCAAATTTCATATTCTTTATTGCTTTCTTTATCATTACTATGGGCCTCATCTCGGAAGGTTCTTCATATGCTTTTAATTCTCTTTTGGTTTTCTTGTGTGTAGATTACAAGTCTTTCAAGGTAGAAAATAACATAAATATTAATATCATATCATCTTACATTGTGGAGGTCACAAGAAACCCTCCCCAAATTAGTTTATGAGGATGTAAAAATATTTTGTGAGATACACCTGGATTCTTCTTCTTATTGTATATATTTGTATCAAATTGGTGGCAAATCCCTCAATGGTATCATATTGTAACCCTCTTGAAGGAACAAAAATTGATATTAATAAAAGGGCACCATAATTGCATATTTTGTTTATCATCATGGTTACATAATTTTCTATCTAGATTATTTTTTCATTTTATTGCATAGGTGTACGATCTATATTACAAATATCAATTGCAATCACGATGGGAATTTGTCCACATTTCACAATTTCAATTGCTAATTACTTGTTTTCTTGGTGTTTGTGAATTATAGGTATCACCGTCCTCTATAGAGATGGTCAGTAGTCATCATCCTCCCTCTACGAGATGACTAGAAGGCACCACTATCCCTCCTAGATATGGCCTCAGAGTAGAAGTCAAAAAAAGTTAGAAACAACATCTACAATAGACTTAGGCTACACCTATAACTTATTTTTCCTTCCTTTCCTATTTCTAGTAAAGAAAATTAAGAATTCCATGCGTAAGTAGAGGAATTATAGGAGATGTTTCAGTTTTAAAATATTCAATCCATGATTATCCCTGGGTTATATGGCCTCTATATGTGGTCGCCCCTATCCCAAATGGCCCCTATTTTTTACCATCCCTATGTTAGATAGTCTCTACTGAAGATCATCCTGCACAAAGACAACCTCTATTTGATTGTTTTTGTGGTCTTATTATTTGTGGTCTGATTAAAGATTGGTTACATATAGGGTTCTGCATCTAATATATTTTTAAAAGTTAAAATTTTATTACTTAGAAATCTGAATTTGAAATGTTCTTTTATGCATTAGTGAAATATCATGGAAATGCTTTTTGCTTTTACCTTTTTTTGCATAAAATAAAAAATAACCCCACACACCATGTAATTCTTTAACATGAATAAGTTGGACTTCATCCCCAACTGTTAATTGATACCAATGATGGTGGGCTTCATCTCCATTTTTGGCTCACACCCTAGAAAAAATAGATGCTCTTTCCATGATTGGGACATATAACATTGATTAGATCAATGAACACCATCAACCCTCAATTTTACTAACAAGTTATCTATTTTTTCTCCATGTTGTGCTTTCACATAATGCATCCCAAAAAGGGGTATCTATAGATACCTAAAACATGTCATATTGGAAATACTACCTTTATGGAACCTTTCTTAGGCCACATGACCCACCTTGGGCAGCCCTAGGGCTTAATAGTGGTTTTTACCACTCAAAAAAGGAGGATTTTTCCTTTACATCCTGAATCGTCCCACCAAGGGATGGCCTCTAGAGACCATCTTACCTTGAGATTATAAACAGTCATGGTCATCCTACCCTAAGATAGCCATGCCTGAAGCAAGTTCTAAATACAATACCATGAGAAAAATGGATACACCAATCTAGCCGAGCATATCGATATTTGCAGTTAGTTGCAAGAAGCTTCTAGATCAGGCAGTTGCCTTTCTTGATCCTAAATATTTCTTATATTCCCTTGCAACATTTGGAATCCCATTGGGAAGTCTACATAAAGGCATCTAGCCTTTATTAAAAACTTTGAGTTCTTCATGCAATGAAGTGCTGCTAAACTACAGAGTCTCTATCTAACCATTTTACATAACAAAGTGTTGTCGAACTAAAGAATCAAAGATCCCTCATTCTCAAAGAAATGACGTGCTACCAAAATTCAACCATGGAGCTTCCAAGCATAAAAATGGACCATCTCAAAGGTTGAAGATTGAATTCATACCTCTTGCATCATCCAATGCCCTTGCTTCAATGTAAATTCCACCCCTAAGTTATTCTTGATGAGCACACCCTTGAACATAAATTCCACGAATCAAACCTAGTGTTGCCTCACATCAAATACAAGGATTTTTTTCATAGTTTAGTAATCATCTCACTTAGATATGACCTACAGGCACAACCATCTCATCCTAAGATAGCCCACAGGTAAGACCATCCTGCATAGATATGACCTCCCAAAAAAGATCTATTTCCCTATTTTCTTACTTTCAGTAGATTTAACAACATTTAAATTACTTTTTATCATAGTTTAATTTCATTTTTCATGCATCTATTTGTCATATTTCAGATTCTTTATTGCTTTTTTTGTCATTATCATGAGACTTATCTTGAAAGCCTCTTCATATGATTTTTATGCTCTTTAGATTTTATTGTGTGCAGATTATAGGTATTTCAAGAGAACATATGACATAAAATATTCATATCATATCATCTTACATTACAGAGGTCACAACAAACCCTTCCCAAATTAGTCTGTGAGGATGTAAAAATATTCTACGAGATACAATTGGATTCTTCTTCTTATTGTAATTATTTGTATCAAATTGGTAGTAAATTCCTCCACGGGATCTCATTTTAACCTCTTTTGAAGGACATAATTGATATTAATAAAGGGGTACCATTATTTCATATATTGTTTTTTTATTATGGTTACATAGTTTTCTATCTAGTTTATTTTTTATTTTCATTACATAGGTGTACGATATTTTTAGCATACTTCACATAGCACAAAGTGATGTAAAACACATAAAATATTACCTTGCATATATTTGTCAACTATCTACTATTGAAAGGTTGATTGTGATTGGTCTCTAGATAGAACTACCAAGGGTAGGTAGTCTTGACTGTGAACTAATTGGGGTCAAGTGATTGTGACTATGAACTACCTAGGGATGGGCGGTTGAAGCCATGTTGTCTATAATTTGATGAAAATTGCAAGGGACCTTTGGGATGGTGTCAGGAGCCTCTACTATGAGTTTGGAAATGTTTGAAGCTTCCACATGGGACCAATTTAAAAAACACGAAAATTTCAAATGGAGGTACACAAAGGAGTCCATGGCTGGATTGAAAACAAGATTGTACATACAAGAGGATTTCTAAATAAATTTTGGCAGAGTTTTAGTAATGCAACTTCACCCTCTCATGCAAATAAATGAAATTAGGGGATATTTATAGATTTTTATAAGGAAGAAGGGGTAGTGAGGTAGAGATGATATGGATATGACTTGGTAGCCAAGTGGCATGGATGAGGGGAGAAAAATATGGAAAATTGCACTTGTATCGTCAAAGAGGGTGTGTGCACCATGCCTTGTTAATTTTATTGGGTGGGGAGAGTCCTCACACCACCCAAGTAGAATGTGCACACCATGCTTCATTAATTCTCTTGGTTGGGGAGATTCCTCACCCCATCCAAGTGGAATTAAGAGGCATGGGGGTGTTAAGGGTGTGTGGGGATGTAGAAGGTATGTGTAGACTAGGCTAGGGTGAGGTGGACCTAAGCTATGGTCAAAGGGGTAGATTAGGGAAATGTGAATATAGGTCAAGGTGGGTGGGGTAGTCACATGGTGACTAAGAGCTTGGTGTAGGAGAGGGCTTAGTGGGAAAATGGTGCTAGATAAGGTAGACATAATTTTTGTAAGGTTGCATGTGAAATATTAAAATTAATTGGGACCTTTGCCAAATTATTAACTATTGACATTATGCCAATGCAAAAATGATAATTTTTAGGTGTCTATACCAAGACAATTTAACTACCATATGGTGAAGCACTTGGTTTGATATACCCTTTTTGAATCAATTCTATGATCTACCTCTTGATTTCATCATTTTTAAGGACTAATATATGATAAATAGGCACATTAGGCAAAGGAGAACCAATAACTAAATCAATGGAATGCTTTACCTCATAATGAAGTGAAACCCTAGTTGGTGATTTGAAGAAGTCATCATATTTTACTACAATTTGGTCCATCAGCTTCTGGTTTTTAGGTCTTGCAATTGATGTAGTGATGGTCCTCCTACTTTGTGGCTTGATCAATAAAATGATTTTTATTATTTTGGATATCATCTTTGTGCATTGTTTTGCATTGATTAAGGAAATAGAAGTAGGAGGATATACATGTGGGATCTTGTAATGCTGACCTCTAGTAGTGATGATGACACTTTAGGGACTAAAATAATATACATCATATCTATTCAACATAAATGGTTGGCTCAAAATCATATCATGAACATCCAAGTGTATATCATAGAAAATTCATCTTTGAATGACTTAATAGCATAAGAGAGAAGACATTGTTGAGTAACATGATTGTATCTCCCCTATCATAAACTTCCAATATTATAGGATTTTGGATGTGGTATGACAAGGAATTTCAAATTGTTCCCCATCTAAGTAGAAATCATATTTTTTTGAATCCCAATAATAAAATGTATTGGCTTACCCTTGACCCATAATTATGAGTAATTTAGGTATTTATCCTCTTGTGAGTCCTTTGGTGCAACATGTGTTATGGAAATAGTCACATTTGATTTGGCTTCCATGATTCACTTACCTGTATCCTCAGCCTGTGGATGTTTATATGGTGATGTAATGGATGTAGAGGATTGTGACTCAACAAAAAATGATTGAATTGCTTGGAACTCTTCCCTTGAATATCAGGTGTTATTATGATAGTCACACCATTTTCCACTCATGTTCTTTGAGGGATTCTTTTCTTAGAAGTCCTTTTTTCTACTTACAATTCTAATTTTTGGGTTGATCCACTTTATCATGCTTATTTGGAGAGTCCCTCTTGCATTTATTTGGCTTGTATTTTGTGTTCTAGTTTTTTGTTATTTGCACCTCCTCCTTTTATATTTTTATTTTTAGGATTTTGCTCCAATTTCATAGCATCTTTGCATGCCTCTCCCATTATCTTGAATACAAAGAGGTCAATGTCCTATTTAATTTACCATCATATCCCACTATGATACTTGAGGATTTGATGCCTTTTGATATCTTGAATAGCTATATTTTATACTGTTAAGTGTAAAGAATTTGTATAATCTTGAACAAACCAGTATTTACCTTGAGGTAATTATTACCATCACATGTACTGGTCTTCATAGGATAATATTCTTCCTTCATAGCCTCCTTGAAATTATCCTATGTGAATACTACTTCACCTTGACTCTCTTCTATAAACCCATTGCAATATACTTCCCTCTAATATTGAATAGGTAGTGAATCTTTTAAGAGCATAAAAGTAATTTTCTCACTACAAAAGCATGAAGATAAATGATCCAACCAATTTTCTAGGGTATCAACAATAATTTTTCCATCAAAAGTAAAAATATAAAAATTCATCTACACCTTAAAAGGTGTGGGAACACTAAATGGTGCTAAGGAAGCAAGAGGTTTTGCAAAGGAGGTTTTAGAACTTGCAACAAGGATTCATTCAACAATTTGATAAAATTGGCCCATCATGTCATTCCTCTATTTGAAAAGGGCTCTATTCAACATCTCCTTAAAATGATTGACTATCTCAATGTTGTCCATTTTGGTTCTCACTTGAGATCATTTGGAATAGCAAGGGATGTAATCATATGGATATTGTGTCTAATACCCAAAACTTTTATATCACTAATTTTAAACTCAAAAGATAGACCACTCAAAATATAGACATATGGATCTTGTGTATGTTTATGGACATACACTCAAAATATAGACCACTCTGATATCACTAATTTGAAACTCAAAATTTTTATTGATTTGAAACTTAGAATTTCAAGTTAAGAAATATCATAAAAGAGTGCAATTCAAAAATATCAAAGTATAATAAACCAAAACATAATACTATACAAACAAAATCGCATAACAATTTTTTTGCTCAAATAATAGAGTACCATGTAAGCTATATCTAAGAAGATATAGGAGTCTATACCATTGCATCCATTACTCATGATTTTTATAGTAAATGTTACATCTCTCTTTATGCAAGAATTGGTGTATTGCAAATCCATCATATTGAATATGGAATACAATCCAATGGAAATGTGGTGGTCCACCTTTTATGAGTTAGAAGGTCACCCATATGGAAATGCGATGATTCACCTTCCATGAGTTACAAAGTTCATATTAAATAAAAATTACATAATGTGACTTTTCCTTTTGTGTTTGGACTACTACTAATGTGTTAACATAGCTGGAGATGCATTTTTTCTACAAAATATTAAAAATAGAAAATTACTATTTTTAGTAAGTATTTTATTTTATATCTTTCAAGGCCTTTGAATAATTTTTTCCACAAATGTGTTGGTAACTATATCTATGATATATCTACACAAAAAAAATCTCTCTCTAATCTTTCCAATGCTTATTGAATTGATCAAAATAGAGTCTTGAGAAAAAAGTTATGATTAGGATAAAAAAACATGTTGCAAAAAATGTCACATGCATGGATCATTCATCCCCATTGAAAATCAATGGTTCTCATTGCATAAAATTTTGATATCAAGTACAAATATTGTATGTTTATCTCATTTCCCATCAGTCATTCCACTTGGTGACCAAGTTGTATTGACTTGACCATCCTATACATCTAAGTGCACTACCTTCTAGTGTTCTTGGCCCATGTGTCAACAATATGATCCTCCCCCACTAGTGCTAAGTTATATGAACTGAATTCTTAAATGTCCAACTATTTTTCTACTATAAAAATGTTCAACAAAGGTGGATAATAGGGCATAAGAAGACCAACATTGGAAAATTCAGTTCTAATACATTTTCTTCCACCTTCTTTGTGATGGTATATGGTTCCTAGAAAATAGGTCTAATATTCCTATGGGATCCTACAAGAATCTATTTTTTAACACGTAACCTTATCTCCAACCTTGAATTTATGTGGGACCCAAGCTTGTGTTGGATATTATTACATTATTTGGTACCTTCCAAGTATAGTGTAAATACTTTGTAAATATTTAGTGCCTACATGTCTTGTATATATTTTTCATTTAGTAATCATTAAATGTTTATAATTATTAGAGATTCAATAAAAATATTTCTCCTATGAGAAATATGAAGAGTCATATCTCCCATGAGTTTGAGGAGATGAAGAGTTAGTTAAAGTTGAAATGTCAAGAGCCTCCTTGTAAAGGCTATTTGTAGGAGCAACATATGAGGGATCTTGTAATATGAATTGTAGTACATTATTTGTGTACTATAAAGCATTGTAATATATCCATTCATATGAATATGGCGTGTGTATTCATTTAATGAATTGTGAGTTGAATATATGTGATGCATCCTAGTATATTGTGAGATTTCTATGAACTTGATTTTCATTATTGATATTGAATTAAGCACAATTACTAACAATGGTATCAAAGCAATGTATTTTGTGGGTTCATTTTTGTTAAGAGAAGTTTCTAGCTGAAAATATTTGTCTAGGTTGAGAAAGTATTTGGTTTATTTGATAGTGTCTATGAAGGTAATATATTCCCTAGAAACCTTTGTCTAATATATGAAATTAGTTGGTGTGAAGTCTACTGAGAGTAAGTCATCCAAATTTGGATTGTGTGAAATAATATCTATGAAATTTTTAGACAACAACAATTCAAAGCATTCAAAAAAATTCAATCTATTTTAGTTCATATGATGAGAGAGCCATGATGAGAAGTGCCGAAAGAAAAATAGGATATATCAGAATATTAGAAGCACTTGATGGATTGACCAAGCTGAAAAATATGTTGGAGATAGTTATAGTGAAGGAAGAGTGTTAGCCACTATTTGTGAGTGTTTGTAGAAGAGATCATAAATATTTTAGAGCCATATGTCAGCCAAAGACACAATTGGAATTATGCCTGAGAAAATTTCAAGTGAAAATGTCTAAGTATTGAAAAGAGGAGCACATTTGAAATCATGGATGAGAGGAGTAGTGTAGCATTTCTTATAAAGGAGTCCAATAAACTATTTAGGTAGAAGAGTTGGCCAGAATAACACCCAAGGTGGAAGGAGCAATGTCCAAAAGGAGTCAAAGGTACTGCAAGAAAACAAAGTGATGCCAATAGAAATTTTGAATTATTCCAGTGAGCAAAGGTATTTGAGAATACCCTAAATTTGATTTAATTTTCCAACATCAAATCTTACATTGAAGTTTGAATTTTGAACTAGAGAAGAATGAATTGAGTGCACTTTTTAAGATTGGAGATAATGCATAATATTCAAGTAAAATTACTTCCAAAAGTATAATGCACTTTGATTTATTTTTATGGTGATAAGGTGACAATGTTGGCACATAAATTAAAGTGATAAATTTAAATTTTAATTTAAAGGTGAAAGGTCACATGTTTTTTTTATGAGACATATATTTTGAAAAAGAGAATATTTGAAAGGAGCTTTCTATAAAGGATTGGAAATATTGAAGGACTAATTCAATAAAGAAAGAAGAGGATAAATTATTGAGCATGCTTTACAAGGTATGAAAAATATTTTTCTACCTCTAAATTTTATTATTGAAAGGAAAATAATTAGGGAGACAAAATAAATTCATAGGAATCACTTTTAAATGATAATATTTTAAAGAAAATAAAATAATATATTAAAGAATTAAACTCAAGAAATTATTTAAAGCCATTCAAAAATTTAGAAAGTTTTTTTTATGAGAATTAAAATGAAATTGATGAATGAAAATATTGTTGGTTCATAAGTAATTTTTTAAAAGTGGACAATTATTGAAATTAAATACTAAAATCAAAAGGGTCAACAAAGAAGGAAAAGGAAACCTTGAAAATAAATATTGGAAGAAAGGGAATTTTGAAAAAAAAAAAAAAAAATATATATATATATATATACTTTTAAATTCTTAGTGAATTAATTGAGTCCAAATATTTTCTACTTGATAAGTAAAAGAATTTTTTGTAAAAACTTTCCATCATCCAAGCAAATTGCAAAAAGAAATTAGATCCTATTAAAAAAATTCAGGAAAACATTGTTAGATATCCTACTCTGAGAAACATTTCAAAGGGACACAAATACAAAGATATTCCTTTCAAAATCCTAGTTACTAAAAGGACCAAATTTCATCCCTTGGAAAAATAAGATGAATTCAATACTTATTGTTGAAAAAAATTGGGAAATAGTAACTAGAGATAAAAACATTCCAAAAGACGTCACAGGTAGACAAAAATATAAAGAAAAAGATGCAAAAGCACTAATGCTAATAACATTTGGAATATCAGATGAAATACAAGCACATATAATTAAGGCCAAAACTTCACAAGAGGCTTGTTTTAAACTATCCACCATATTTGGGGGAAAGAATGAAGCCACTATTCTACACTTGTGATCACAATTTATTCACTAAAAGTTCAAGATGGTGAAAATATAGAACACTTTATTAGAAGGATAGTTGATTTAAAATAAAAACTATAAACTATGGGAGAGAAAATATAAGAAAATTTTATTGTCCAAGTTACACTTAGAGCATCCATAGAATTATTTAAAATTCTGGTCACATCTCTCCTAGTGTCAAACATAAGAGTGTCATTTGAAGAGTTGGTTAATGTCCTTTAGGAACATGAAACATAAAATCAAGTAAGAGATAAACTATCAAAAAATGATTTCATTTTATAAAAAAAGTCACCAAGTAACATAAGAAATCCTTCTACCACATCTTCACAAAATCAACCAAAATGGAAAAGAATATATTGCCATATATATAACAAATGACACATCACCAAGTTTTGTAGATAGAATTCACTCAATCAATGGAATAAAATGCATATAACTTTCCATAGATATCAACAAAGACAATGTCAATCAAATAAAAAATGATATACACAAACACAACATCCAAAAAGGAAAAATAAAAAATGGTATATGGTTCTGTAGAGCTAAAAATGCGACACTATGCAAGCAATAAAGAAATAAAATCAAAGAGACAAATAACTGTACAAAATAGAATATATTTCAATAAATGTGGGGAAGCTAAAAAACTCCTTGTTACAATTATTCTACCTTGACCAAGTTTATTTGATACAATATATACAATTGCTAGGGTTCTCTGAAACCCTAGCTATACAAAGATGAGTGTCTTCAACTATGCTTCACTCCCAACAGAATGAGTGGGCTTGTGAGATATTCAATTCTGGGCCACTCTAGCTTTAGTATCTCTCCAATATTGAATGAGAACCTATAGATCTACATACACATAAACAGATAAGGGGATTAGTAATACCTATGAGGGATCCACAACGTGAGACCCTCAATTATTAAATAAACCCTAACTATAAATGAATACAA
The DNA here is from genome assembly GCA_028583015.1 of Wollemia nobilis. Lineage (NCBI taxonomy): Eukaryota > Viridiplantae > Streptophyta > Pinopsida > Araucariales > Araucariaceae > Wollemia > Wollemia nobilis. The sequence goes on from JAQPPZ010002487.1 coordinate 10,508,513, forward strand.
TAGCATACAAAAACCTATATATTATACAATGAAATAAAAAATGATGGTGATTTACCTTGCTGAACTTGATGATGGTTCATTGTAAGTCCGTTGGTATGATGCCCTAACAACACCTGATGATTTTATGTGATAGGCTCTAGTTCGCATTGATGATGATGATAGGTGCAAGCAGGCGCTTAACAGGCTCTAGCGTGAGCTTGGTGGGATATGGAATGCACCTACGAGATATGGTAGGCTCTGGTGAGTGTTTAACAGGATTTGTAGTGAGCCTAGCAAGCTCTGGAAGGCACCTATAGGTGAGGGTTTAATCTATAGAAGCAGATCATGGGGTACGAAGGATGCAGTGGATGGGCCATAATGGTGATGACAGAGAATGGATGTGAAAGTGGTTGGAATGGTGGAAGGATGTGGAAATGGCTAGAATGGATGAATAGCAAGCTAGGGTTTTAGTCAACTCTCACAAGTAGATTCGATCGAGGGGATATTTAGGGCTCTCCAACCTTCTGCTTCACAAGGGCTTCTTCAACAATCTCTCCAAGGGAAAGAAAATTCTAGGGGTTGAGAATTTGCAAATGCTCTTATTTATAATCTAACCTAGGGTTTTTTTGGGTTTTATCTTAACACTTTTGATCGTGTGGCTAAGATTAAATCAAATCCTAAGGCTAATATTGTACTTTAAATGTGATATGGATTAATGAAGATGGATGGCTAAGATTAGATTAAATCTAATTGCTAAGGTTAATTGGGTTTTGTTGGTTCGACTTTTATACACACCCTGTGAAGAATGAGCATAAAATACCGATAACACTTATACGGGATAAATCCCACTCACTTTAGGATCTTGCTGGATATCCAAGGTGTGAGTTACAGAGTTGGGTCGAATGTCTATTCACTCTTTTCCACTTTTGGAATAGTTTCAAGTGGACTGTCTATTACCTTATAAGGGGTTTTGGACTTTAGTTCAGTAATGTTTTTTGGAGTTGGTTATCTTTGTGGACACTCAGATTTACAATCAGTTCTTTGATCTAGCTCTTTATGCTTTAGGAGATTTAAATAAAAGACAAATTTAAAGAAAGATAAAAATGGATCATTTCACGGTGAAACAGAGAGAGTAGGGTAGGGCAGAAAGAGAAGTTTATCTAACTTAGCTGCAAAACCAAAACCACCAATTTTAGTTATACCGGTTAGCTTCACAATAGAACAAATCAAAGAGAAAAGTGTCCAGATTTCTAAGATCACCTTCCACTAAGAGCATAAGATAGAGACAACAACAGATCTGAAAGAAAATCACAAACAGAAGGGAAGTCGATTAAAATTGGTATCTCTCACCAGCAGCCTAGCTCGCACAGTGAGGACAAAGTAATTAGAACAGGCCTGAACCTTAAATCTATAATTTTCCCTAACATACAATAAAGAAAATGAAGCCTAGCAGCATATCCAATCCTGGTAACACAGATCTACAGCATAATTTAAATAAACCTTAATGAAACAAAAACAAAAGAAGATGAACTTATCACAATCTGAAAGAGATTAGGCTCCTAGCCACGCTATCACAGAAAATGAAAGTCACACCAACTCTAAGTCCAGAACAAAGCATTCAAACAAGATTTGCAGGAAATTGCTCCAATAGCTTTTTTATTCTAAGTTTTCACCTCCCATGATTTACATTCAGAAGAAGTATTTATAGACCCAGGATGGACCCACGATATTTTTAAAAATATCTTCTTCTCAAACCCTAAATTTTATCCTCTTAACCTTACTCCCCGGGTTTTACAATATAAGGCCCTTTAAAAATAGAGTTTTTTATAAACCCTAACCACTCTGCAAATCTTAGTGCAGTTACTTGCCATAAATGGAGAAGGCATGATCTGATATTATTCTCATCCATCTGTAACTACAAGTAAATATCTTCATTTTCTAACTGGATGGCCGATATATTCCATAAATGGGCACTACGTAAGTAAATATCTTCATCTTTCTGGTGCACTTTCCAGGAGCGCCTCATTAATTCCTCAAAATATTTGGAATGAGTCACTAGTTTCTCTGACATTTTATCTTCGGAGAGCCGCTTCTGAGTTAAAATTCTCTACACGCCATTACTTTCACCATAAATTCTCCTATTAAATGCATCCATCGGCAAATTTCGATAACTGTGTGTAGATATTTTCATTTTTCGATCAATTGTCGACATATTCCATTAAATGGGCAGCTGCTTAGTCACGATAAAGTCTCTTTGCGGCCAGATCTGCAAAATCTGGATGAACCAGAAATTCTCGACATCTCAAATTTCCATCTGAAGGCCTTCATTTAATCCATGCTTATTTTGTCCTTTTCTGCCATTACTTCCGCTAGTATGCAACTGCCAGCTGGCTTTCTGCAAAAGAACAAGCAAGGATTAGTATTTTAATATTATTAATTTAAAATCCTAATGTTCATTATATGTCGTCTTTATTTTTTTGACACGTGTCGTGAAATCGTGATGTCCCCCTGTATTCTGGTCTTTCCCATCTCTTCTGCTATGAAACCGTGACATGTCACGAAATCACAACGTTCCCTTGACTTTGCACTGCTTAACTCTTCCACATTGCGAAATCGCGACACAACGCGATTTCGCGACGTTCCATTTCCTTTCTCCTTCATTGGCGACTTCATCGCAAAATCACAACGGTCTCCATTCCTTGCTTTTTTTTTTTTTTGGCGACTTCGCAAAATCACGACGGTCTCCATGCCTTGCTTTTTTTTTGTAGGTTGACTCCAATGAATTCATTCATCTATATTCTGCATTTTTACATATCAGTGAAAGATCTTTTTACTCGGAATGATTCTAACATTAAAGAAGTGAATTCTAAATTGAAATCAAAGCCATATGCAAGCCTACTTGGATACTTTGGTATATGCAAAACTTGAAGAAGGAGGCAAGCAAAATTTGGAATTAAAACCTGGAAAACATCAAGAGGGTCCCTACGGCAAAATGAAAGCTAAATATTTTCAAAGGATGGAATTTCATTTTTCTAGTGGGGGTGTGTTGCTTCTCAACAAATGGCGATATCTGCGGGTAAAATAGTAGCACTATTTTAGAATCCAGGACTCTAGTTTCAAAACAATATAGACCATGTACCATGCTTTGCCACAAATATTCTTCAAAATAATTTAACTACTACCTGATAGTTGTTAAAATTTCCCAAGGACATACTAGGTTGAATCACTTAAGGAAGATTTCCGATGTGCAATTATAAGCGTATAAAACTTTCTTCAAGAATGACTGGGCCTTCAAATGTTGTACTCTGGATTGATCAGCTTTTCTAGATTGTGAAAGGGGAAACCGAGTAGGGCTCTGTTTACTAGTTTAGCCTTTTACAGCCTCGACAGAGTTACTCTTTAGATTTTCACGACCCTGATCCACAACTGTGAGGTGGTATCTACAACTTGGTAAAAGAAAACATCTTCTAGAGCCTTGGCTATCTCTTTCATTACATAACTTCTTCCTTCCCTTTTTTTTTTCTCTTTTTTTTTTTTGTGTGGGAAATAACAGAGTGCCAGTTTTATGTTGTCTTGCTCAACTTTCACCTTCTCTCTCTCTTTTGAAATATACCGAAATCTGAAAAGCCTTGCTAAAAAAAATTTTTTTTTAATATTTCATCGATCTGGAACTGCTTCAGCCTGGGTACTGATAGCCTCTATGGATACTCAAATAATTTCACAAATCAGAGTCCCCTCTTATGATCAACTTTTCTTGGATTCCCTGGGAGTTTCTCCAGCCAAACAGTATAGCAGTTTCTTTATAATTAAAATAATTGGGGCAAGCAAGACACAAAATCCAATCATCTTTCTACTGTTGTTCTGAATAACAAAATAGTTCCACTATTCATTTTAAGCAGACTATCTCTTAATTAGAATAAAACAAAATGAACACAGGATTTTGAACTCAGAATAAAAACAATTTTTAAAGGCTGATTCTTTCTTTACTGCCCAGGCAAAATTTAAAATAAACAAAATTTTAAAAGTTAAAAGAAATTTGTACAGACCCCAAAGGATAAACACAGAACTTTAAAAATAGACATAAAAACAAACTACTTTGTACAGACCCCAAAGGATAAACAAAATAAAATAAAATAAAACTACTTTGTACAGACCCCACAGAACTTTAAAATTAAACAAAATAAAATAAATAAATAAAAACAAACTACTTCAAAGCTTATTTACAATATATACACATGTTACAACGTCTTTGTGATTCATTCAAACGTTATATTGGATGGAACAGCTGAGAAATAATGCTTTAGGTATTGACCATTAACAGGGAGGTTCAAAAAATTACCATCAAGGTCCTGTAAACGAAATGCGTTATTACCCAGGATCTCAACAATCTGGTATGGCCCTATCCATAGCGGCTGCAACTTTGTGTGTTTACCTTTCTTTTCATGGGCCTTGTCCCATAGAAGCACCAGTGTCCGCAAGTCCGAAAGCTTTCACTCTGGCTCTTTTGTCAAACCAAGTGCTTGACGGTTTCTTGGTGCCGACCGAAATGTTCCAGGGCTTGGAGTCGTTCATCCTGTAAATTAGTTAGATCCAAAACACGAGCCTCTCGCATCTGCTTGATCCTCAAAATAGTCTAAAACAAATTGATAAGTAGGTAATTTTAGAGAGATGGGAACAATGGGCTGAGTACCATACAACAAAGCAAATGGGGAAGTCTTAAGAGCCACTTTATATCTTATCCTGTCAGCCCAAAGTGCATATTTCAATAATGTATGCCATTGTCTGGGTTTGTCCGCTGTAGATTTCTTAATGGCATTCATTAAATTCTTATTCGTGGACTCAGCTAGTCCATTACCTTGGGGATAATAGTTGGATGAAAATCTGATAACTATCCCCATCTGGTATGCCCATTCTGCAAACTCTAATGATTGGAAGGCTGGTCCATTATCGCACACCAAATTCAGAGGAACCCCAAACCTGGTTATGACATTTGACTCTAGAAATTTGATCACTTCATGAGTTGTACTTCTCATGGTGGCTGCTGCTTCAACCCATCTTGTGTAGTAATCAATAGCTGTTAGAACATACTTATGCCCTCGCTGAAGAATTTGGGTTTATCACTCCCACAAAATCAAGTCCCCATTGCATAAAAGGTTTATTTATTACAACAAGCTGCAATGGTAGAGCTCGATTGGCCTCTTTGGATGCAAAAGTTTGACACTGATGGCAAGTTCTCACATGCTGATGTGCATCTTTAAACAATGTAGGCCAATAATAGCCTACTCTCAATATTTTATGTGCAGTAGCAGATCCTGAGGAATGCCCTGCCCCTAAATTTTCATGAAAACTGGACATCACCTCATTGACTTCACTCTGAGAAATGCATCTTAAGAAAATGCCAGCATAATTTTCTCTATACAAGTTGCCTCCTTTGAGGAGATAATGAGCAAATTTTAGTTTTAGTGCTCTTCTTTGGGTTCTATTCAAGTGAGATGGACAAATTCCAAATTGTAGCAGATGAATAATATCTCCATACCAATCATCGAATCCAGAATTCAACTGATTAATTTCTTCTTGTACAGGTATTTCGGCAATGTGTCGAGACAAACCAAGTCCTCTGATTAATTTTGTAGGCCAAATTTCTAAGTCGTATTCCTGCAGTCTTGTAACCCAATTACCTCTTAGTTCACCCAATTCGTCCTGGCTTAATAGGTATTTAACAGCTGGGTCAGGAACTATAGCATGAACTCTGCTTCTTAGTATGTAGTGCCTGAACTGCTTAACTGCTCTCACCAAGGCATAGGCTTGTTTATCTAAGCGAGAATATTTTAGCTCAGCCCCCTTTAAATTGGTACTCTTGAAAGCAATTGGATGCTCCCCTGTTTCTCTTCGTTGGGTCAAAACTGCAGCAAGTGTGTGTTTAGAAGAAAAGGTGTACAGGTAAAAATCTGCACTAAAATCTGGGCTCACCAGAACTGGAGCTTGCTTGATGGCAGTCTTGATTTCTTGGAACGTTGTTTTAGCTTCTGTTGTCCAGGAAATCTGAGCAGTTTCCTTTAGCATGTCATTCAGTGGCTTGACTATTTCTGCAAAACCAGAGATAAATTTTCTAACAAAATTAATTTTTCCAAAAAATGACCTTAAATCTTTTTTAGAATTGGGAAAAGGTATCCCTGATATGGCTTCAACTCTTTCAGGATCCATAGAAATGCCATCTTTGGTGATTAAATGCCCAAGGATTTTTCCTTCAGTTACACCAAAAATGCACTTCTTTGGGTTTAAAGAAATGCCAAACTCTCTGCATTTGTTAAAAACAGACTCCAAATGTTTTATGTGGTCAAACCGAGATTTAGAGAAAACTGTTAAATCATCCATGTAAACAACAATGCATTTACCCATAAGGCCTTTGAAGGCATGATCCATTGCACGTTGAAACGTAGCTCCGACATTTATTAATCCAAATGGCATTCTCTTGTAAGCAAAAGTTCCCCACTTAGTTGTGAAGGCAGTTTTCATCCTGTCTTCCCTGTCAACCAATATCTGATTATATCCTGAGAATCCATCTAAGAAAGACATCATTTCCGAACCATTTACAATTTGCAGCACCTCATCCATGGAAGGCAGAGGATAATTATCTTTCTCAGATGCCTTATTTAAGTTTCTAAAATCTACACACAAGCGGATCTCTCCATTTTTCTTTCTGACCGGCACCAAATTGGCCACCCAAGTAGAATGCCTAATGGGAAAAATAATACCTGCACTCAATAATTTCTCCACCTCTTTCTGGATGAGGGGCTCTAACAAGGCATTGACATGCCTTTGTTTCTATCGAAAAGGTTTACAGGACTCCTTTAAAGGTATTATATGAGTGTAAACTTTTGGATCAAAAACCTTTAAGTCTTTGTAAGACCAAGCCATAACATCCTTGGACCTGTGGAGAAATTCAATCATATTTCTTTTTATTTCTGGGTCACAAGTTTTAGCCAATTTAAGGTGCCTGGGCTCTTCTTCAGTTCCAACATTCAGGTTCTCAGTTTCACTATTTGCTGCACCAATAGAATCCCCAGAACTCACCTTTTGCTTAATTTGATCAACATCAAACAGTCGTTCCAATTCCACCATTCCTTTCAGAATTCTATTATCTTTCAATCTTATTATTCCCCTTTCATCGTCTAACTATTCCAGTAGAGTATCCCTTTGGCCATCATCGATTATAGCATTTTCAAATGTGTTAGTACTCTACAAAAAGTTTATAATCTGCTGATCATCAGAGAAAACCTAAAAATTATCTATATTATTTGGGACTGAAGGACAAGGGATTAACTCGATCAAGAATTTGTTCCATTCAAACTCTTCCAGTGGCTTCAGACCTGCAGCTGAGGAAGCCAAGACATCTGCAAGTGAATTCTGCTCTCTAGGTATGTGTGTCAGATTAAAAGCATCAAAATCTTCTATAAGATCCCAAGCCCGATGTTTGTATCCTTTTAAGTAGGATGCTTTGCATTGAAATTTACCTTTAACTTGATTAGCCACCAATTCTGAATCTGTAAAAACTTGAATATTTCTTGCTCCTTTGTCTAAAGCAAACTTCAATCCTAGCACAAGTGCTTCATACTCTGCTAAATTATTTGTGCAAGGGAACTGTAGGCGATAAGACATAAAATATGTCTGATTCTCAGGTCCTTCTAGAACTGCCCCCATACCAGAACCTTGTTTAGATTTAGCTCCATCCACATGAAGTGTCCAAACTTTATTACTATGAACAAGATGAGTTTTACTAAGCTCCTCACTTTGTCTCGTTGTTAAATTATAAACTCCAATATCTACATCTGCAATATTTATAGTTTCATTTTCTGCATTATATTCAGTAATCGTATGTTTGTACCTGGGTTCCCTTTCAATCCTTAATTGGTTTGCAACTCCTTTCCATGGCAACCACATATGTGAGAAATCAGTTGCCAAGTATCCATTCAAATATTTTGACCAATCCCTGCTCAGAAGCATCCCATACCCCACAGGAATATCCACCACCTGAATTTCAATTCTGTGTTGTGCCCTTGGCTCAGATGCTAACTGGATATGAATATTCTGAAGTTCACCTACTACTTTAACCTCTGATTTGTCCAACTGGACAACTCTTCTTTCAGACTTCATTGGGGTCAAACCCAACTGTTGACAAATGGCCAAAGGCATAACATTAGCTGAAGCACCCGAATCTACCAGATAGTTGTGTAAGTTTTTCCCAAAAATACGAACAGTCAGTAGAAAAGGCGGAACTTCAGTCTTCTCTTTATACATGGCTACATTTGCATTTGCCATCTTCTTTCCCCTATCCAAAGATTTGGTAGTAGGCCCAGAGTATGTTTTAATCAAGTTATCCCTCTGTTCTAAAATTTGGGCCAACTCATGAAGAGTGATGTTGGCTTTGATATTTTTCATGTCCTCCACTATATTATATCCCTTATTGAGTGGAGGGACAAATGCATCTGGTCCTCTCGGATTTCCTCCCTTGGGTGGAGATGGGTTATTGCTTGAAGATGGATCTGGAGGAACATTGTGGGAGTTGTCCGGAGGGGTAGATGTAGTGTTGGGCTCTGGATTTCTATTTCTGAGGTTGTAGTTGTCCCTCCTGTATTGTTGAAAAGCCTGTACCTCATCCATAGGCATTTCAACTACATTCTCAGACTCACCTAGAAAAGTGAAAGAATCTAAGACCATAGTTGCACTATGGCTAGATGAACTTGGGCCATCCGCATTTCTTTGATGTTCAGGAGAAATCAACTCCCCAGATAAAGCTTCAAAGGCATTACAAAATTCCAAACAATCCAATTCCCCGTGCTGAGAAGTAGCATGTATCCTGCACCAGTTAGGCAAAGCCAAATCACAAATATTTACATCATGACCTTTACCTTTATAATCCTTATTGGGTTCGTATGGGGGCCGAGTGAATCTATTCTACTGATAAGAATACCTGTTTGAGTTCTCCCCAGTAGAAACTTGCCTTTTAAAACTTAAAAAGTCATTGGCCAACTTTTGGACTATTTTTGACACTTCTTCAACTCTTGCGTTATCAGCTTCTTTACCTGGGTTCTATACATTTTCAGCAGGTGTTACAGCCAATGGATTTCTTGATGGTGGAGTTTGACACACTGGCAACATCATCTGATGTGGTATGGGATTGAAAATAGGGGTACCTTGTGTGACCAAAGGAATTTGATGAGCATTTAAAGGTTGGGGTCCCAATTGTCTTTCCAAAACCAAAGCTTCTTTGTAAGCCTCTGTTAGATTGGTAATAGAGGGATCTCTTTTCAAGAAAATAGAAGTCATTGGATCTAGAGAATTCCTAAAAATTTCTAATGCCAGGTCTGCATTTGGCACATAATAACCAGTCAGTCTACCATAAGCCTTCTGAAATCTGACATTGTAAGATCCGACAGATTCATTTATTTCTCTTTTAATACCAGAAAATTGTTGATATAATACACTGGGATCTATTACTTCACCAAACTGTGATACAAAAACCTTTTCCAAGTCATTCCAACTGGTAATAGAATCGTTAGTGAGATTCAGAAACCAGTCGTAAGCTCCCTCCTGGAGAGTGAACGGAAACAATCTGCAAGCCACATCTTCATGTTGTACATTTAACAATTTTAGAGCATTCTTGAATGCTACTAGGTGTTCCTCTGCTGTCCTAGTTCCATCATGCTTGTATCTGGGAAGATATCTCTCAGGATTTCTGGGCAAGTCATGGGCTGCACCCGGGATATTTAAGGCAGTGGAACCCAACCAGTTTGCCATTACTACTTGATTGACAATGATACTTTCAGTTGCAGTTGGAGTAACTACAAGTGGTGACAAAACTATTTCAGACAAGGACTTGGCCCTTCTGAGGCTGCTTCTTCTGGGAGTTTCTAACTCGGGCACAAGGAGCTCTCTAGCTCTGGGGTGGGACCTTGTTACTCTATAATTAGAATCCAGCTTTTCACAAGCAACTTACAACCTTACAATCCTTAACAAACTACTGAACTTTAGGCCCTCCTTCTAGCGCCAATTTTAAATGTTGGTTCGACTTTTATACACACCCTATGAAGAATGAGCATAAAATACCGATAACACTTATACGGGATAAATCCCACTCACTTTAGGATCTTGTTGGATATCCAAGGTGTGAGTTACAGAGTTGGGTCGAATGTCTATTCACTCTTTTCCGCTTCTGGAATAGTTTCAAGTGGACTGTCTGTTACCTTACAACGGGCTCGGGACTTTAGTTCAATAATGTTTTTGGAGTTGGTTATCTTTGTGGACACTCAGATTTACAATCAGTTCTTTGATCTAGCTCTTTATGCTTTAGCAGATTTAAATAAAAGACAAATTTAAAGAAAGATAAAAATGGATCATTTCACGGTGGAACAGAGAGAGTAGGGTAGGGCAGAAAGAGAAGTTTATCTAACTTAGTTGCAAAACCAAAACTACCAATTTTAGTTATATCGGTTAGCTTCACAATAGAACAAATCAAAGAGGAAAGTGTCCAGCTTTCTAAGATCACCTTCCACTAAGAGCATAAGACAGAGACAACAACAAATCTGAAAGAAAATCACAAACAGAAGGGAAGTCGGTTAAAATTGGTATCTCTCACCAACAGCCTAGCTCACACAATGAGGACAGAGCAATTAGAACAGAACTGAACCTTAAATCTATAATTTTACCTAACATACAATAAAGAAAATGAAGCCTAGCAAGCATATCCAATTCTGGTAACACGGATCTACAACATAATTTAAATAAACCTTAATGAAATGAAAACAAAAGAAGATGAACTTATCACAATCTGAAAGAGATTAGGCTCCTGGCCATGCTATCATAGAAAATGAAAGTCACACCAACTCTAAGTCCAGAACAAAGCTTTCAAACAAGATTTGCAGGAAATTGCTCCAATAGCTTTTTTATTCTAAGTTTCTGCCTCCCATGATTTACATTCAGAAGAAGTATTTATAGACCCAGGACAGACCCTGATCTTTTTAGAAATATCTTCTTCTCAAACCCTAAATTTTATCCTCTTAACCTTACTACCCAGGTTTTACAATATAAGGCCCTTTAAAAATAGAGTTTTTTATAAACCCTAACCACTCTGCAAATCTTAGTGCAGTTACTTGCCATAAATGGAGAAGGCATGATCTGATATTATTCTCATCCATCTGTAACTGCAAGTAAATATCTTCGTTTTCTGACCGGCTGGCCGATATATTCCATAAATGGGCACTGCGTAAGTAAATATCTTCATCTTTCTGGTGCACTTTCCAGGAGCGCCTCATTAATTCCTCAGAAAAATTCGAAATGAGTCACTGGTTTCTCTGACATTTTATCTTCGCAGAGCCGCTTCTGAGTTAAAATTCTCTGCACGCCATTACTTTCACCATAAATTCTCCTGTTAAATGCATCCATCGGCAACTTCCGATAACTGTGTGTAGATATTTTCATTTTTCGATCAATTGCTGACATATTCCATTAAATGGGTAGCTGCTTAGTCACCGTAAAGTCTCTTTGTGGCCAGATCTGTAAAATCTGGATGAACCAAAAATTCTTGGCATCTCATATTTCCATCTGATGGCCTTCATTTAATCCGTGCTTATTTTGTTCTTTTCTGCCATTACTTCCGCTAGTATGCAACTGCCAGCTGGCTTTCTGCAAAAGACAAACAAGGATTAGTATTTTAATATTATTAATTTAAAATCCTAATGTTCATTATATGTTGGCTTTATTTTTTTGACACGTGTCACGAAATCGTGACGTCCCCCTACATTCTGGTCTTTCCCAGCTCTTCTGCCATGAAATCATGACGTTCCCTTGACTTTGCGTTGCTTAACTCTTCGACGTTGCGATTTCGTGACGTCGCGATTTCGCGACATTCCCTTTCCTTTCTCCATCATTGGTGACTTCATCATGAAATCACGATGGTCTCCATGCCTTGCTTTTTTTTTTTTGTTGGTGACTTCATCACGATTTTGCGACATGTCACGAAATCGCGATGGTCTCCATGCCTTAGCTTCTTTTCTGCTTCCTCCGTCGCAAAACCGTGACATGTCACAATTTCACGACATGTTGCAAAATCATGACAGTCTCCACACTTGCATTCTTTCCAAATAGGTCACGATATCACGATGTTTTCTACAAGCTTTCCTTTTGGTCCAAACCTGTCACGATATCACGACATTCTCATCACTTGGTTCTTTTAGTCCAAATATGTTGTGATATCGCGACATTTTCTACAAGCCTCGCTTTCAACCAAAATATGTCGCGATATCGCGACATTTTCAAAAATGGAAATGTCACGAAATCATGATGTTTCCAAAAATAGAAATGTCACGAAATCGCGACGTTTTCATTACTTAGCAAATTTTACAAAAATTTTAGGTTGACTCCAATGAATTCATTCATCTGTATTCTGCATTTTACATATCTGTGAAAGATATTTTTACTCAGAATGATTCTAACATTAAATAAGTGAATTCTAAATTGAAATTAAAGTCATATGCAAGCCTACTTAGATACTTTGGTATATGCAACACTTGAAGAAGAAGGAGGCAAGCAAAATTTGGAATTAAAACCTGAAAAACATCAAGAGGGTCCCTATGGCAAAATGAAAGCTAAATATTTTCAAAGGATGAAACTTCATTTTTCTAGTGGGGGTGTGTTGCTTCTCAACAAGTTTAAATATATATATTGTATAATAAATATATTAAAATATAATAATAAAATATTATATTAAATATAAATAATATAAAATAAATATAAATTAAGTCCAAAGGGGTTGAAAAGTGGTGGGAAAGGGTTAAATGGATGGCGATAAGGGTGTATGGTGGACAAGTGGGTGGTGGGATAGTTAGGATGAAGGATTAATTGCTAGGATTTGGTGTCTATAGATGTCCCTTTTTGTACCATGTTGCATGAAACACAATATGGTGCAAAAATACGAGACACATGCTTGGGCTATGGACACAAAAGTAGCTTCTCTCTGTTGTTGGATTTGAGCACTCAATATTGAAGATAAAAGAATAAAGAATATTTTTAATTTTGTGTAGCTTACCCCCTCAATTGATGAATGAGAATAATCTCACAAGCCAATTGAAAAATAATTTGTACAAGTGATGAATGATGTGGTACCATTTTTGCCCCAATGGTGAGAAGGGGAATGGTGAAAAATGTGATGTGATGTGGACGATATGAAAAATGTGATACCATTTTTCCCCAATTGTGGAGATGGGGTTAGTGTAAAATACCATGTGATTGTGGACGATATGCATGATGTGATACTATTTTTTCCCCAATGGTGGAGAGGGGGTTGGTGTTAAATACCATGTGATTATGGATGTATGCATGATGTGATTTCATGTTTGTTGTTGCTATCCAGGGTTAGCAAGACTCAACATCGGTTCAAATCCAATCATCCCACCCATCCATTGGTCCAAGCCATCACACCTTTCTGCCTATAAGTCAATATGAATCCTATTGACTTATTCACCCCACTCCGCAATCCATACAATTTGGCTAAGCCAATTCCAATTGACATAAGCCTTATTGATATGGACCGGATTTCCTCCCCACCCTCCTTTTTAGAATTCATCCTATCCGAGGAATTGTTAAAGGCTTCAGCCAATTACATACCTCCTTCCCCTCCACCTTCGCCCCCATCTTCAACCAAGAGACCCGAGGTTTTTCAGGTAGAGTTAGATGACGATAAACAGGAAGAGTTGGATGACATATTAGATGACATTAATCTGATCCCAACACCACATCAACTTGAGGAAGGTTCACATATGTCTATTGAAGATACTATCGAAGTGAACCTTAGTTCAGATCCTAACAATCCATAAATTGTCAAGCTTGGAAAAATTTTATCATCCGATGAACAAGAGCAATTCATCGCTCTCCTCAAGAGGAAGAAAGACGTGTTTGCATGGTCCTACAAGGATATGCCTGGCCTTGACCCTAATCTTGTGGTCCACAACCTCACCTTACATCCTGATGCCAAACCGATCAAACAAAAGCTTAGGAGGATGCATCCTACCATGGCCCTCATAGTCAAAGAAGAACTTCAAAAGCTTCTAGATGTCAATTTCATTGTTCCTATTGACTATCCTGAGTGGCTTTCAAACATGGTACCCATTCGTAAGCCTAATGGGGCGATACACATTTGCAATGATTTTTGAGACCTCAATAAAGCGTGTCCTAAGGATGAATTTCCTCTTCCAAACATAGATACTCTTGTCGATACCTATGCAGGCCATGAAATGCTTTCCCTCATGGATGGTTTTTTAGGATACAACCAAATTTGAATAAATCTGGATGACCAACACAAAATGACATTCACAACACCTTGGGGGACCTTTTGCTTCAAGGTTATGCCCTTTGGCCTTAAAAATGTAGGAGCTACTTATCAACGAGCCATGACTTATATCTTTCATGATTACATGCATAATATTATCGAAGATTATGTGGATGATCTCTTGGCCAAATCTAAAACTTGACAAGAGCACATTGGTGTGTTGGAAAATATTTTTGACCGACTTCTAGAGCATAAGGTGAGGTTAAATCCCAAAAAGTGTGTCTTTGGTGTTACCTCAGGTAAAATTTTAGGATTCATTATCTCCAAAAGAGGCATTGAAGTGGACCCAAACAAAGTCAAGGCCATAATGGAAATGCCTCCCCCAACGAACATTAAGGAATTGCATAGTTTACAAGGAAATATTCAATCAATCAAACGCTTTATTGCACAACTTTCTGATAAATGCAAGCCATTCAATCACCTATTACAAAAGGGGGTGTCATTTGTATGGATAGATGAATGTCAAAAAGCCTTTGATGACATCAAGCGATACCTAACTTCTCTGCCGGTCTTAGCTCCTCCTCGTCTAGGGGTCCCTTTCTATCTTTATGTCTCAGCAACAGACTCTACTTTAGGGACAATGCTTGCACAAAAAAATGAACAAAATCGAGAGCAAGTTGTTTATTACATTAGTCGAACATTGGTGAGTTATGAAACCCGATACGCTTACGTAGAGAAGTTGTGCTTAGCAGTGGTTTTTACCACTAAGAAACTTTGACATTATATGCTTAGCCATACAACTTATGTCATAGCTAGAGAAAATCCTCTATGTTATATGATGTCTCGCACTTACAATAACACTCATACCGCTAAATGGATAATGCTCCTTACAGAATTTGATCTCGAATTTATCAGCCAAAAATCCATTAAAGGTCAAGTTATAGCTGATCAACTTGTGGAAGCTCCACTACCTAGTGATCATCCTTTGATTATAGAGCTCCCAGATGATTCGGTATTTTCTATCACTGAATTAGAAGAAGATGTCATTCCAGAGGAAGACATCGATATCACCTTATTCTTTGATGGATCTAAGTGCGAGAAAGGTCAAGGTGCTGGAGTTGTCTTTCATACACCCCAGGGGATTCCCATCCCTTTATCATTCAAGCTAGAATTTTCATGCAAAAACAACACTGCAGAGTACGAAGCCCTAATATTAGGTCTTCAATCAGCTATAGCTATGGGAATTAAGCGTATCAAGATATTTGGGGATTCTCAACTTGTTGTTAAACAAGTAACCGGAGAATACCAATGCAAAGAACCTACCATTAAACTTTATCATGAAGTAGCAATGAAATTGCTCTCAACATTTGAATGGTATGAAATCAATAACTTACCTCATTCGACTAATAGATTTGCAGATGTGATGGCCTCTCTTGGATCATTGATTCCAAAAGATGACTTAGGAGAGGTACAACCCCTAATAATCTCCACAATCTCTAAAGCAGCCATTGTTCGTATTGATCCTAAGGATGAAAAAGATATTTGCTTTATCCATTCGGAACCATATGAGTCTTGGTCAAGCAAAATAGTAGCCTTTCTAAAATTTGGAACACTCCCATATGACATGTCTCGGTCTGCAAAATGCTCTTTCAAGAAAAAAGTAGCTCATTTTATTCTCTTGGGGGATGTGTTGTATAAATGGGGTTATGATGGAATCCTTCTTCGTTGTCTCAAACAAAGTGAGGCTCAAAGAGCCATAGAGGAGGCCCATGATGGTACTTGTGGTGGTCATTTTAGTGGAATGGCCATTGCAAAGCGTCTGTTATGCATGGGTTATTATTGGCCCACAATGGAACGTGACTATTGCAACTATGTCAAAAATTGTAAGCAATGTCAAGAACATGCCAATTTAACTCATATACCATCACAAGCTTTACAACCTATACAAAGCCTTTGGCCCTTTTCACAATGGGGCCTAGATCTAATTGGCAAAATTTCACCTCCTTCCTTGGGACAACATACATTCATCATCACAACCATTGAATACTTCACAAAGTGGGTTGAGGCCATTCCTCTAACTAGTACGATAGGAGCTCGAATCGTGGATTTCATACTCCACCATATCATCTGTCATTTTGGTATTCCTTCTAAAATCATTTTTGATAATGGCAAGTCTTTCAAAAACAAGGATGTTCGAGCACTTTGCGAGAAATATAATATCCAACATAGTTTCTCGACTCCTTATTACCCACAAGCAAATGGACAAGCCGAAGCTACCAACAAGACCTTGATTGCTATTCTCAAGAAACTAGTCAATGAAAATCATAGAGATTGGCATACACAAATCCCTTTGGCACTTTGGGCTTATCGAACAAGCATCCGAATGCCAACAAGAGCAACACCATTTTCCTTGGTCTATGGAGCTGAAGCTATCATGCCTCTTGAGCTCGAGATTCCCTCATTGTGAATTTCTTTGCAAGAATTCATAGATGATGACACCGCTAGACAAGCACATCTTGACCAACTCACTCTTCTTGATGAGAGGTGAGTCAATGCACTAGAACACCTACGAGTTTATCAAGACCGCCTCAAGCGTGCTTACAATACCAAAGTCCATCTTCATGAATTTTGGGTAGGGGATCTTGTACTTAAAGAGAACCAACAAAACACCAATGCTTTGTCGCACCTTCATGACAAGTTCATGGCTAATTGGTTAGGTCCATACATAATCACTCAAAAAGTGGGTAATGGTACATATAGACTTACCGATTTAGAGGGAGTAGAGGAACCCAAACCACTTAATGTTATCCATTTAAAGGCATTTTATTGTTAATATGATGTTCTATATGTGTATATATACATGGCTAAAAAAAATCATTCACATAGGCATGTTCCCATTGCATACATATTGCATTTTCATATAGGTATTTTAGCATGCATTTTTCACATTGCATTCATACATACTACATTTTCACAATTGCATTTGCATCCATATTCCATTTGAATTCATTCCACATACATTTCATTGCATTTTACATCCCACATGCATTCCATTGCATTCTTTAATCTTGCATATTGCATTCATCCCATCCCACGTTCAATGATCATTTATAGTAGTGATGATATGGCCAAATAAAAGAGTCAAGTTTCCACAACTGGGGGTACCTATTTGGGAGCATTTATGCAATCCCCTCCAACAATCCCATTTGTCCAAAGTCACAATAAGCCAAAATTTTCACTCACTCAACCACTACTAGTGTGTCTAGCAACCTCCAGAAAGATGTCCAATTTTCTTTAGGACCAAAAGCACTTTTCTCACATTAAGAAAATCTTGAGTATTGTCGATTGATTCCAAAAACAATCTTGCACCAACCACACTTTTTCACATCTTAAAAACATTTTGAGTCAAAGAGGGATAACACCATACTTGGGTAGCACCTTGAAGTGAAAAGGGTATTCCTCGCTTGTCCTATCATGCAACATAGTCCAAAATAAAAAATAGTGGTTTTCACCACTATCACAATTGCTCTCCAAATACAAACACAAAATATAGAGTAGTAAGGATAGGGTCACATTCTCATCACACTTCGGTTGAGAATCTAATTCCCCAAAGCTCTATCCAAAGTTAACAATTTCCATCCACACACCATAGATCCCTAAAGTTGTAAGGATCGTACTACATTCCCCTCAGAAAGTTATGTAGTCATCCCCAAGGCCTAAAAGATCAGATCATTGGACTATGGAGTGAGTCTCCACCGGGGCTATAGACGCTTGACTGGAAGTGGAGTAAGCTCATGCGGGGTGACATGTCTCTCTTCCAAAAAGGGAGACCTCTGACCGCACATACGGGCAAGCTAGCTTCTTGGTCCATCCCATAACAGGTCATGCCCAATTTACTCATAATGGGTTAATGAACTTCACATGCACACACACTAGTTCTTGATTGCCTAGGGTCATTGTCATGCTCAAGATTTGGTACATGAACTTCACTTGCACACACATTGGTCCTAAAGAAAGTTAGACAACCATCAAGTGAGTTTGGTTGATAGCACTAGTCTGTTTGAGTCTTTGAAAATCTTTCAGTATTCCATATCAACATCCATATATTCTTCCATATCAACATCCATATCTTCTTCCATATCAACATCCATATCTTCTTCCATGTTAGCATCCATGTCTTCATCATGGATCAACCCGCATAAAGCCACCAAGCTGAGTACCCTCGATTGCAAAACAATGAACAAAAATGGCCAACAAAATTCTGAACTAAAAATGATCATTCGAACATCATGCATTCCTCTCATATAGTTAGCATTCACATACATGCCATTTAGCTTGCATTAATCATCCATATAAACACCATTCACATACATATCATGGTTAGCTTGCATTAATCATCCATAACACTATGCATACACATCATGGTTAGCTTACATTAATCATCCATAATCATTAATCATCCATAAAACATTTTCATTAAACATGCATTGCATAAAACATAAAAGCATTCACACAAAATATAACACAAATATATAAAAAGCCATGTATATATATATATCAAAAATATCATATGTACAATGAATGCCATAAAGGCTACAATGGAGCACCAAGGCTCATATACAAAAGTGCATCTAAGCACTAAGCTACTATCTATGAGTGGACCCCTGAGACCTAGTAGGAGCCCTAGCCCTAGAACTCTACATAGATGTCGTATGCCTCGATGGCTCGGTCCTAGAGGAAGATGGAGGATCCAACAAAGGAATATGATTAGCCATACACACATCCTCCAAGGAGTGTGCATAGGCCTCGCTAGCATGTAGTCATCATAGGTCAATATGATGACACCACTCTCTAGCCAAAATCTCTACTCGAAGCCTCATGACTGTCTCCTGATCACCAGCCCCAGCTACCACCCGCTCTGCCTCCATCCGAGCTATAGTAGCCAAGGCCTCCCTATGAGACTCAAGAGTAGTCTCTCGCTCCTCATGAAGCTGCTCCACCTCAGCCCATAGCCTAGCCACCTCGAAGATCTCACCCATCTCCTCATCATCCTCCCCTCCTCATCTACCACCTCCAAATCAAGAGCCTACTAGGCTGCTCCCCTCGACCACCTCCGACTCACCGATCACTGAGGCCTCATCCTCTTTAGAGTCATCCTCGACCCCGTAGCTACCGCATCACCACTCACCACCTTGGGTACCCATACTAGTTGGGCACCAAACCAAGCTACATACTCCAGAGTCACCCCGACATCATCTACATTAGGGACCTCCAGCTACTCATCATCATCCATATGAACCCACCATGGCTCCGCACATGGAAGCCCCACCTCATCCCACTAATGCTGATACAACACCGGCTCATCTAGCACATCCTGAGGTAAGCCAAACTACCTCAACACCCATGAGTACTGAAAGTACTCCACCTCCTCATCCCTCCTCCCAACCAACCACCGAGCCTACCTCACCCGATGTAGCTACTCCTCATCACCATCCCATCAAGCTCCTCACCATGGCCTCCATATCACATCAGCTCGAGTCAACCCCGACCACATATCTTGATACCATTGGCTGGTATGCACCTCTCGACTCGGCTGCACCTCCTCTACCACTACCCATCGCCTAGCATAGGGCTCCCTCATCTGCCATGCCTAGCATGACAACCCCTCTAGCTGAGCCACACTAAAATGCTCCCAAGCCCAGCACTATAGGAGGAAGCTGCACCCAATCCCCTTCCTCCCTCTCTATGTCACCTCATAAAGCTCCTAGTATAGCTATACCAATAATGTAGGAGCCCATGCATATCCCCTTGGGTCAATGAGTAGATCACTCACCAACCCCAATAGGTTCCAAGGGAACCTACAACCAGTGCTATTAGGTAGCACTATGTTCGCTAACATGAACATGATCAAGGCTAGGAGTGCATCCAACTCCTTCACCTTGTACATGCTCAGATAGCATATACCTCCATCTCCCATCCATGCCTCCCGCCATCGCTCCCCAAACATCTTCTCCATCTCCACCTTCTTGTCATGCCCAACCACCACCTTCTCCCCTTCTACTGGCACCTTGAGGATGTGGTATACATCCTCAAGGGTGACAGTAGCCTCCCCAGTCGGTAGCTGGAAGGTCCCCCTATCAGAATCCCATCTCTCTATCAATGATGAGAGATACCCCTCATCCGCCCTCACAACATCCAACCTAGCCACCCCCTCCAAACCCACCTTCCCCAAAAGCTCCCAATCCCCATCCGTGAGCTTCTTCCTCATCCCGGGAACAAGAGGAGAGAAGTGATGACGAGGCTCTATCTCCCTCAACTGCAGCAACAAACATTTTTTATTTATTAATACTATTTCAAAAAAAAAAAATTTTGCACAAAATACAAAGTGTTTTTAAACATTACCAGAGCAAATTGTGCCTCAGCCCCACCAACAACATTCGATCCCTCCACCACCATAGCTTCCACGCCAATTTCCACTACCCTCACCTCCCTCACAAATCCACTCCACTCCTCAGACGCAACTTCTCAAAGTTTAAAATGCACAAGTGAGCCTCACAATTCACTCAAAAAGCTATTTATAGCTTTCCTTAGTGCATTCAGGCATAGGCTAGCACCTGTAGATAGAAGGCACACCTAGGTGCACTTGGGCACCTACGGGATGCCACAAGCATAGCTGGGCACCTAGCGCCAAAAAGGCATGAAGACAAAATCGATCAAAATAGTAGCTTACCTCCTCCAAATTTCACCAAATTTCATCCACACATCATGCACATCATAAAATCAGGTTTTGTGAAAACAAAAATTATTTTGCATGCATAATTTTTGAGAATAAACCAAATCTTCAAAATGCACAAATCAAGTCACAAAATGCATCAAATAAATCCAAATTTTCACAAAACCAACATTCAACCATTCTACATCATATTCTTCATCATCCCAAACAATTTCATAAAAATTGGAGTTGATTTGACCAATAAATCTCTTATTTTCATGCAAAATGAACCACTAAAAGAAGCACAAAATACAAATCAAACATCAATCAACTCTACATTTAGCGAAATCACAACATTCATTCATCCAACATTCTTCCATCACCATCTCTCAATCCATCAATCATTTCATCCAACATTTGTCCAGTTCACCTACAAATTCAAGTGAACCTCGTATCTAGTGGTCTATTCTATCTCCTTGGCGATTGCAGTGATTTGCATCCATGTAATTCGGTAAGATGAACAAACCACCATAAGGACACTTGACCATGATCATCATCAATTATCTCATTGTCCAAGATCACAATCACATTGGGTACTTCACATTTTGGAGTGAAACCTTGCCAAGAACAATTTGCATAACTGTTGTCATTGATGGCCTAGTTCGTGAGGCTTAACACATGAACAAAAACTCAAATTTCATCATTTTCTTCAAAAACCTAATGATAGGCACTAGCTAGGATGATTGGTTCCAATTGTGGGAATTATCAGAACAGTCACTAGTAGGCCATCCATGGTTCTTTTTATTTTTATCTACATCATCATACTTGCATATCAATGGCATCAGAGAGCACACTATTCAACAACATCGAATCACCCCCAAATTTGGGGCAACCACAATTTGATCTTGATCCTCCCACAATGGGATACATCTTACATGATCATGACATCTACACTTGACAAAACCCCCTTTCAACCATTGGGGCAAAAATGGTATCACATTTTACATCATTCATATCATCCACAATCACATGGTATTTTACACCAACCCCCTTTCCACCATTGGGGCAAAAATGGTATCACATCATGCATATCATCCACAATCACATGGTATTTTACACCAACCCCTCCACCTTGAAAAATATCACATCATTCATATCATCCACAATCACATATATTTACACAAAAATATCATCATTCATATCATCCACAATCACATCGCATTTTACACCATCCCCCTTCTCACCATTGTGGGGAAAATGGTACCACATCATTCATCACTTGCACAAATTCTTTTTCAATTGGCTCGTGAGATTCTTCTCATTCGCCAATTGAGGGGGTAAGCTATGCAAAATTCCAAAAATTCTTTATTCTTTTGTCTTCAACATTGAGTGCTCAAATCCAACAACAGAGAGAAGTTGCTTCTATGCCCATAGCCCAAGCAGGTGTCTCATATTTTTGCACCATATTGCGCTTCACGCAACATGGTACAAAAAGGGGCATCTGTAGACACCAAATCCTAGCCATTAATCCTTCATCCTAACCATCCTACCACCCACTTGTCCACCATACACCCTTCCCACCATTCATTTAACCATTTCATGCCTTTCCCGCCTTCAAAAGGCCCACTTTAGCCCTTTCCCACCACTTTTCGACCCCTTTGGACTTAATTTATATTTATTTTATATTATTTATATTTAATATAATATTTTATTATTATATTTTAATATATTTATTATAAAATATATATATTTAAACCCAATTAACCTCAGCCATTAGATTTAATCTAATCTCAGCCATCCATCTTCATTAATCCATGTCACACTTAAAGTATAATCTTAGCCTTAGGATTTGATTTAATCTTAGCCACATGATCAAAAGTGTTAAGCTAAAACCCTAAGAAAACCCTAGGTTGGATTATAAATAAGAGCATTTGCAAATGCTCAACCCCTGGAATGTTCTCGCCCTTGGAGAGATTGTTGAAGAAGCCCTTGTGAAGCAGAAGGTTGTAGAGCCCTGAAGATCCCATCGGTCGAATCTACTTGTGAGAGTAGACTCAAACCCTAGCTTGCCATAGGACTTCCACCATTCTAGCCACTTCCACATCCATTCTCTGTCATCGCCATTGTCGCCCATCTATTGCATCCTTCGCACCCCCGTGATCTACTTCTATAGATTAAACCCTCACCCATAGGCGCCTTCCAGAGCTTGCCAGGCTCACTACAGAGCCTGCCAAGCGCTCACCAGAGCCTACCATATCTCGCAGGCTCATTCCAGAGCCTACCAAGCTCGCGCTAGAGCCTTCCAAGTGCTCACCCACAGCCTACCATCATCATCAACGTGAACCAGAGCTTACCACATCAAATCATCAGGTGTTATTAGGGCATCATACCAATGGACTTACAATGAAGCATCATCAAGTTCAGCAAGGTAAATCACCATCGGTTTTTATTTCATTGCATAATATATAGGTTTTTGTATGCCATTGTATTCATTTGCAGTTAGGGTTTATTTGATAGTTGAGGGTCTCACGCTATGGAGCCCTCATAGGTATTACTAATCCCCTTGTTTGTTTGTGTGTATGCAGATCTACAAGTTCTCATTCAATATTGGATAGCTGTTGAAGCTAGAGTGGCCCGAAATCGGATATCTCACAAGCCCACTCATTATGTTGGGAGCGAAGCGCAGTTGAAGACACTCATTTTTGTATAGCTAGGGTTTTGGAGAACCCTAGAAATTGTATCTATTGTATCAAATCAACTCTGTTAAGGTAGAATAATTGTAACAAGGAGTTTTTTAGCTCCCCCCATTTATTGAAATATATTCTATTTTGTGCAATTATTTGTCTCTTTGAGTTGATTTATTTATTGCTTGCATAGTGTCGCATTTTTAGCTCTATAGGTTCAATAGATACAACATTTAAAATATTACTATGAGGAGGATTATGAATCAACTCATAAAGCACTCATGGAAAAATTTAAAACAAGTTTGACATCAAGATCTTGTGAAGACAATTCTAAACAAGAACAAGATGAAATATTGAATGGTAAACTCAAAGTAACAAATAAAATCCTTAACACATATAAACTACCTTAGAGTGACACTAGAAACCTTCATAAAAAAATTTAAATACATGTTATTTGAAGCTTATGATGGTAGAAAATTATTGTGATACTTTTGATGTATGGGACCTTTTTCAAGGAACAAACATAGCATGTGACACAAGGAATTTGATCATTGATAAAAAATACAGAGTGTGCAAAACGTGTATGTGTTGATTGTAGTAATGAATATTATGATGCATGTAGTGATTCTCCATAGAAAATAGACACTAATAGTTTGAGATATACTTCTTAAAAATGCTGATACAAAAATGGTAATGATCCAAAGATTTTTTATCATGCAAAAAATATGTGTGAGACAATCAATATTTGTGATGACAGAAATGTTGATAAATATGGATCTAGAGAATTGTGATTTGAGGATTTCTAAATTTTATAATGATATCTTCAAATATGTTAAAACAAAGGGTGTTCATAAGAGTGTTTATATAGAAAATTCTAGATTTGGTTGTGCAATTTGTGTCGATCAAAATGTAGTCCAAATAGTTAGAGTTGATGAACAGTGTTTTGTTAGTGATTTTAAATCTTTAATTAGTGACATGGATAATGATGGTATAAGTCATCCATAATTTATCAATAATTATCTATGTTGTGATATTTATTCTAGTAATGACTTATTGTATTAAAATAAGGACAATAATGAACTTAAAAAGGCATACAAAATTATTTGGTACTAAATAGGGATATAATGAAATAGGGCAAGGAATGAAAGAACCAGTCTCAAAATATAAAGACCTCAAATTTTTAGGACAAGCTAATGAGAGTGATTCTATGATAGGGAATTCTAATATCATTTTTGCAATAGGTAATATTGGCACATGTGGAATTGAGGTAAAATTCATTAAAAATGAAAAAAAATCATAACGAATATGGGCATAAAACATAGAAACGTTGGGTCCTCTAGTTTTGTAAAAAAGTTGGAGAAAATAATCAATTTTAAAAGTTTTGTTAAGAAAACAAAAACAAAATAGATGTACACTATGGATGGATAAACATAACATAATGGAATACAATTATGGAAATGTTAAAGTGTTTCTACAAAAAGGAAAAAATATTGATAAGCATATATTAATCCATAAACGATCCTATAGTGATTGTGCTCACAAAGGAAATAATATTTAAACATGCAAGAAAGAAAGAATATGATAACTCAGTAATTGATCCATGAATAAATTTCAAGTTAGAATAAAAAATATAAAATTAAAAAGATAAAATTCATATTTAGTACTAGAATCAATGCTAGAACCAGAGCTAGAAAGAAAACAAGAGCCAAAGTCACTACTAAAGTCAGATCTAGAAAGTTAGAACAAAAAATGAAGATTGACAACATATCAAATAATGTAATACAAGTGAGTCTTGGAGATTATAATAATATTTGGTACCTTGCAAGTACATTATAAATACTTTTTAAATATTTAGTTTCAAGGTGTCTTGTAAATATATATCATTTAGCAATCATTAGATGTTTGTCATTATTAGAGAGTCAATAAATATATTTATCCTATGAGAAATATGAAGAGTCATATCTCCCATGAGTTTGAGGAGATGAAGAGTTAGTTGAAGTTGAAATGTCACGATGCTCCTTGTAAAGACTATTTGTAATAGAATAATATGGGGGGATCTTGTAATGTGAATTGCAGTACATAATTTTTGTACTATAAAACATTGTCATCTTACCATCCATGTGAATATAGTGTGTGTTCTCATTTTATGAATCATGAGTTGAATATATGTGATAAATATTTGTATATTGTGATATTTCATTGCAATTGATATTCATTATTGATATTTAATCAAGCACAATTGATAACATGTTGTTCATGGCATTGCTTGTATTTTATTTATCTCTTTTAAGAGATCATGGACCTGTTGTTGGATATGGAATCTATTCCATAAACCATTATATATTTTTTTCTTCTGTTTGTCCATGAGGTAAGTTTTTATGGGTTTCAAAAGGAGCTACATTAGTGGGTGCCAAGGGTTAGAACTCGAAACACACATGAAATATATTATTTTTGGTAGAGTTATGCAAATCTTGATTATATCCATGTTGAATGTAGGTGAGGTTATTATCTAATGTGTGTGGATGCTTGGAGTTGTACATTTAAAGAAGATGTATAATCATTGGATTAACAACTTCTATCTAGCCATCAATCTAAGGATGGAAGGTTGTGGACATGGTCAACTTGGTTTCCATCATGCTCCATATGATCGACAAAAAATTACTCAAAATCTATAATCATTATCAAATACAATGGACTTTGGAAAGCCATAGTTGATCCACACATCACTAAAATAAAGTTGAGAAGTATACTCAGCTGAAATATATTTCTTATAAGGAATCATGATAGCCATTTTTGAAAAACTATCAACTACTATAAAAATAAATCATTACCATGCTTAGATGTGGGTAAACCTAAGAGGAAATCCATAGAGGTAAATTTCCAAGGATTGGATGGCATTGAAAATGGTGTATATAGTCCCTATATCTTGTTGGTTGGTTTGGAAACAATGTAGGATTACATGACTTGATGTACTTATCAACATCGTTTCTCATCTTGGGATAATAGAACTACTTATGTTTTTCACTCCAAATTGACTTGACACTTTGTTGAAGTGTGCTCCCAAATCATCTTTGCTCTCTCACTAATTGGTATGTAAATTTTCCCATGTGGAAGAGGAGGTTATCTTGTAAATAAAAATTAGAAATATTCTTACCCACATGAATAAAACTATATGTATTTCAAAATATAGAGTCTACTTCATACAATGTGGAGCAATTGGAAGTATCATACCCACATGAATTAAGAATGATGATGAGTGCTATCATTGGAGGTCACCTCAAATAATGTGTGTTGCTAAATTGGCATACCCTTTCTTATCCTTGATGATCAAATAAAACTACTATAGATATGTGGCCCATTTATGATGTATTTCATTCCTTAGCTTACTTTACATCTGAATGAACTCTATAGGTCTATGATTTCTGTGGATGATAGATTTTTTTGGCAAAAAAAAACTAAATTTTATTAAATAGAAACCATATTACATAGTTATGAGGCCTTCCATACATGGGTCATAGCCTAGAAGTACCTCTAGATATACATACCTATAATCCCATGAAGGCTAAATTCCTAATTAAAGAATAGACAAAAAATTACACAAAAAAGCATTGCTACACCTAATCATTGAATGACATATTAGAGAAGAATGACTCCTCATAACTATAATAAGACAAAGCCATCAGTTTATTTTCCTTGTATATAGCATATCCTCTCAAAACTATATTCAAGAGGTCTTCATTTACAGTGAAAATTGCAAATTCCTATAGCTCCAGTAGCTCATCCTACTAATCTTCGTTGTTATCTATATATCCTATCTCCACCTTCCCATGTACATAGTGATTCAGACAATTCCTAATCATGAAACATTGTGTCCTTCAATATCCTTGTACACAATTCCTCCCTCCTCCTCAGAGTTTCCATGTTAATACTTATTCCTTCCCCATCATTGGAGATATGGATGATGTTTTCTTTATCCAAGGTGTTGTGCTTCCATTGTTTACATGCTTGGACAATGGCATAGATTTATTTATCATATGTGGGGTATTTTCAAATTACTTCATTGAATATTTCACTATGGTAAGCAAATGGATCCCCATGTTATGTGAGAACAACTTCTAATGTGTAATTTTATGGATCATTCATTACGTTGAAAGGTTGGTACAAATTAGATAGGGAAACTATAGGAGTTGAACATAATTGGTCCTTTTACCTCTCAAATGACCTCTATTGTGTATCTCCATAATGAAACTTGGATTTGACACCTTCTTTGGTTGTTGGGTGTAGTGGCCAAGTATGTGTAAGAATCCTAATACAAATATTTGACAAAAATTGGCAAGATCCAAAAAGCTACAAAGCTTTGTTAGGCTCTTTATGGTAGGCCAATCTCCTATTACCTAAAATTTCTCAGGATCATCCTAGAATTTCTCTTTGTCAACAATATACCCAAAGTAATGATCTTTGTCATGCCAAATAAGAACTTTTCCAAATTTGCATATAGCTTGTGTCTTCAAAGATACCAAATCATATATCAAATATGTAGTAGATGTTCCTCCCATATCTTACTATATATGAGAATTCCATCTAAGTAGACTACCACAAATGAGATGGTGTAGGTATGCAAGATGTCATCCATCATCCTCATGAATGTGGAAGGTGCATTGGTCAAGCCAAAAGGTATAACCAACCACTCAAATAAACCCTACTTGGATTTGAATGTCATCTTCCATACATCAGTGGGCTCTATGGGTATTTTATGATAGCCAAATTTGAGATCAATTTTGGTAAAGAACATTACACCACAAAGTTGGTACAACAAATTATCTATCCAAGGGAGTACATATCAGTTCCTAATAGTGATTTTATTCAAATATCTATAGTCAATATAGAGTCTTCACAATCCATATTTCTTTAGAGCTAAGACAATTTGACAACATGGTGAAGCACTTGATATAGTGTGCCCTTTTTGAATCAATGCTTGGATCTACCTCCTAATTTCATCATTTTCAAGGGTTGGACAATGGTAAATAGGTGCATTAGGAAAAAGAGAACCTAGAACTAAATCAATAAAAATATTTACCTCATAATGAAATAGAACCTATCTAGTGACTTGAACAAGTCATCATATTTTTCTATGGTGACTTGAACAAGTCATCACATTTTGCTATGGTGACTTGAACAAGTCATCATATTTTGTTGTAATTTGGTGCATTTGCTCCTACTATGTAGGACTACAATTGATGTAGTGATAGTCCTCCTTCTATATTATATCTTGATCATCAATAGAATAAATATTATTGTTTTAGCTATCATATTTGTGCATTATTTAGCAATGATTAAGGAAACAAAGGTAGTAGGAGATACCTTGGGGATCCTATAACACTAACCTCTGATAGTGATAATGAAAATTTGGGAAATATAATTATATACACATTGTCTCTTACAAAATATTTGTCCATTGAAATCTTCCTCTCTATTTTAAAAGGTGTGTGCTTATATAACCAAACTTGAAACGCTTTTAGTAGGTCATATCATTGAACTACATAATGATTGGCCCAAAATCACATCATAAATATACAAGGGCACACCATCATACATAAGTTCATATTTAAAGGACTTGATGGCATAATAGAGGAGACATTATTGAGTGACATGAATGTTTGTACCTTATTGTAACTATCCAATATTATATGGTTATGGGTGTGGTGTGGTAGGAAGATTCAAATCCTTCACCATATGAGTAGAAATCAAATTATTTTGACTCCCACTATCAAAGATTAAAATATAATCATTTATCTTTAACCCATATTTATGAGTGAAACATGCATTCCTCCTCTCGTGACTCCTCTCATATAGCATATGTGGTGGAAATAATCACACTTGGTTCAACTTTCATAATTTACATCCCTGTATCCTCATCATGTGGAAGCGAAGGCAATAGTGTAGTGGATGTAGATGGTTATGACTCGACAAACAATGATTGAATTGTATGACACTCCTAAAATATCAATTATTCTTGTGATAGTCATACCATTTACCATTATTGGTCTTTGAGGAATTCTTTTCATAGGAGTATTTTTGTACTTCAAATTATGATTTTGGGTTTGACCCCCTTTATCCTAATTCTTTGGAGAGTTACTCTTACCTTTCTTTGGTTAGTGCTTGTAGTGAATTTTTACTACATTCAAATATTACCTCACAAAAATATTAAGTGGAGAAGTGAGAAGAGATAGTTAGGGTGTGGAAAATGAAGCATTGGATGAAGCACAGACAAAAAAATATCGATCAAGATAGTTTCAAGAATCAGATAAGCAAAAATATAGAAAAACTAAGTATACAAAAATTAGAAGTTATAAAAGGTCTAACTAAAAACCAAAGGCAAAATTTTCAATGCAATAAGTCTCGAGGTCAGATAGAGAAAAATGTTTGATATTGGAAGATGATAAATACATAAGAATTAAATTTGCTTGTTGTGGTGCAGTGGTAAATGCCCTAGGTTCTGGTAGAGGCCGACCTAGGTTCCATTTCCCTTGTCTCCATCTTGTAGATATATGGTATAGTTAGGAATGTCCTATGTGCTAGTAAAGGCCGACAAGGCTCCATTCCTCTTATTCCCATCCTGTTGAAAGTGGCACATCAAAAGGGGTGTTTTCCACTATAAATTAGTTTTCATCTACTTATTGTGGTGCAGTGGTAAATTTCCTAGGTGCTGGTAGAGGCCGACCCAGGTTCCATTCCCCTTGTCTCCATATTGCAGATATATGGTATAGTTAGAAATGTCCTATGTCTCTGGTAGAGGCTGACAAGGCTCCATTCCTCCTATGCTCAACCTATTAAAAGTGGCACCCCGAAAGGGGTGTTTTCCACTATAAATAAATTTTATCTGCTTGTTGTGGTGCAGTGGTAAATGCCCTGGGTGCTAGTAGAGGCCGATCTAGGTTCCATTCCCCTTGTATCCATCCTACAGATATATGGTATAGTTAGGAATGTCCTATGTGCTGGTAGAGGCCAACAAGGCTCCATTCCTCCTATGCCCAACCTGTTGAAAGTGGCACCTCGAAAGGGGTGTTTTCCACTATAAATTAGTTTTATTTGCTTGTTGTGGTGTAGTGGTAAATGCCCTGGGTGCTGGTAGAGGCCAACCCAGGTTCCATTCCCCTTGTCTCCATCTTGTAGATATATGGTATAGTTAGGAATGTCCTATGTGTTGGTAGAGGTCGACAAGGCTCCATTCCTCCTATGCCCAACCTGTTGAAAGTGGCACCTCAAAAGGGGTGTTTTCCACTATAAATTAGTTTTCATCTACTTGTTGTGGTGCAGTGGTAAATTTCCTAGGTGCTAGTAGAGGCCGACCTAGGTTCCATTCTCCTTGTATCCATATTGCAGATATATGGTATAGTTAGGAATGTCTTATGTGCTGGTAGAGGCCGACAAGGCTCCATTCCTCCTATGCCCAACTTGTTGAAAGTGGCACCCCGAAAGGGGTGTTTTCCACTATAAATAAATTTTATCTACTTGTTGTGGTGCAGTGGTAAATGCCCTGGGTGCTAGTAGAGGCCGATCCAGGTTCCATTCCCCTTGTCTCCATCCTATAGATATATGGTATAGTTAGGAATGTCCTATGTGTTGGTAGAGGTCGACAAGGCTCCATTCCTCCTATGCCCAACCTGTTGAAAGTGGCACCTCGAAAGGGGTGTTTTCCACTATAAATTAGTTTTATCTGCTTGTTGTGGTGCAGTGGTAAATACCCTGGGTGTTGGTAGAGGTCGACCTAGGTTCCATTCCCCTTGTCTCCATATTGCAGATATATGGTATAGTTAGGAATGTCCTATGTGTTGGTAGAGGCCGACAAGGCTCCATTTCTCCTATGCCCAACCTGTTGAAAGTGGCACCTTGAAAGGGGTGTTTTCCACTATAAATTAGTTTAATATGCTTGTTGTGGTGCAGTGGTAAATGCCCTGGGTGCTGGTAGAGGCTGACCCAGGTTCCATTCCCCTTGTCTCCATCCTGTAGATATATGGTATAGTTAGGAATTTCCTATGTGTTGGTATAGGTCGAAAAGGCTCCATTTCTCCTATGCCCAAACTATTGAAAGTGGCACCTCGAAAGGGGTGTTTTCCACTATAAATTAGTTTTTACCCATGTGTTATAGGTGAGTTGGAGAGGAGAGGGCAATCCTCCAAGGGAGGTCCCAGGTTCAAATCTCCACCCTACCAAAAAGCTGAATTGGGTATCCAAAATCCAATTGATAATGTTGGTGCGGGCAGGGTTGGGTGTGACTCCCGAGTGACTTTGATGGTGTAGAACCCCCTGTTCATGGTCTCTTAGACCAAGGCAGCTCTGCAAGGGATTTTTCGCTTAAAAAAAATACATCAGAATTAGATGATAAAATTATAAAGTTCAAAGCCACTTGTGCTTTAAAATTTTACGAAACTAAAATTTTCTTCAAGGGCTCCCACCTCCAAACCCTTACATGGAGGGTCATTGACCTCCATAATCTCTAGTCAAAATTACAATCCTAGGCCTTGCACATTGTGATGAGGTATATAATATTCTGAGAACTACAGTCTTCCATTTGCAAATAAAACATGACAAAGCAAATAAGTGTTTGGTGCATTAAATAGAATGACATGAGAGTTGCAACAAAAGCAACCTCAAACTTGGCATGTTAATTACAAATATATTCTATATTCAAACTCTAAGGATACCCAAAATGGGTAGGTAGCAATGAGAGAAGCAACTAAACATTCAAGGGCTCAAAAAACCAAACATTAATTTTTCTAGATTTAGAGGACTTAAAGGAATTCAATCAAGATATGACCCGACATCAAGAACAACAATCACTTTGAAATATCTACACAATTTTGAAGGGAAACTCTCCTTGATTGTAATATATAAATAGTAGTAGTATTAGCTTTATGAAGGATTGACAAGTTTACATTTGTAATATTTTGTAAGCTTTCCTTTCATTTATTTCTATAGAACAATCAACTCTTGAGTGGTAAATGGGCAAATTGAACCCCCGCTCCTAGCACAATACTTGTAAAAAAATATTTGTATATAAATACATATATATATGGAGGTTTGCATCAAATTTTTGACTATCCATTTATGGATCTCATGCTAACCCATTTCTGTATGTGCGTATGTGTTTGTGGTTTTTTACTTGAATCTTGGGTTTTATTTGCATGTGTGTATGGAAGGCTTGTGTTAATTTTTAGAATAGCTATCTATGGTTCTCCTACTGACTGTGTAATTTTGGGCTCATCTATGTTGAGGAGAGAAAGTGTTCACCACTGTCACATAGTGTTTAAGCCTATTGTGTAGAGAGATCTTACTAGATATTTTGGTGCATCGCCACCATGGTAGCTTAGGTTTTTTTTTGTTGAGTTGTTTTTACTTTCATCTATTGCATCCCTTTTCCCCTTATTTCAAGTGCACCTAAAAGATCACATCATAACAAGGAGCCAACCTTGTAAAAACTCTTGGAGTCCCCCAATTAAGTCAAACCCTGTACTCTCATCTGAGGTCTTATTGTTTTGCCCTTCACAAGGTAAGATTGTTTTGAGTAGGACAATCAGAGAGGACAATAGTACTTAGTGTTCTAGTTTTTATTACCTGCTCCTCCTCCTTTTGTGTTTTTATTTTTTTTGCTTTTGCTCCAATTTCACAAGTTTATATGCCTCTTCCAACATCTTGAATTTCAAAATATAAATTTCCTCTCAAATGTACCATTGCATCCCACTATGATACTTGAGGATTCAATACCTTTTGTTGCCTTGCATACTTAACTTTTTGCCATGGAGTGGAAAATATCGGTATAATCTTAAATAGACTGGTCTTTACCTTGATGCAATTGTTGCCATCACATGTATTGATCTTCATAGGCTCCAATAGGATAATTTTCTTCCTTGATGGCCTCCATGAAATTATCCTATGTGAACACTACTTTATCTTTTTTCTCTTCTACAACCCTGTTACAATATAGTTTCCACCAATTTGGAATAAGTAGTTAAACTTTCTACAGTGCAAAAGTGATTTTCTCACTATTGTTATTTTTATTTACAAAGAAGTATGAACCCAACCAATTTTCTAGGGCATCAGCATTAATTTTTCCTTCAAAAATAAAATTATCAAAATTCACCTACACCTTAAAAGAAGCAGGAAACCTAAATGGTGCTAGGACTATGAGAGGTTGTGTAGAGGATGTTAAAGAACTTATAGTAGGGAGTCATTAAATAATTTGAGCAAATTGGTCCATTTTCTCATTTCTCCATTTCATGATGGCTTCATTCAACATCTCCTTAAATGGAACAATTGTCTTAGTATTGCCCATTTTTCTTCTCACCTGAGATCATTTGGAACAACAAAGGAGGTAATTAGATTAAGCTCACATTTAATACCTAAAATTTTGATTATGGATATACACTCAAAAGATAGACCACTCAAATACCATTGATCTAAAAATCATAATTTTGATTGACTTAAAACTCAAAAATTTGGGTCGACAAAATTGTGAAATGGTGTAATTTAAAAATAACAAGGTATAACAAACCTAAACACAAGAGTATACAAATAAAATAACATAATGATTTTAATGCTCAGAAAATAGAGTACAATGCAAATAATATTTAAGGAGATATGTGAGGCTATAAAATTGCATCCATTACTAATGCATTTTACAATCAGATATGCATATTTATTTTTATAAGAATTGGTGTGTTGGAAATCCACCGTATTGAATATGGAAGATCACCCATATGGAAATAAGGAATTGTGGTGATTCACCTTCCATGAGTTACAAAGTGCATATAAAATTAAAATTACTTACATGTGACTTGTAATTTTAGGTTATGTCTTATATTGATGTTTCAACATAGTTAGGGATGCATTTTAGCTACACAAATCTAAAAATAGAAAATTACTAGTTTTAGTAAGTATTTTTTTTTGCATTTTATATGGTCTTTGGAGTACATTTTCTACAAATATGCTGGAAAATATATGATAGAGTTACTTGTAAAATTTATTGTTATCTCTTTAATATTCCCATCACTTATGAATGGATCAAAAAAAGTTCCCAACAAAAATTTATGCCCCTAACAATCTATTTAATATTAAAAAATAGATTTTTGGGCATTGTTTAGCATAAATCCATGTTGTTAAAAGGTAACATTCTTAGATCACAAACCTTACTGACTATAAATTGAACTTGTGTATTCAAACATAGATATGTTCATAAATATAACCACCAAACCATGAGGCATATGCTATTAGATGAATATGTAGTGGTTTGGCCTTGGTCTTGCACTTACATGTTCATGTTAAAATATAGGGAACATGAAAAGGTGAAGAGAATTCAAAGAAAATCCTTTCATTTCCTCTCTGAATATCAACTTGAAAATTTATGAAGTAGAAAACAATTCCCTTTGCCTTTTATGTTAGAAATTCTTATGAATCTCTAGAAATTAAATCATCCTTGAAATTTAAAAAATTAAATAAGGATTCAATTGAAATCTATGCATGATCAAGTGATGATGCTTCATTTTTGCTCTATTATAATGTTGTATTTCATGATGTTTTGCTATAATGAAAAAAAGCAACACATCAACTTAAATCATATAGTAAAATATTTAGAGATAAAAAGAAAAAAACAATAGCATGTAATAGATGTAGGATACCCTTAGGTATCTACACAACTGATCAAGATAAAATCACATCAATGCAAAGGATAGGGTGGATTCTCTATATATAAATACTTCAATAATTAGTCATAAATTACATAGACCTTGACCAACATAACATTAGGGTAAGTGTCTAGTAAGGTTATCCATCATAATGTTAGACCATGGACCCATAGGCTAAATACATAAATCCTTATTAAACACCATATGATTTCCCATATATTTATACATGATTATTATCATAAATTTTTACATATTTTGATATTGTGGATAGTTAAGTACATTTTAGTTTTTGTTTTGTTTTCTTTCTAAATTGCTCATGCAATACCTCTTTAAAATTTTAAGATAGGAAAATAAGGGGTCAAACTGATAAAATTATGAGATAATTCAAAGTATTTAATAGGATATCCATTGATTGAGCATGATCCAGGAGTGAGTGCAAGTGTGAACTAAGAGTGAGTGCAACCAAGTGCGAGCGTGAGCTGAGAGTGAGTGTAGTTGAAAGCGAGTGCAAACGCAATCCAAGAGTGAGTATAACCAAAATAGAGTGTGAGTGTGATCCAAAGTGAGTGTATCTGGAAGCAAGTGAGAGCATGAGTCAGGAGTGAGTGCAACCAAAAGTGAGTTTAAGCATGAGTCAAGAGTGAGGAGGAAGTGTGAGCAAGGAAGTAGAAATTAGAAAGCAAAGTGTTATCAAGGAACAAGTGCCACTTCTTCTTTCATATCTTAGGATAATTTAAAGGATTTATTTGAAGAAAATCTAGGTAACATGGAAAGAAATTCATTTGTAAAAGTCCTTACTAAAAATATGAATGGTTAACTTGGAATTATGGATGCCCTAGCTAGCAATTAGAGGAGAGTGAATCTATGGCAAACCCAGTCAAGGATGAGATGATTGACCATGATATAATGGTTCTTAAAACTAGAGGGTTAATATGTAAGTTTCATGGATATTGGCTAGGTTTTTCTAAGATTCAAAATTGGATCAAATGGAAGTGGGGATTGAATTCAAATTACTCCATGAATTTTCTTCCAAAAGGATTTTTCTTCATTATTTTCTCTAGTTCAAAAATAATGGATGGAGGCTCTCGGTTTAGGGGTAAAGATGCATTATATTTAATACCTTGGAGTGAGAATGTTTCTATGGACAAAGAAACTATTAAAAGGCTTCTGATATGGATTATACTTTTTGGACTTCCTTATCAACTCATCAATAAGGAGGTTTTGAAGAATATTGGTAATACTCTAGGTGAATTCATCTAGGAGGGACCAACTACTAAGGAGATAAGGCATGTTGTATACACTCAAATATGTGTTGCCATGGATATTTATAAACATTTACCGTAGTTGATTAGGATTAAATATAAATGAAGAGAATGGGATCAACAAGTGGATTATGAAAACATTGTATTTTGATGTTGCAAATATCATGAAAATAGGCACATGGCAAGATACTACAAATTGAAATAAATGAAGAGATGGAATTTTTTGGGTATGAGGGTAGCTTTAAT
Organism: Wollemia nobilis; assembly: GCA_028583015.1. Classification (NCBI taxonomy): domain Eukaryota; kingdom Viridiplantae; phylum Streptophyta; class Pinopsida; order Araucariales; family Araucariaceae; genus Wollemia; species Wollemia nobilis. The sequence goes on from JAQPPZ010002487.1 coordinate 10,545,400, forward strand.
TTGAAACAAGGAGACCATATCACATGAGAAGCTAGGTCAAATCAAGGATTTTCCTCTCCAAATAAAGTGTCTAGAAATATTTCTCTACATCATTAGATGACAAAGGACATTATAGTTCACTTGAATCAGCCATTAGAAGAAAATAATTATATGGGGGATGAAGAAGTAAAATGCACAAGTTCAAATATAAAAGTAACTAAAGGTGCAAAGGAAGAGGGGAAGGCTTATTTTAAAACAAAGAAAGATGGGTAGATGAATTTTAAAGAAAATGAGGTGAAGGAGGTCAATCTTAATCTTGGCATATCACCTTTATTATCCTCAAATAGCTTAAAATCTTATCCTCACAATAAAAATGAAAGTCGTATGGATTTTATTCCTTGCACTTTAGGATTTCAAGAGCGGTATAGTAAAGAAAATTTTATGGAGGATATCCAAGGAAATTTAATGTTTTTAGGCCAACATAAAAAAGTTATAACTATGGAGGATCATTTATGCAGTTTAGATTTTTTTAGGGCAACATAAAGAAGAAAATTCTAATGAGTCTATTCCTTGCACTTTCGACTCTTTAGGGCCATAAATATTTAGAAGATAAGTCTCATTTTGAACAATATGGAAAAATAGAATAGATTGATGAAGATGAGAGTATTGGTGGAAATGAAAGGAGAGGAAGGTCATCAAAGTAGGAACAAAGAGAAAAAAAAAACTCAAAAGGATACTGATCTTGGAAGCCAAATAAAAACATCATAGGTGTTAACAAGAAGTGGGCTAAGCCCACTAATAAAAATAAAAAGTGTTGATTATGAAAATGATATCATGGAATATTAGGGGTATGAATAAAATCCCTAAAAAGGAGTTATTAAGAAATTAGTAGGTTGTTATAGCCCAAGTTTATTTTAATACAAGAAATAAAATTAAGTAGTGAGGAATGTAAGGATGCATTTAAGAATATTTGGAAGACAAATGATTGTTTAGAATTTTCTTCTATAGGAGCTTCAAGTGGTATTGCAATAATATGGGACAAATGAAAATAGGATGGACAACTATTTAAAGAAAAAAGTGATTGAGTTGCTGGATTATTTTGTAGGAAAGAGGAAAACATGAAAGTTGGGGTTATAAATGTGTATGCTCCAAATATAGTTACTCCTCGTCAAAGATGTTGGAAGGACCTTAGGAATTTTTTGTTAAATAGAATGATGATTCATTGTTATCTATGGATTCTTGAGGGTGATTTTAATAATGTTCTATCTCCTTTAGAAAATATGATCTAAATCAATGCAAGATTTTACTTCATTTATCAACTCAAATGACCTTTGGAATGTTAGTCCCTTTAGCTTTCATTATACATGGGATAATAGACACATTAGGAAAAATCATATAGCCAAAATACCAAATAGATTCTTGCTATCCAATAAATGGTTGCAAATAAATTATATAATCTCTTAAGATATTTTATTGCGAGCAGGATTAGATCAGAAACCCATTCTTTTGACTTATGAATTACCTAATAATGGACATCCAAATCCATTTCGCTTCTAGTCTATGTGGCTCTAAGACCCTATTTTTTTCTAGATGGTTATGTTATGGTGGGATGAATCAAAATTTTAAGGATCATGTATGTACAGGTTTGTTCAAAAGTTAAAATATTTAAAGGAGCAAATGAAGATATGGAATACCAAATATTTTGGTAACATTTTTAAAGAAAAAAAAAAATTGAATCCAAGCCCAAAAATTTACAAGAGATAGTATAAATTAATGGAATGGGTCGGGATTCTTATGTGAAAGAAAAAAAAACTACTTTATGATTATCATAATGCATTGAAAAATGAGTCATTTTGGTTCGAAAAATCTAGAGAGAAATGGCTCAAGGAAGGAGTACAAAAAAAAATCATGATAACTCTAGATGAAAGAAATATTGAGGATGAAGAAGATATAAGGAAGGAAGTCGTTAATTATTTCAAAAATATTTTGTTATATTCTAGGCAAGATAAGGAAGCACAAGAAAAACTTTTGCAAAATATTCTATTAATTATCACTCGGATAAAATGAAAGCTTGATGAAGAATATATCTATGGAGGAGCTCCATGGAGTAGTTTTATTTTTCCATCCTAACAAGGCATCTGGCCCTGATGGATTTCTTACAATTTTATTTTAATTTTTGGGATTTATTTAAGAGTGATATGATAGATGTGATTGAAGAGGCCCAAAAAAGGAAGAATATAATAAGTGATATCAATGCTAATTTTATTACCTTGGTTCCCAAGAAAGGCAACACAAAATATTTTGATAATTTTCATGTAATAAGCCTTTGTAATATGATTTATAAGATCATTTCAAAAATTATGGCAAACAAATTGAAGGGCATTCTAGGGTGTCTTATCTTAGAGGAACAAGGTGGCTTTGTTCATGGTAAAAAAATTCTTGATGGTATAATTATTACACAAGAGGCCATACATTATCTTCATTCCATGAAAAAAGTAGGTATGCTTTTGAAATTAGATATGAACAAAGCATATGATAGGGTTTCTTGGAATTTTGTACATGTTATTCTCATAAAGTTTGGCTTTGATTATAGTTGGTGTCAATGGATTAAATGTTGTTATAGCACTGTAAAAATTTCTATTTTTATGAATGGTTTTCCTACTGGGTACTTCAAGTCATCTTGTGGAATTCATCAAGGTGATCCACTTTCTCCTTATCTATTCATTATTCTAACAGAAGCATTAGGGAGAATTGTTTCAAAGGCAAAAATGAAAGGAAAAATCAAGGGTATTCAAGTTGTAAAAAGGACCCCTTTTAATCTCATCTCCAATTTGTTGATGATACTTTTATTTTGGGCCATCCCTTAGTTAGTGAGGCCATGGAGTTTAAATAAATATTATCATGCTATGATAAGGATATTGGATAATTGGTAAATACTTAAAAATCTAGTATTTTTTTATTAATACTACCCTAGATTTACAACAAATTATTATGAATATTTTAGGGTTAAATTGAAAATTTTCCATCAACCTACTTTGGTATTCCTTTTTCTAATAAAGGAAATAAAAAGGAGTTTTGGATATCTTTTTTGGATAGAATGAAAGCTTTCTTGGCAAGTTGGAAAGGTAAGTTCTTAACCACAACAAGAAGGCTACAACTCATAAAGACTACATTGCAATCCAATCTTGTTTATATGATGTCACTTTCAAGACTACCATAAGGTATTGCATCAAAAGCTGATTAAATTCAAAAATAATTTCTATGGAAAGGTTGTGAGGAAAAATTCAAGTTTCCTCTTTGTAAGTGGGATAGGGTTTGCAAAGGAAAAAATATTGGAAGAGCAAGCTTGTGAAATTACAAATTTATGAATTTGGCATTAGGAGGGGTGGAGATTATTCAGAGATCAAGCAAAGAATCGAGTAAAAATGTTACTTCAAAAATATATAGGTTCTCTTGATTCAATGAAATTTTTTAGGGAAATAAATCTACCCAAAAATCGTCAATATGCAACTTCATATCAAAGATTTTGTAATTGATAAAGACACACATTATATGGTCAGTCAATGAGGGGAGTTATGCAAATTTTTGGTTTGATGCTTGGTTGAAGCCTTATCCTCTTATCTCTGACTCAAAGTGGAAACCATTGGCTCAAGCATGCCTAGCATGTAGATTATATTTTTATCAAAAAAACTCTAGATCATGGATTTCTTTTAGTAACCTAGTTGAAGGAGAGGAACTCAAACAAATTGTAGATGAACTTCAAAATATGCTTTGAGAGTTTTATTTACCAATTTTTACACGAAAGGATGAGTTGGTTTGAAATTTATCAAAGGATGGTGGATACTTGGTCAATTTGGGATATGAGGATTTAGAACAATCAAAATTTCCTTCTTCCAAATATTTTTCTTGGAATAATGTGTGGTCATTAGAGGTTGTCCCTAAGGCCTCAACATTTATTTGGTTAGCAATTTAAAATCAGATTTTTACAGGAGGGAGTCTACAAAGAAGAGGATATTATGGACCCTTTAGTTGTTCCTTGTGTGAGAAGGGTCTAGAAACATCATACCATTTACTTCTTTAGTGTCCATTTTCTCACACCATTTGAGGTTACTTCTTAAAAAATATGAAATTATATTGGGTAGCTCCATAAACATTGAAAGAGTTGATAAAATGTTAGATAAATTATTTCAAAGCTAAAGCATTATGTATTATTTGGAGGATTGGCCCTACCATTATTTTTTGGAATTTATGGCTTGAAAGGAATAACATAATTTTAAAAAATAAATTTCAAAATCATGCCCAAGTTTGGAACCGTATTATTGCCTCTCTTGAAGAATGTCTATAAATATGGTGCTCATCATGGGAAGTCTCAATTGTAGAAAAAGAGGTGCTAATAACTTGGCTACAAGATTTGAACATACATGGAAGAGTCATCTATGAAAATGAAATTAAAACAAATTATCTACTTAGATCTGTGGTAAAATGGAAATGTCCAAAAAATAGGTTTATCAAAAATTAATTTTGATGGTGCTTCTAAAGGAAATCCAGGAAAAGCTGGTGGAGGTGGTGTTTTTAGAAATAGTGAAGGAAAACTTCTCCTCACCTATTCTAAGTCATATGGAACTTCAACTAACAACTATGCAAAGGCTAGGGTACTTCTTACAAGGATTAAAATTTTAGTAGGAAATATATTTCAATTGAGGGGGACTCACAAATTATCATCAATGCTATTAACAAAAATGGATGTGGATACTGGATAAAAAAGAATATTGTTGCTTATGTTCATCATCTATTACTAGAGGCAATATCCTAGCAATGCAAGCATATTTATAGAGAAGGGAATCGGGTAGTAGATAAATTAGTGAACTATGGTGTTGATCTTCATCTTGATGAAATTAAAATTTTAGAATACAATTGGCCAAGTGAGATTTTATGTCTTAATCAAAATGATGTCAAGGAGTTGATTGTAGAAACATAGCACTTCAAGAAAGTTGAAGAATATATTTAAGAGAAAAAAGAAATGAAAAAATTATGATAAAAAGGTATGTTGCAACAAATGTAATATTTTGATATTTTGATGGGAGTGGCCCCCAATAGAAGCCACATATAACCTTGAAAAATATCCATTAATTTAAATAGAATATTTTGGAGTACCAAAACAATATCTAATCCATTTATACCAACTTTGATAATTTCCATATTTCCTCACAACATCATACAACAAATCTAAGAAACTATATCATATGTTTTGCTTGCATTCAATTTTATAACCATATCCTTTTTATGGACTAATGTGAATGTATGGTCCATTGAACAATGATTTTACCATAAAGAATTTTCTTATCATTAACAAAACCATCTTATTCCTTTGAGATAAACAATTTATATTGGTATTTAATACATTTTCCATGAGTTTTAAAAAAATTTATATAAATAATATTACAAAGGATTATCAAATGAAAGTCATCGAAATAATTTGTTTCACCTTTTTTTGAAAATAAGAGTCACAAAAGTGGAATTGATATCATTTATTATAAGTTTATTTCATTTGACTTAATCTAGCATAACAAATATATCACTCATCAAAATTATTAAAAAAATTTCAAAAGATCCACTAGGAATTTATGTCTCATTAGGATAAAAAGAGAAGATCGCTTCCCTTAGCTCCTCCTCCAAAATACTCCATTAATATCTTGTTTTTTTTTTTGTGATAACTAATGGAATGTTATATAGAAGTTCATATTAAAACTCTTTCTTTTCCCATATATTCATAAAATATCTTTGAAATGATCAATTTCTTCCTTTTTATCTCCTCTTCTTCTATAGTAAACTTTATCTAGAATTAAAATGTTTTAATTCAATGAAAGGAAAAAATGATTCTAGTGGTAGCCAAAAAATGTATTTTATCACTCTTCTTAAACTATCTCTTCGAATCTTGAATCTTATATAACTTTTCCTAAATTGAAAATATGCTATCTATAAGTAGTTATTTTATACACACAAGTGTACTAGCTCATCTTGTTAATTTCATATTTAATTTTCTCATTTTTCTTGAATATGCTATAAAAAGATTTGATAATCTTGATCTTCATATTACCCTTAGATATTTTAGCTTTTGAACAAACTTGTACCTATAATATCCTTCAAACATTACTTCATTCCACCAAAAAATAAACATTTGCAAGAAATTAGGTTCTTGTTGAATCTAGTACATTAAAAATATAATGGATTTTGATGACCATTATTGAGAAGATTACATATTTAGAGAATCTGTTTGTGATATTCTCTCATTTACAATAAAAAGAATAAAAAATTGTGTACTTTGTATATAGCCAATTATAGGATAATAAAAATCAATTCAATCCTTTTATTGCATGATATCTCCTAGAATACTTATCATCCCATGTATATTGAAACCTTCAAGGAATAACATCTAAAGTCCATTTATATTGACAATGGAAATAAAATACTCCATTGATATAGACCATCCATGATTGCCACCTTTATTATCCAAAGGAGATAAAACTCCATGAAAGTCCCTTCTAAGAATATAAATCTAATGACTATGAATCATCATTGAATTTTCTAGATAGGCTTAGGTTGTTTAAGAATTTCTCTAAAAGTAATTATATTGTATATGTATGACTCAATTTTTTTATTGTTTAAACTTTGTTTTAACAAAAACAACTAGCAATCCAATTATGTATTGCACCTAGAAATTGCCATCCCATTTGTGATTAACCTACATAGTTGCAATAGTTGCAATACTTGTTGAAGGTCCCATTGTCATTTCTTATTTTTTGTCTCTATATTAAAACAAATTCAAGACTGAAAACAAATTAATTTCTTAGTAACTCCTTTTTTTCATATTCATACCTATAATATTCCATGATACCAAATCATCCTTATTTTTTTTTTGTTGGGGGAGGTTAGTCTCACATTTTCTTACCCCCTTGTAATGGTTTTTATATCTTCCTAAATAGATATCCCTTCAAGCTTTCCTCTTTTATCTTTATTGAGGGTCTTCTTTTCTTGAAATATCATTTCTACCCATTTAGTAACTAGTTTTTTGAGGCCATATTGATACCTCCAATATTCCAAGATACTATCTTCATGATAATTTTTGAATTCTTGTTTATGGGCTTAGTCCCACTTTTTGTTGATATTTTTAATTATTGTTTTTAGCTTTTTAAAATAAATTGATTTAGGTTTCTTTATTTGTTTGATACGGTGTTACTCTTGTTTTGCTATTTCTACCAATATTTTCATCCTCTCTAATATCTTATATTTTTACATTCATTCCTAAATTGACTTATCATATATAGGCTTATGGAACTTTGGAGAATCTTAAGTGTAATAGAAAACTTTCATATCACTTTGTTTTCTTACTTTCTCTAGACAACCTAAAATATGAGGTAAACTACATATTATTTTCTTTTTTATTACAAGAATATGATTTTTCTACAATTTTAATAACATGAAGATGGTGATTGTTGGATAGAAAATCAACCTCTTTCACATTCTCTAATTTTAAAAACTTTAAATCTTCATTTGAGTCTTTGTTTTTTTTTTTAATTCAAACTTACACATTAAAATTTGCTTATCCAGTTCGTCTTTCTTGGTTTCTTCTATTGATTAATGCAAAAATTTTCGATGTGTCCAGTTTCATGGCATATATGACATCATAATGTAATTTTTTCATAGTCTAATTGTTGAACCCATTTCCTTGATTCATATTTTATCACAATGGATTTTGGCAATGGTTTTCAAAAATCCATTTTAGCATATATCCATGCATATATAACTATATTTCACTCCATTAAAATCAAGGACACTTGTATAATCTCATTTAGAATACTACCAATATTTTTTAAAATTTCCATTTTGTTAAGATAGTATGGAAGTCAAAATTCTTACCTACATTGGAACCATTTTGACACTTTTCATATTTATAGAAATATTTTTCATTCCATGGTCTTATATACAAACCATTCCTCCTATAACCCACAATTTGTCAAGAATATTTTTTCTTGAATTTTGAACTAGAGAATACTATGAAAAATCCTTTAGAAAATAAATTCGGTGAATACTATAATTTTATTTTCCACTTCATTTCAATCCAATTTTAAATCTTTGAAAATTTTAGATAGTATCTATTAGGCTTACACATTGATGTTATATTTTTAAGAATCACTATGTCATACTTAATTGCCTAATCCTTGATAATGATTTCCTATGATGCATATATCTTCGTTATGGGGACTGTCCTATATTCATTCTTTTTTATGTCATTGATTGACCAACAGATTACTTTTTCCAACCCAAAAGCATCCTTACTTCCAACTACCTAAGGCTAGTACCCATTTTTTCTTGTTTCTTTTATTTTAATAGGATACAATGGATTTTTTTTATAATAAGGATAGGACAATTGAATTAGATCATACACTCATAAATCACACCAACCTTTTATGTTTACTTAGAATTGAACCTTAGCCTTCTCCATAGAAGATGGCCCTTATTAACCAAAGCTCAACTTGATGGAATCTTCTATCAATATTTTATTCTTCAAATTTTTCCAAATATTTAAGAACAATAAATTTAAAAACAGTATCACTTCCTTTCTACTTGCTTCTCTTCTATACATGATTTTAATGTTATTATCATTATTTTAATTGGTTATATGGAATTAATATGGTGTAAGTGTATTACATCTTTTATATATATATATATATATATATATATATATATATATATATATATTTGATATATAGAAGCAATGGTTACAATCACGATTTTTAGTAACTACCAGCACAGTTGGTAGGGTTTAAACTATTTACGAAGGCTCCCAAGACTTCCACCGTCTCGGTACATGGTAACTCGACATGAGATGAGGACCACCGGACGCACAGGGGTTGCACCGTCGTCATCAATCTGGCACACCACTCAGAGGAATCGGATCTGGGCTACTATCTGTGCATGGGCAATCCCGTGGGATTGGAACCTAGGTCTCCTCTCGGTAAGCGCCCCAACTTACCAATCTACCTATACCCACGGACTACATCATAACTATATTACTATGATATTTTAATGAACAATATTATCATAGTATTACAACAAATTTTACTTTCATGAAACCCATAGAATTTTTTTCTTAATAGGCTCAAACCACATATTCTCACTGGTCAAACTTCAAATTCATAAACTTCATATTAAAGGATTATATATAATTTTTGATAAGAAAAAATAACACTATTAGTTACTAAGATTAAATTTATTATGTTTTATTTTTTCTTTTGTAACTTCATCATTTATCCTAAAAAAAAATATTAAGCACTCATAACAAGGACTTTGCATTTGCAACATATTATTTTATTGGAACTATCTATTTTTCAAGAATCATAAGCAAGACAACTTTTTCTAATAGTTATAATGTTTTTTTATACATAAGGGAGTTGGTTACATCCACACTATTTTTAGTAACTGCCAAGTATAGGGTTCAAACTATGAGGGCTGCTCCTAAAAAACCTATACCAACTCGTTATTGTTGACCTGGTGCGAGGGGACCACTGGTCACTCAAGATTCGAACCGTCATCGGTTTGACACACACTCAAAGGATTCAAATCAAACTACTACCTTTGCAAACAAATAAGCATGCCCCCAAGGTTTGAACCTAGGTCTTTTCTTGGTAAGTGTTTGGCCATAATAACAATTACCAATCCACCTATCCCTTGGAGGCTAAAATTAAATGGATAGTGTGATAAACCCCTACGACCAACACATAGTCATCATCGATTTGACACACACTCAAAGGATTCAACTCAAAGTACTACCTTTGCAAACAAATAAGCATGCCCCCAAGGTTTGAACCTAAGTCTTTTCTTGGTAAGTGTTTGGCCATAATAATAATTACCAATCCACCTATCACTTGGAGGCTAAAATTATGCCCCCAAGGTTTGAACCTAGGTCTTTTCTTGGTAAGTGTTTGGCCATAATAACAATTACCAATCCACCTATCCCTTGGAGGCTAAAATTAAATGGGTAGTGTGATAAACCCCTACGACCAACACATAGCGTTGAGCAGACCAAAAGCTACGCTTATCAATAAGAAATTAAAACACAACCAAACTTCGTGGTTTGAACCTTGGACCTATGGAAGAAGAGCCAAATCCCAAACCATTGTGTTGTGCTCATTGGGACATATAATATTTATAATGTTAATCTACTGGTTTAAAAAATAATTGTTTTTAAAATTTCACTATTCATGTTCAATTTCAATCATTATTAGTGCTAATGATAAAATTTTATTTTATGTATAAATATTATTATGTTCATATTTAATTTAATAAATTATCAAAAGCATAACAACATAACCTTGTATGTAAACATAAAATATTTAATTATTCCCATGATGGATTAATTTGTATGTAAGGTCTACCATTTTACATAAATCTTGATATATTTTTTTTCAATTGGTTATATGGGATTGAAACAGGTCTCGCCCTTATTACATCATCACCTCATAGTAGTATTACAACAAAGCTTCGATATTATCCATGTATCACTTGTCAAGATTTGAATCTTGTATGGAGGAATCTAACTAGTTGAGCTAATGTCATTTAATTTAAATCTTGATTTTTTAAATTTTATAATGATATATTATTTTATAAATTTTGATTGTTTATTGTAATAATTATATAATTTTAAAAAATAAGATTTTCTCTTGTCAAGATTTGAATTTTGGTTTCCTCTTGAGGAATCTAACTGGTTGAGCTAATGTCACTTCATCTAAATCTTAATATATTTAATTTGATAATGATATATTATTTTATAAATTTTGATTGTTTATTTTAATAATTAAATAATTAAAAATAAGATTTTTTTATTGATTATGTGGGATTAAAAGAACCCCACCCATATGGCATTATAAAATTTTGCTAATAGTGCATGTATCCTTGACAAAACTTGGGTCTTCTTTTTAAAAATTAAAAATGTAATAATGCATGTATCCTTTGACAAAACTTGGGTTTTCTAAAAAAAAATGGTAGTAATGCATGTGCCTTGTCAAGGATTTCTTCTTGAAAGTTAATTTTTTTTTTGGTAAGAGTGTATGTATCCTTGACAAAACTAAGATCTCCTCTTTAAAAAAAAATTGATTATCATACATTGATAAAACTTGAATCTCTTCCTTAAAAATAAAAAAATTAATTTATTAAACTCTTATATTTTTTAATACTATTTAAATGAACTAATAATTATAATCAACAATTAAAATAAATTCAGTTAGTCTCGGTTCTTAAAAACACAGTTTCTTGGGCCCTATAGAATTGTTGGTAGTGTGAGGGTTTGGTGGGACAGCAAGCAAGGCCGTGGAAAATAATGGGAAAGTGTGTAAAATGCGATGAAGAAGCAGTCAACATCGCTATTATAGGTTTTAATGAGCAGCCGGTTAAACGTGGGGACACTCGTTTTGCATGTGGAAGATTATTTGGTTCCTTTCAAAAGAGCAGAGGCCGTCAATGTTGTATGCGAGATTGGATACTATAAAAACTATTTTATTGATTTAATGTTAAATCAACTTTTTAAAATGGTTTATTGGATGAAGTATTTGTTGAACAACTACCATGTTTCTACAATTGCAAGACCAGAACAAAAGGGTTTATTGGTTTATAGGTTTTGAAAGGGTATTTTTAAAAAGTTAGCTTTTGATGATGATTTATTTATTATTTTGTTGATGATTTGATTTATAGTGGAATTAACAAAGTGTTAACAGAATAATTCAATAATGTTATGAAAAATGAATTTTAAATAACAGATTTGGGTTTAATGCATTACTTTTTTAGTTTAGAAGTAAGATAGTTGAATATTTGTATTTTTATCTCACAAGAGATTTATGTAGAACCAATGAACACAACCATAATTCAAGCAAAAAGTTAGTCAACATATGCATAACCACATTTGAATAATAGTATTTTTATCTCACAAGAAACTTATGGAGAATCAATGAACACAACTATAATTCAAGCAAAAAGTTAGTCAACTTCTTATGCAGAACCAATGAACACAACCATAATTCAAACAAAAAGTTAGTCAAGAATGATGGTAGTAAAAAGATAGATGCTACATTGTAGAAGAATTCAGTTGACATGTATCTTACTGACCTAGCATCATGCATGTTATAAATTTGGTTTTAAGATTTATGCAAGATCCAAGTGAGATTCATTTCCATACAACAAAAAGAATACTGAGTTATGTTCCTAGTACAAACATTTTTGGTCTTTTATATTGATAACTTTGAATTAGTTGGATATAATTCATTGATGATAAAAAAAAGTACTTTAGCATATATATTGAGTTTAGAATTAGATGGTGTAATTTCTTGATCTGCAAAAAAGCAGTCAAGTAGTACTTTGTCATTAGCAAAAGCAAAATATATTAGAACATTAGCATCATATAAGTAATTTTGTTGAAGAGAATTTTAACAAATTTAAAATATGGACAAAAAATTGATAACAACAATTATTTATTGTAACAATAATTTTGCAATTGTCATAGCAAAAAAATATAGTTTTCCACAATCTTACTAAATATTACTAAATCTTACAACAAAAGATTATATTAAACTGAATTTTTACAAAACCAAAAACCTTACAAATTTATTTATTAAGCATCTTTAAAAAAAATTATAAGAATAAGAAAAATGTTAGATAATACTATACTAAGCATTATGATGAAGAATGATAAAAACAACACTTAAAGTTTTTCTGAACAAAATAAGCTCCCAATATTATGTAGAACAGCAAAAACTTCTTTCAGTAACAAAAATTCTTTTGTTTTTTTTATTCCCAATATCTCGTTTTGCATGTATAAGATTATTTGGCTCCTTACGAGAAGAGCAACGGCCGTCAATGTTGTATGCAGAATCGCCTCCACAATATGAGCACACTAAGAAAATTCAATCTTGATCTCCTGCTCGTTCTCAAAGCAGGAGGAAAGCAGGCAAGGTAGCAACTCTGCAAGTTCAATCAGGTTATGAATGAGTCTGGCAAGCGGAGAACAGTAAGTATTAAATTGGAAACAAATTTTATCGCAGGATTATGTTATAGTTTGTACATGAATAAAGATAATTATATCTAAAAAGAACGAATGGAGTAGAACGTAAGAGAGCCAGCTGAAATTAGAAAGAGAAATATTAAGAGCCAGAACCAAATTTCTGATTGAAAATATAAATTAATTTTTTTTATTTATAAGATTATAAATCATATAAAACTATCTTAATATTTTTGTATAGGGTGGGATTCAGTGCAAAAGTTTTTTTGGTGGAGGGGTGGTTAGATTTGTTGGCCATCAGTTGTATAACACAGTGTTAATTACTAATTTTTGAGCTAATCATGTTAGTCAAGTGACTTAGTAAAAATATATAAATTTTTTAATATAATATTTTTATATCAAAAAATTATATAAAATAAAATATATATTATTATTTTTTATTTAAAATTTATGTTTGTATTTAAAGGTTCAAGATCATAATATTTAAAGGTCATACATGCACAGAAGTGTAGTGATATCTTGGTTATAAGGGATGTGAGGCCCTCTTAGGTTTTTGATTGAGATATGTGTTCCCAGTTAATAAGTATTTATGGTATATGTTTTTGTTGGTATATTCAAGTTGATATGATTTTGGGAGATTTAAGTTTTGATTATGGAAAATATAAGTTATGTTTTATTTTAAATTTTATGTTTTATATAAAATTTTGTTTAATATGAATCATAAGAAAAAAATGGCAACAAGATGATCATTCTTTTCAATATTTTATGAAATCGGAAAGGAATAAGAGAGTTGAATTTTGGAAAGTTAAAAAGTATTTTCACAATCCTTCCTCAATTTATATGAGTTCACCATATCCGGATCCCGGATAAAACATTATTAGAAAGAATTAAAGAGATATAAAAAGCAACTCAAACTCATCCCAAGCTTCTCATGCTTTAAGGTGTTCTAATCATAAAAAGTGAGTTTCTCATGAATTTTTGACCAAGCTTCGATAGACATTTTCAGCCAGATCTGCTAATATACCCAATATACCTGCTGCAATATGATGAGAAGCTATTCCTCCCGGAACAAAAGGATCAAAACCTTCAGCCCCCCACGCTGGATTTACAGGTTGTATTTTTCCAGTTAGCCCATAAGGATCAGACACCCATATTCCAGGACCATACAAACCCGTTACATGAAATGCTCCGAATCCGAAGCAAGCTGCTCCTGAGAGGAATAAATGAATTCCAAAGATCTTGGGCAAATCTAAAGAAGGTTTTCCCGTACGTTCATCAACGAATATGTCTAGATCCCAATATACCCAATGCCAGATAGCTGCTAAAAAGCACAAGCCAGAAAACACAATATGTGCTCCAGCCACACCTTCATAACTCCAAATACCTGGATTAGTTACAGTTTCTCCGGTGATGCTCAAATCTAGATGGATGTTTTTGATTTAAACTGACTGGACAGATCAGATTGGGATAATAAAAAAAAAATATATTTGAAAGAATAAAATAAATATGGAGAATAAGAGAATTGTGCAAACTGATTCTTAACAATATTTCATTAAGAAATGAAAATTTTATTG